>VXAK01021213.1:0-13387 GCA_013399435.1 Arenaria interpres
CCGGGTGGGCTGCCGGGGGGGGTTGAGTGGGGGAGGCGGTCGGGGCCGGCGCGGCCGCCGCAGGAGCGGTACCGAGTGCTGACTTCAGCTCGGGCGCTCCGGTGGTTCCCAGGAGGCCGCCAGGAGCCGGCACGGGGGACCCGCGGCGTCGGCAGTGCGGGTGTCCCGGCAGCCCCGAGCTCCGCTCGCACCCTGACGGAGGGAGTCAAGGTGTTTGCGGCCCGGCCGTCCCTTTGAGTGCTGTCACCGTCCCGAGGACGCAGCCTCCCTGTGTCTCTTGGGGTCTGTGACCGGGACCGTTCTCCGCTCCCGGCCGCCGCCGTGACACTGGCCGTAGAGCACTCCCCGCCCCAGCGGCTAACGGGATGGGGACGCTGTAAATGGCTGATAGAAGCCAAGACCAAATTGCCGCTTGAATCTTCGCAGAAACGCATGTATTCTCACTTTATTATGCTTTTGCCTTTTACCTTTTCCTCACTCTTTCAGCGCACTGAGAAGGCTCCGGGTATTCCCCTCTGGGTGAGCTTGTCTTTGGGGTGCAGTTCCGTGAGCACCTCTTGCTGGTTTAAGAGGCTGTCTTATTCAACCCTTTCCCCTCTTGCGCTGACACAGACTGTGTAGGAATCCTGTTAAAAAATAACACATGGAAATGGTACCTGCATTTTTGCTATGAGTATAATTTTAAATCTCTGTAATACTTTTTGCTGTTTGTATGGCTTAATACAGTATAAACTCCTACAGTGTGATGATACACCAAATGGAAAACACTTGGTAGATGTAAACGAGGGTCTTGATTCCTCACTGTCCTGAAAATCTCATGATTCATACTATGTTCAGCGGATATAAATGTTACCAAACCAGAACGGTGGCCTCCTTCTAGGAAATAGGACACAGGAGTCCAGAGGAGTTACAGCAGAAACTTAGTAAAACAAAGAGTAACAAGGGTGAAATAAGATAAGCAGGGGAAGGGTCAAAAGAGAGTGGAGAGCAAGAGGAAAGGAAAAATAAAGTGTGAAATCAGAATAAGTAGATCTAGAAAAAAGGGAGAGGAGGAAGCATAGAACCTGGGAGAGCTATGACTTTCATTAGTTGCAAAGGTGCTTCTACTGAAGGTGCAATGGATTAATTAAATCCAAATTGGTCTCAACTGGTTTTAACCTGTAATTTGGATATTGTTACGTTGGCATAGCTTCCACAGATAACAGCATTTAGAAAATGAAGCAGCTTACTTGCCTCCCCTGGTATATTGACCGTTTCTGAATGTTGCTGTTGTGACTGTGGAAGGCACAGTCTACGGGCAGGACATGAAAGGTGGCATAATGCCATCTCCAGGCCTTCCAGATTCTGGGTGGTTCCAGGTGGATGGCTGTAACCCTCAGCATTATTTGGAACAGGCTGTTCCAAGAGCCCTGTGTCCCTGCAGAGCCATGCATTGCAAGGGCTCTCTGTATTTTGGAGTTTGCTGCTGGGGTAAGATGGGAAAGGGTAAGAAATAATGGCAAGAAGGAGAAAGTGATCTTGAGCCACTTTGATTTGGCATAATAGAAGTATAAAGAATTAGAAATAATATTTTGAGGTGCTGTCAGATTTGCAAATGTGTGGAATGACTATCAGTGAAGAACAGCTATTTCATTCTATCTGGTATTAGTCATACAGCCATAGCTTTTTTTATTTGTTTTGGCACCCAGAGCAGCCAATACATTATCTAATTTGACTGCTGCATATCACAGGCCATCAGTCCCCACCCGTTAGTTACTGCACTGAGCCCAAAGGGGACAGAATACGTTATAGTAAGGCACCCCGTTTTCATTTTCACTTTCCAATACAAAGACCTGCATGGTGTTGTGATTCTTTCGATTTCTTATTCCATTAGCTGCAAGTAGTAGCCTTTGTCAAATACATGTTTAAACTCTTATATCACTATTAGGATCAGCAACAAACAAATACTGTTGCTTTTCAGTTACTTTCTTCAGGATGTGACCTGAAAGTAACCTGATATTTCTTTTTCATTCTGAGCGTCATTTGGAAAGCACCAATTCCACTATGTTTGCAAATCTTATAAAAAAAACTAGTGGCAAGTTTTCCTTCTGAACCCTCTTGGCTTCTTATGAGCCTTAAATCTGATTTCTTAAAATGATTGTGCTCGTTTTCCAGCTTTTTAGACGAGCAATTTATGTAACAGGTATTTGCTGGTTGGTTTGCTGCAGTTGCGCTCCTTGCGTATTTCAAGTCATTAATATATTTTTCTGCTTCGTTTAATCTATTCTGAAATTAATCCAAATTGGAATCTATTTTTTAATTTTCCACAGATGTTCACAGTCTTTGCGGAACTCTGGCATGCCTATCTTTAATTTTAGTGATTATTTCTCAATTTGCAAGATTACCTAGGTTTCCTCATTTGATGTAAGCACACAGGCACTGTGGCTGGGAAGTGGGAATTTTGGCACAGAATGCTTGGTCCTTGGAAATGCAGGATTATGAAGATAAATATCAGTCAAAAAATAGTGTTGCCTTTGTTTCTGTCTTTTTTCCTCAAAACTATTTAGTGCTACCTGTTTTATCTGTAGTCTCTTACAGGTACTGAAATTACAAAGGTTTGGAAAAAAATAACTGGAGAAGAGAGTGATGTTCATGGAGGGCCAGCTGAACAAATGAGCATCTGCTTAGCATTCACAGGGGAAATTATTTAGATGTGTGGGGTTTTTCCCCTCTCTAAAACCTACAATTTGACTTCAAAAGTTACTGCAAGCCATTGTGTTAATGTCACAGCACCTCAGTCAATCATTGGAGACTGTAATTTCATTTGGTTTAAAAAGCAGTAAATGTTCTCTTGCTTTTTTTGATTGTTGAACTGGGGAGGTGTGGCACCTTGTAGAGGGTGTATTTCTGAAGCAGTAGTGGACCGACATTTTGCTGTTTCAGTGAGATCTTTTTTACAGAAATTTTAAGTTTCAGATGGTGGCATTCAAAATTGCTGCTCTGTCACAGGGACAGATTTCTCTCCCCCTGTGGGAAACCAAAATATTGAGGGAAAACTATTTGGATACTGCCAAGTTGTTTGTGTTTTCATAATTATTGTTTTTCTTCCACGGCTTTTTGAAGCATCAGGTATGAATATTTGATTCCAGACCCTGCAAAGTGCTCAGCACGATCACCAAGCTTCTGATTACACAAGCATTTTAGTCTGGCTCGAGCCCAGCTGTGATGGAAAGGGACAATGCTGCCCTGTCATGATATCTGTGCCGCTCTCCTTCTGCCAGCAAACGTCACCGGGCAACTGTGCGGGGAGCTAGATTGCAAAATTGATCCGGTTTCCCCAGAAGCCTCCCCACGACACACTCTTATTTTTTTAGTTGGACCAATTCCTTCATCTAGCTGGCTGCTTCTGCCTCTAATGCCCGCACTAAGGTATTTGCAGGTAGCCCTGCACAGAGGGAGCGGAGGACCTCTTCTTCTGGCGGCGATGGGAAATGTTTTGCTCTGGGTAGCTGCTTCAGCAAAACGGAGCTTTGAGGAACAGCAGCTTGATGGACCACAAGATAAGTTCAGCTGCGAGTTGATTCAGGCGTAAGAAAAGTACCTTTTCTTGGCAAAACGGAAGAATCCTGTACCTATATATCGATTCAGCTTATAATGTGGCACCATGAGTGGGTTTGTTGGTATTTTGTTTGGGGGTGGTGTAGTGCGGTGGGAGGGGAGGAAGAAGCACCTGGTGAAGCGAAGTCCTTGAGTGAGCTTTGCTGCTGGAGGCAGGTAATTGTGAAACCAGGCGTCATCACGCACTGGCACCTGTAAGTCAGGGCTGCTCTTGGATATTACTGCAACTGAGAAAACCAGGCAGCTCTGCAGCAGCCACATGGGTGGGTTGGTGAGAGGATGGGAGGGAAAGCCAAGAAAAGGTGATTAGCAGTCATTCTGTTCTATGGGCTTTCAGTAATTTTTGTAGAAATTAACAAACTTAAAAAAAACCAAAACCAAACCACAAACAAAAAAAACCCCAAAGCACAAAACAACCCTCCGTATGCCCCACAAGCAAAAAAACCCCAAACCTGCACCAGCTCTGGAGAACGCAAGTACTTACCTCTGCTCAAGGGCAGGTGAAGGCCTGCTAAAATCCTTTGCAGTTTCTACTGACTGCTCCAATTCTCAAGCTGAACAAAATACTACCCATATTCTTACTAGGCCATACTTGAGGCCTCGGAAAAATGTAATCTGTCTTAACAGACTAGGGATACAGAATTTCAAATGGAATTCTAGAGATCCTTATGCATAGGAGACAACAAGGAAAATGTGTATGCAAAAAAGAGATTCTTATTTATGGACTGTACATTTCCAAGGGTTGTAAATTAGAGGCTTCAGACAAGCATGCTTTGGGTTGTTTTTTTTTTTGTAGTGGGATATCAGACAACATTATGCATTAATTTAAAGCGATGGTGTGCCAAGTGCTTCCCTGCATGTAACTCTGCAAATTTGGCCTAGCAGAACTGGCAAAAGCTGTACAAAATGATACTGATGCTCCTGACAAAATAACCTGCAGTGGCTTCTAAATCATATGAATTATCTATCCCTCTTGCTTGCTCCCTCGTAGGCTGCAGACAAATGTTCTTGTCTGGCTCCAGCTATGCTAGTGTCAGACAGAGAGCAGCTAGGGCCGGCTTAAGGTACGGTGATGCAGAGTCATTGGTGTCAGCACTAACTTGCAAGGTCCTGCTTCCTCAAGTTCCTCTCTCCCTGCTAAGGGCGATTAGCCCTGTTTGTGTCTCTTCACCTTAAGCTCCGTTTGTGAAACAATCTGTTAAACTGTGAGAGGACTGACGCAGAATTGCTTTTAAGTATAGCCATAAGTGTGCAAATCACTGTAACTGAGAAAGCCACAGCTTCTCATAGGGTATAACAGGAAAACGTATCTCGGCTTAACTTACAGTAATATGTTCTTAAAGCGCTGATAAAGAACAGCTGTACCCCCATGCAGTGTAAACTAAGCCAGCTGACTTCTGCTGGAGTTCATTAAGAAATGCTTACTCCAATTGGTCTGTCAGCAGAGCTGTGGGGAGGAGGCCTCCAGCACTAGGTCACTGAGCTTGTCCATACAGGTTTGTTTTTTTAAAGAAAAAAAAAAACATCAGTAACAAAGCTAGCATGAAATTAGGGCAGGTGGACATGCTTTAATCTAAAATCCTACACAGAAGGGAGGAGCAAAGACAGCAGCACGTGCAAAAGGTGAGGACAACCTAAAATCACTTGTTTCATTCCATAAAACAAAGAATTGGACTTCTGTTTCCCTTCCCAATTTGAGAAAATTTTGGCTTTAGCTAGTTAAAGAAAATATAAGGATCATGACTCTGAAAACTGTGTATTTCTAATTGTTCATTTTGTGGTGCTGGAAACAAAACCACATCAGTTGGTTTATCTGAAGAGCAACGGGGCTGTGATTTAACAGCAACCATCCAGTTACATTGTACAGAATTTTTAAGCCCAGTTTCCAGTAGGTTTTTTGGGGTTTTTTTTGAGTGACTTGATGACTTCTGCATACTCTGAGCTTATTTAGCTGCCTTCCACTGAGCTTCTGCTACTACTTGTTATTGATTATTTTTGTATCTGATGGTTTAGTAGATGTGATGCCTCTTATAGAACACACTGTTCTGCTACAGCTCCTTAAAGGTCTATCTCCTTAAGTGTAAATTGCATCCTTATTCTGTTTGCCCTGCATTACTGTACGTGGTATCTGTCTTTAAAATGTCAGTGGTACAGTGGTACCTCTTGATAAGAAGTCATTGCAATTCAGTCCTCAGGAGAAAGGCTAAGAACATGGGAAGAAGAATGGAACCACAACTTTTGTATGAAAGTAAGCTGGCAGATATTTTTTCTTACACTTTGGAATGATCTGCATGGATAATATGATTTTTTTTTTTTTCTGAAATATATTTCAAATAGTGAAAATACCGAGGGTTTTAATTTCCATGCAGGTTCAATTTGAAGTGCTGTGCCTTGTGCAGCTCTGGGTGCCACTTGTTAGAGAAATAATACATTTTCTTAAGTTACTGTAGAATCAGAAAACAGTCTAGGTTGGAAGGGACCTTTCAGATCATCGAGTCCAACCATCAACCCAACACTGCCCAAACCACCACTGACCCATGTCCCTCAGCACCACGTCTGCCCGGCTTTTAAATCCCTCCAGGGATGGGAACTCCACCACTGCCCTGGGCAGCCTCTGCCAAGGCTTCACAACCCTTTTGGGGAAGAAATTATTCCCAATCTCCATCCTAAACCTCCCCTGGTGCAACTTGAGGCCATTTCCTCTTGTCCCATCGCCTGTTCCTTGGGAGAAGAGACCGTCCTCCCTCTCCCCCTCTGGCTACACCCTCCTTTCAGGGATTTGTCAAGAGTGAGGAGGTCTCCCCTCAGCCCCCTTTTCTTCAGACTGAACACCCCCAGCTCCCTCAGCCTCTCCTCACAAGACTTGTGCTCTAGACTCGTGCTCCTCGTAAGACTTGTGCTTTACCAAAGCGATGGTTTTATTTATTTATTTTTAACCATGAAGTTAAATGTACTAGTTACATAAAAGCAAGAATAATTTGTTTGATTTCTTTTAGCAGTTGAAGGCCCATCAAATTTTGGACCAGGAGCATCACCTCATTGGTGCTGTTCGGCAAAGAAATCCTGCACAAAATATTGCTTCTCTCAGTACTTTTCTGCACTGTTAAGTCTAGTCTCCTTCTTCATGTGAATCAGATCTTTTTTTGGTTTGAAAAAGAACAAAGACTATATTGGTTTTATGTGGGTGGCAAAATGCTTGGTTCCAAAACTGATGGGCCTTAAGAGATAATGAAATTGCAATATTTTGTTCCACTAATATCAATTTCTCTATACAGTCTCAAGCTACTGCTTTGGCTTTGTTTTTCATTAATAGAAAAAAAGGCAAAAAGAAAAAGAGTCAAGGCAAAGCCCAGCCCCATTGTTGTAGTGCAGGGAACGTTGATTCTACGGCACTTTGCTATTACAGCGTCTTTACTTCCCTTGTGCTAAATGAGTAATGTAGCTTTAAGCATTTTGTCTGATGGATGCCAGAGCATCAGAGGGGTAAGTTGCTCACTGCACTATTACAAATACCCTGCTTTCCACATAGGCTAGTGAATAAGCAAATACGTTTTCCGAGTCAGACACTTAAAGGTCGATTTCACTTTACATTTGTTATTTCTTAAGTAATGGAGAAAATTGCAGGGGGCTGTAATGGATAACTCAGACTCACATCTTCCAATAAATCTTTAGATGAATATGTTGAAGTGTATTGTTTAATTTGTAACTTACTTTTTCTTATACATGGAGGTAATAAACAGGAAGCTAGATGGAACATTAGTAAAAAAGTATATAATAAAACTCTGCAAATTTCTTGTGATCAAATCCAAAAGTCTGTAAATGATGCCTTTAGCTCAGCAAAGTGGGATTTTGTCCAGGATTGTCCAGCCACATGCCAGGAATTGCCCAGGGAAGCTGTGGCTGCCCCATCCCTGGAGGGAGTTCAAAGCTGGGTTGAAGGGGGCTTGGAGCAGCCTGGTGTGGTGGGAGGTGTCCCTGCCCAGGGCAGGGGGTGGCACTGGGGGGCTTTAAGGTCCCTTTAAACCTAAATCATTTTATCATCATTAACTACTGAAAGTATCTGAGCATTTTTTCATTTCATCCTCTCTTTTGGTGAAGCTTTGAAATTGCCAGGTGTGCTCTCTGCACCTGGCGGACTTTGAGGAGGGTGCATTCGGTCAGAGAAAATGGAGTATATGGGTTTTGTTCAAAACAAAACAGCATCACTAAGTGCCAGTGAGTCACTTGAGTCAAGGTTACATGGTGGACATGGGTGACTTCATTTCCTACCCCTTTGATATCAATTTGTCAACTTTCCAAAAATTTACTTCCTTTTTTTTATTTGCTTGCTTGTTTTTTTTTGTTGTTCTGTTTTGTTTTTTCCCCTATATGAAATGTTTTTAAAGTTTATTTTATCTTGGATTTTCTACTTAGAATAATCAACGAATAGAGGAGGAATAGTAGTTCTCTTGTAATGTGGAGATGCTCAGAAAGAAGACAAGCTGTTCCCTGCCCCCCTCGCAGTGTGACAGAGTATTCCATGAAGCTGATTGTTTTAAGTGTTACTCAAATTGATCTTCCTACTTTGGATTAAGTTTTACTTAATGAGGAAGTAATAAGATTATCATAGACAAAAAGGACTATGTCTCTTTCGGGATGTACAATTTCTGATACTTGATTTCTTTTCAAACAGATCCACAATTCTTTCTTTAGGGAATGCAAATTTAAATGATATTCAAACTATGGGACTTCTCTAGCAGCTGTTTTGACACTGAATGATAAAAGTATTATACTGTGTATTTTCTTCCAGGGGAAAGGATTGACTGCTGCAAGATTAAAAGGTTCTGGATGGGTGCCATTTTCAGATAGTTAGTTCAACTAGAAGGAGGGAATGGATCTGATTAAAGGATAAGGCTGGTTATTTGTTTGTTGTTGTTACTCGGTGACATATAATGGGAGTGATTCTCTGCCTCTTTTCCCTAAGAATAATTAGGATCAGAGGGTTACAACAATTGCATGTTAATATTCCTCTTCTTTTAATGCAAACATGCAGTAGCTAAGCAATTAATGTTTCCTTTCAACTTTAAAATCTAGAAAAAAACTTTCCACAGAATATTTAAGAAATCTCCACGTATTCAAAAGAGCACTGAAAATAAGAGACTTCTTTGTTGTGTTTTTTTCCCCGAGTTTGGATGTTTAGGGAAACATCTGTCTTAATCTATAGTCAGCTCCCATTGAGGTTGTGTTCAGAGTTTTCAGTGAAGTCAGTGGTTCGTTTCTGGTTTTTAGCTGTGTGTGTCCACTAGTAATTTACGTGACACTGACAGGATCATAACACCTGCTGTTGTGAAATTAAACAGCCTTCATTCACACAAAATATGAGTAGCTATTAAACTGTCATTGATTATGCCGTTAAATTATATTTTGTGTAGAGGTGATATAGCTTCATATTATTGATTTTACATTTTAAAAATTTGACTGATTTAAAACATGCACACAAAGTTTTGTTTTAAATTACACGTTCCGATCGTTAAACGCTGTTCCTCCCCACCCAGTAATTTTGCCCGTCTGTTGGTTAGCAGCAGTTTAGCTGAGAGGAAAAAAATGACACTCATGACCTGAATGTGCAAAGATTTATGTATGCAAATGGCTTGTTGCACTGAGGCAGTGAAATCCAGGCTGCTCTCAAGGTAATGGTTAAACTCCTTGGGAGTACTGGTGGCACTGGGAGGTAGCTGGGCATGAGTCAGGGACAACATGTGACGGGGTGGGATGGCGGAGTGCAGGCTCGGCTTGCTCCAGAAATGCTGACAGACGCTGCTGGAGTTTCATTTCCATTTAAATGAAAGGGAGTAGGATCTTGCCTTAGTATTTGGTATTCCCATATTTAAGAATATACTTAAGTCATATACCTCAGGCACAAGCAAGCGTTTACATTAAGAACGCACCGAAGTGTTTAGTTGAAATGGAGGCATAATCTTTCAAGAGGTCATATTTGTTATTACCTGTAAAGAGTTCTGAATCATAGTGAAACACTGACTTATCAACAGGAGGAGAAAGAGAGGATTGGTAAATCTTGTGCTTTTTACGGTTGCTGAAAGATTTAGTCATGGCTGGTTGTAGGCACAGCTGATGTAGCATTCTTGGGGAACAGTTTGCTGTGTACTACAGGCTTCTGTTCCATGGCTCTTTCATCCTTCATAGTTTTTCTAAGATGCATCGAGACTTCCAACCTAGAGCCTGTATTGAAGTTTCAACAAAGCCTTGAAAGAGGATGTCTGAATTGAGGCTTAGATAAACTTTTGTAGTATTCAAGAGGTTTTTAGATATATCAGCATTAAAGCAGAAAAAAAATTTAACTTGCAGCGCTTTTATCATTTTGATTGGTACATTTTCTAGTTACTGAAGATAAAATACAGGTTTATACAGATCTTGCCCTTTCCAAAATAATCTTAACATTCATTTTCAGCGTTTTAGTGAAGTCATAATGTTGAATTTGTGATAACAGAAATGTCCATTAAAAGGTTGAAATAAATACAAATGTATGACATCGTTGCAGAAGAGAGAAGTGGGAAGGCTGGAGGGAATAAGTCCTTATTTAATCAAATAAAGTAGCCCTAAAATTACAGAAAACAGCCAGTAAGTTGTTTTTTGCCTCTGTTCTGTCCCTGCAAATGTACTCTCCTGCTTTCTTTTCAAAGGAGATGAAGTTATGGTGAATTTGTGAAGGTTTGTTAAAATGCTGACATAATAGCAGAAACATGTCAGTAGGAAGAAGAGATATTAACAATTTGCCAAAGGGATAAATAAATGACTAAGCCAGAGGGGTAGCTGTGCTGCTGCTAATCTTACTAGTATCCATAGTTGTTTTTCAAAAAGGACAGCATTTCTTGTGCTGGAAGAAGCTTGTCGTCTAAAGCTGGCCAGATGGACCCAGATTAGGACGATGGTTCCCAAAACATGTAATACAGGAGAATGACGCTAACGCGGCAGCTGGGCAGGGAACTGTAATAAAAGGGTTTTACGGAGAGGAGTGGGTGCAATGGATCCAGTCTTCTTAAAGCTTTCAAGTACTCCCAATTTTTCATCAATAAGTTATTTTTTGCTTCATATAGGCTTAGACGGGAGTCACCGCGTCGTACTCTTCCCAAGTTTAGCAGTAGAAGTGGTGGTAGGATGGTCAGAAACCCATAAAAGCAGGCAGGAGGAAGGCTGTCTGTAGCAGAGGAATAGAATTTCTTTCAAGCTTGTGAGAGACTAGATTGTTAGCTTCTTGTGCAGTTATTTTTCTAAAGACAGGTGTTTTGTCCAGCCTTTACATTACTCATAGTTTTGAAATGTCTCTTTGACCTGATTTGTTTTATTTAGCCTAATAAAATCTTAACCCTGCTAAAGGTTTGATGCGGTAATGAAACTGTCAGCTGGTATCCCCTTTCTCTTTATTGCCAGCTGAAGTTCCTGACCCTGACCTGTTTTTCTTTTAATTTATTTTTAAATCCCATGCTCTTGTGCTTTGAGCAGTGGTACTTCTTAGAACCAGAGTAACTTCACTTCTCTTACTGTGGTACTCATAGTATATTTCCATTGGGAATACGGTTGTTACTGTGGGCTTGTTTAGCAATTAATTTAATAACATCCATAAATGCAGCTTGACTCAAACACTATCCAGGAACTTGGTCAATACATTCAATACTTGGGACCGCAAATATTAAGAAAATATTCAAGAAGGTTGACATCTTACCATTTAAACTTTTAAAATGCTCTTTATAATACAGTCACAAGGAAATTTGGGTACCATTTACACAAGAGAATGGGCTGGGCTTCCCTTCCTTAAAACATTATATCCCAGTGGCTGGGAATGAAGTAGCACGAAGGAGGAAAAAGTTGGGTTTCCAATGCCCTTTCTGAAGGGTATCCTAAGTATCGGGACCATTAGCACTACTTACTGAATAATCTTCCTTTAGGAAAGAAGAATGCGAATTAAAGTTACTCTGTTGTAATCTGTGAAGGTGAAAAGATTTTTAAGACAGTGAACTTTTACAGAAATGGATATTTCTACTCTTTAAGTAATTAAGCTTCAAAACACATAGGTATATGGAAAAACTCATTAGCTGTGGCTCATTAGCTCTGTTCAAGCAGCTGCAAACCTTTAAAAATTAATAGTTTCCTTTATGAAATGTAAAGTCTAGGTTGTAAGCTGTAGTATTCATTCACTGCAAAATCCCAATTGAAATGGACCGGGGGGCTTGCAGCATAGAGGTTGAGCAAGCACCCCCAGAATTAACCCACTGCCATAAATTAAATTTGTCATCTTTAAACCTACAAATAATTTGATCTTTGTAAAAGTGTCATTATGATGTAAACATACCAAGCCCCACCTTAAATTGATTTCCTTTCCCCTTTTAATACAGACTGCACAACTAGGAGAAATGCTAACAGATCTCAAAATTTAATGAGAGCATAAATATAGTGGAAATTGCTCTTTTAAGGTTATAAAATGCAAAAATTCCAATGGTGTCCTCACGAGCAAAAGGATGAAGGCACTTAAAAACGCTGCCAGATGTATCGAGATGCAAAATCCAGTGGCTCTTGTTAAAAACTAAAATACCCCCTGAAATTTTTGCATGACTTTCTATGAACTAGAGTGGAAATGCAAGAGGAAGTAGAAAAAAAAAATGCACTACGTAAGATTTTCTGTGGGTTATGTTTGTAAGAGTGAAAACTGGAAGTAGATTTTATGCCCTTTTGAACTGCTGAATCCCAGCTCTTCCGCTGGGCCCGGGGAGGAATTTGAGGAATTAATTTGAGGAATTCTGGCAACTTGGTCGAAGCTTCTGCGGTCACTGTACTGTTACAAATCTAACAAGTCCAAGTGGTGCCACAAGGCGTGCACAGACAATCCGCTTCGAGTCTAATGCAGATATGTTCATTTCTGTTCACAGAATCTGAGAACGTGGTAGCTGTGCTGGTATCTCTGCTAAATAAAATCAGCACTGCTGTGTCAATATGAACTGTAGTGCACAACCACCCTCAAGAGAACTTGCTGCTGTTTAAAAATCACGCTGCTGATCTGTAGCGCTCGAGTGGCTCCGCTGGAGAATGGTCATACTCCTTCAGAATCCTTGTGATGGTTCTTGGCCTTATGTGAATATAGGTTATGTCTGATGGTGTGAGAAGAGACTTGGTGCTGTTATTCTTCACTCTTACGTTAGTAAGAATATCAGTAGGGTTATAGAAATATCAAGCCACAGTTGAATATTCACATCTTCCTGAATGAGGCTGGGAATTGCGATGACTTATGATCTTTCTAAGAAAGAAATATATGAAAATCTGTGCTAGGCTGGTCAATCAAAAAAGCTTTAAGATAAAGAATTTCAATGTATTGTGATGCTTTCCCTTTTCTCTAAATTCATGTATGTGGTTGACCTACTCTTCAAGGGAAGGGTAAAATTCAGCAAACAAGGGAACCTTCCCAAGGGAAGCATGCCAGGGCCTGAGGGATGGGAGAGTAGTGATGACTCTTGTGCTCTCATTTGGGTTGATTTACAGGATACCAGGCCTGCTTGCGGCTGGAGGGGGGAAGCCTCCTACTACTGCTAGCAAAGCCTTGCAGTCCATTTTCTCAATGGCAGTGGGGATGGTGACACATATGGTAGCGAAGACATAAGAAGTAGTAATAGGGTGGCAACTACAGAAAGGACTGAGCACGGTCGGGTAGGAAATAGGGCTCATCCCCCAAAAAAAGTGGCAGGACAACTAGCCCAGCTGAAGTCCATCTACAAATGCAAACAGCATGGGCAACAAACAGGAG
>VXAK01021223.1:5563-24189 GCA_013399435.1 Arenaria interpres
GGGTTTTGTTGGGGGTTTCCTCCCCCTTCGCCCCCCCCCCCCCAGTCTGCTTTTATAAACAGTTAGGCCAACATATAGACAAAAAAAATCTCTCAGCTGGGACTTACTCAGTACATGTAGAACAAGAAACCAGAAGATGTGAGATAATGCCTTAAGGGGAACAGAATTATTCTTAATAGACACTACTCAGAAAATAGCACGACAGACATTTTAAGAAGATTTATGAACGAAACGGCACTTGGTCATGGGCTAAAATCCAGCAGCTATGGGGCAAACTGATGTTTCAGAACAAAATTAAGTTATTACTGTGTTCCAGCACTAATTTATAGAGCTGTAGTTCATCCATTATGCAGAAAACAATCAAGGCAGAATAGATAACCAAAAAGCAGTGGTACCAGTCTCATAGAATCTCTGGCCCCGAACAGGTTGTAGGAACAAGTCAAAGGGCTCATCCTTTTTCTTTCTGAAGTGGCAGCTGGTTCTCCTGACCCTTTGTGCTGCACACTGGCGGCGTTTCAGCAGATGGAACTCCTGCCCTCTACATTTCAGGTACCTGTAACATGCCAATAGGTATGTATCTGAAATGAATACCAGTACATTCCTCAAAATTAAGTGGAGGAAAGCAGAGTTTGATAACAAATATTTAGGAACACTCAAAGCTAGAAGCATTAACCTCAAAGTTTTCATTTTCAAAGGATCTCAAGGAAAGTTTACAAGCTTTATGAATAGGAAGCTGTTTAGCAATCTGGTAGTTGCTAATAAAACAGTAGTATTCATGCGTAGCACTGAAGTCTATGGCAAATATGGATCAAGTCAGCCAGGAATCTCCAGGAACAGAGGTCTACTGAAGGCAGAACTAAGGCAAAGCAAGCAATACATGAGATCTAAGAAACTGAAATCTTTTACCACTTCTCATTTCTCCAGTGAAGTGAATCAGAGGAACAGAAGTCACGTGTTTCATTTACATCAGACATACATTTGATAGAGTCACACCCTTAGAAGGCTAGAAGTGGTTTGGTTAGACTATTTCAAAAGGCATACTAGTGTAACACAATCTTCTCTTATTTAATTGCTTTTAATCTTAAGATCACTTAAAAGCACCTCTGGTTCAAAAAAAACAGAATCCTAAACATGTTGCATCTGTGCGTCTCAAAAGGTCGATAGGAGTCTCTTGCTCTGTAGTACCCAATGCTATGCAGTGAGCACAGAGTCCTCTCTGGGTATTACTATACTTACACCGCATCAATCAGCTAGGGGATTTTTTTTCCATATATATATACACATAGA
Organism: Arenaria interpres; assembly: GCA_013399435.1. Classification (NCBI taxonomy): domain Eukaryota; kingdom Metazoa; phylum Chordata; class Aves; order Charadriiformes; family Scolopacidae; genus Arenaria; species Arenaria interpres. Next base: position 6,851 of record VXAK01021223.1, read on the forward strand.
TAATATATATTATTTATAGTCAACTTTCAGGTGAGTAGTCCCAGAAATATCTGGCTTACTCCTACCAATAAAAAATAAGTTAAATGAAAAATTAAGAATAAAATTTTCCACTACAACCAAAAGCAAACAAAGCTTGTAACGTAATTTAAACTGTAAACAATATGCATTTTTGTATTATCACCAAGTTGGGAGAGTTGTCTTTTTTTTTAAAACAAAACAAAAGAAACCCCACAAACCCGCTTGAAACAAGGAATTAGTGTTCTGCCTTGCAAACATCTGTGTTTAATCCATGTAGAATTTGTAAACAAGATGTCAGGCCTTTAGTAGTAAAGGCAAAGATGTTCTCCTTTATTACAGTATTTAAAGGCTATTACTTAAGTGGGGTTTTTTTAATAGCTTGTCATTTATGTAATAAAAACAAGTATTTGTACAAAGATGCGATTTCTTTTTAAAAAAGCAGATCAGTTGAGTGTTTCATACTTTAATATATAAACCAAAACATATGAAAGCTATAAAAACATTAATGTGTGCCATGTATTAAACATGTAGCCTCTTATTTTAATGCTTACATGTGTAGATTAAAAAAATTATCACAATGGAAATTTTACTTTCAATTATCATAAACAGACCAAAATACAGAGTAGAAACACATCATTTGTGAAACTTGACAATTAGCATCGCTTACTCTCCAAACATCAGCTGGGCTTCAAGTTGTACACCATAAGCGTAAACTAACATTCTACCAATGGAAGCGTTACAAAATGCGTTAAGAGAAAATACTGCCAGTAAATGAATGTCTTAGTCTATTGTTTTTATTTAGTAATTTTTTTTTTTAAAAGACAGTTTGAATTGGTTTTATAAGGTTGGGGTTTTTTGCTGTTCTGCTATCAAAGGTCTTCTTTAAAACTGTTCTGTGAACAATACAGTCACATTACAACTAAACAAAAAGACAAATAATAACAGACCAGCTGCTTTTTGCATTTTAATAGTTGTAGTTCCCCATTGCTGTTCTTCCTCTTTGCACAGGGAAATTGTTTTATTTGGCACATTAAGGATAAAAAAGTCAAAAATTGAACCAAAGTTTACAAACCTCCAATTTTAAGTTAGTAGTTATCAGGAAGAAAGCCAGACATCAATGTCGTGGCAAAACTGAAAACAAAGAACCACACACACAACATAGGGAAAAGGTTTTCCAATGATCAATATCATCAGAGCCTTCTAGCTGAAACAAAATACATATATTATTGTTCAAACCATAATCGGATTGCTAGAAATCTTATCTCAAGTCCTGTTGTGCTCTTACTTACAGCGTGTAAATCCTCACTAAATGGCAAGGAGGCTTTGATGAACACATTTCACATTGTATAATTTTTTCTTAATGTCAAGTTTTAATGCAGATACTTGAAGATCTGTAAAGTCCTGTAAACTCTGGCTGCTTTCCAGTAGTCTGTACCAATTGCTCCTTATGCAGCACTTTGTTTCGAGTAGTGTTTCACACTGTGGTATCTCCAAAGTCCTTGTTCCAGCGAATATACGCTTCTAGGGTCTGAGGGCTCAAACTGCGCTTTATCTTCTTCAAAGACTCAGTGAAATCTGACAGTTTGATATTTCTCATCTAAACAAAAAGTAAAAGACACCAGGATCACAAGTGGTTTATGTATTTCAGGTTATTCAAAAAATACTTCAGTATTCACTTTTAACAAAGCCTATTCTATGGGTGCTTCATCTTGATATAAGGAAGAAATTTTTTACAGTGAGACAGTCAATCACTGGAAGAACCTCCCCAGGGAACGGTGAAGTGCCCATCGCTGGAGGTTTTCAAGATGCAGTAGGACAGGGTGTTAGATAATCTCATCTAGGTTCCCTTTCCCACAAAATCTTGGACCAGATCATCTTTCAAGGTCCCTTCCAACCTGGGCTGTTCTATGATTCCATGACAAGAGTCAAGAGTCTTGTAATTTAATCTATCAGTATTTACTATTTTTAATAAACTAACATTTGGTAATCAGAATGTCTGCCTTGTTACTTAATACCCCATGAGATCGTGTTATTACTTCCTATTTCACTAGGTGGTGCAAGCTGCTGCCTATGAGAGCACAGAACTGAGTAGAGAGTAAGACACGAGGTTTTTTTAACATGTTTATGGCATATCGCTGCACACCAGGAGAGTAAGGCCCTGAGAGTTCCCGCCCTTGCCTCAGCTGTATTCAGACCACAGTATGCTGTCAGCCAAGTAATCCCGATAATCTAACCTCTCTGATTCGAGACAAGCCTTTCAGTTGTTTGCTTGGGACATGATTATAACCAGACATTTCCCATATAGAGAAATGCCCAGACATGATGGGAGAGAACCAAAGTGTGTGGAACAAGCAGCCTCACTATGAAAGCAGTACTAATACTGCAATTCAAGAAGATTCCCCATGTTTCTTTGGGACTAGTATTTATAGGCTACTGGAGGTAAACTTGTATTCACAACAGATTATCACAGATCTTCTCATTTTCCTGCAAGAAATCCTTTCAGCCTTAGCCACCATCTAAGGCTAAACACAGAAAGCAACAGGGGAATTAAGCTTTGCTTCATTTTACCCTACATAATTGTGGTTTGCACACACATTTCAACAGAAACTTTTATATGCAGGACCAACCGCTTCCTTTTTTATTGATATTTACAGGTGCAATTGGTGGTGAGAAACTTACTTATTTTTTTTTATTGTGTTTTTTCTTTATGATGGTCCATGTGAATGAATGTTATGTCCATACACAAACAAATCTGTTTTCAAATCCCTCAGAGGTTCTCCCTAAGATGACTTGGTTTATGTAAAGATAGGGGTGGAAATAAAATCAATCACTTGACATAATGCTTCTGGGAATGTTTTGGGGGAGTAACATTGAGAAAATAAAAGCCAGGCCTCTGACATCATCTGATAGGTAACAGATCAAGGTGCTGTTCAGCGTGAAGGAAAAGGTGGGACAGTCAGCTGAAACTAAGAGCAGCAGAGACTTGCTATCAGAAAAGGAGCTGCTCTTAAGCCTGATAACCTCAGATATCTGAGGACAGATTTTCTTCTTGATCACTATTTGGAAAGAATTTTCTTCAATGAAATAGTAATCAAAAAGGGTAAGACCCCAAAAAAATTACATGAGGTATTTTGTATGATACTGTGTGTATATTAAGGGATCTTAAAAGTTTCTGGTGAGCGTGCATTCTATTCAAAGGGGAAAATACAACTGCTAGAACAGTATACATACCTCACTGGCAGACATGTTCTTCACCTGTTCTGGTTTTAGTTCTGTAAAAATAAAGGAAAATCAGTGAGTTTCATAAGAAAACATTCATCGATTCCGACACGTAAAGGATGTTAAAAGCACTTTTATTCTGAAAAAAACAAAACAAAACCGCCACAGCTAAAAATTATACCTCTCTGTCTCATAATCTCCTGTACAGAAAGGTACATGGTGTTTCTACCTCCTCCTCCCCCATTTATCAGCTCTCCTCAACCAGGCTGCTCCCACACTTAATCACTGCAGATACAGTACAAAGTGGTAGCAGAACTACTTCCTTCTTCCTAAATTATGGGGAACATCACGCAAGTGTAACAGAGGTGCCTTTCCCCATATTATTCCTGGTACCTACAACCCCCTTACCCCTCAAACATGCACAATATTCAGGAAACAGAAAGGTACCCTCAGCCAAGAATACAAGAATAAAATCAGGCAGGGCACATAGGAGTGCTTCTTGCACTGGTGGGATCTAACCGTTCCAGTCTCCTTCACCATTTTACTTTTTTTTTTCCTACTTGCAATACTGTTATGGTATCAACATATCACAGCAAACTTTTTGCTCTGAGGGTGCAAGAAAAAGAATCTAGGCAGGACTGGTAAGGTTGACATTAAAAAACATTTTAAAAAATAAATTGTTTTATACAGAAGCCATAAGCAGGTGGAAGAAATAGGTTGCAAAACATTTCATGGTCTCTTCTCAAAATGGACTTGCATGTGAAGTGATTTGTCAGCAAAGAAAAGCCTGCATACCTAAATGCATACATTATTAATTCAACCACTCTAAATAAATACATTCAAGGTCTTAGGAGACATGATGTCTCTTGTGAGAGCTATTTATGCAATTCTGTTTCCCAGTTATTATGAGAGGTTTCGGATTGTATGCCTTACAATCTCAGCAGCTGAAAGTAAGTGGGTAAAAAACCATTACTTTCCAGCAGCTGCTTTCAAAGAGATAGTGTGCTGGCAAAACTGCATATTATAGGATTTTTGACTAAAAAAAAAAAAAAAAAGAATAGTAAAACAAGCACACCCACAAAACATGCACAGACCTCTCCTCCCCATAAATCATTTAAGAGAATTGCAACAACTTTCATTTACACATAATAGGCTGATATTATAGAACACTTTTGCTCTGGCTGCCTTTAGTACCTTTCTGTCAGGCAGGACAATGTATCTGCAAACAGAAAACTAGCATCAAATCTTCACGAAATCCCACTGCTGATCTCCACTAAACAAAATCAGCCCCTTCAGATATGGCTACTGGACACATAATAACTAGCTAGTGAAACAGAACAAAGGTGGGGTTGTAACCATCATTTTCTCAAAGCTGAAAACGTCAGAGGAAGAACAAATATGAAGTAAAACTCTACTTGAGTCACAATTGTCATCTGGATCACAATTCAACGTTAAGAAGATTTAAAAATAAAAAAGCTACGCCATTCAAACTCTATCTAAAAAAAAGCTCAAACACAAAATTGCTTCTGTTTCAGTATTTCCTTCTTTTAGACTTGAAAGAGATCTGCCCTCTTTATACGACAAGTAATGCAGTCAGAGACTGCTATTCAAGTAATAATTTCGATACAACAGAAGTGAAACCAGCCTAGGGAAGATGCACTGGTTAAAAACCCTACAAATCTGTGAAAAACACGTCACCCTGCTTTCTTCTTAAGACGCAAAAAGTGTCTGTTTCACATGGTGAGCTATTGAAGGGTTTTGTTTAAGGTAAGTCTTGTCAAGATATGAGGTACAGACCAAAATCCAATCTTAAACCTCTGAAATTAAGCTTTTTAGAATTATCAAGATGTAGAAAACTGAGTTTTTTCAAAAACTAAATACAAAGCTATGCAGCTTACCTCGAATAGGGCCCAGTGCTGCATCCTTTGCTAATGCAGTTAAATCGCTTCCAGAGTATCCATCTGTCATTCTTTGTCAAAGGATAAAATGGGGGAAATGAGAAAGAAGAAAAGAAAACCCAATTCAAACAATCTCACTTTAATTGCAGATTATTCAGAAGTAGTATTATTTAGATGTTGTTTTGCAAGTTTAGTAAATCAGAAGTCCATTCAACACAAGTGATGTATATTTATGTCCTTTTCCAGATTAAATTTAAGTACAGATATCTAAGTCCCAAATATCATGCTAGAAAAAGCAAAAAAGATAGCAGCAAACTAGGATTTGTAGGTGAAAATAATCTCAAGCACATTTACTATTTCTGTTACGGGAATGCCCTACCACTAGTTTGTCATCGTTTGTCACAGATAAATTTAGAACCAAAAACTCAACTGTCCTGTGCTCTTTCAAGCCTATCAATGCAATTGGAGCCCAATACCACATGCATTTATTATGATGTGATCACATCACTAGTTTTCTGAATAAAACTGTGTGCACTTCTAGCTTACATCAGAGCCCGACAAAGGGCAAAAGCAGGCACTACTAAAAAAGTCTAACAGTAGTGTTTGGTTTTGAAAATAAGTGATAGTTTTACAGTATACCCTTAATGGAAAGTCATGGGAGCAGTTGACCAGCGGACTCCAGGAAGACCAAAATTCTACTAATTCAGAAGAGTCAACACAAATCTGAAAAGTAGCACTGCTCTGCTTAGCAACTGACAGGACAGACAGCATTACCTCTGGTGGAAGGCTTCTTTCGGTGTTGAAGGTTTGGCAGGAGATAAACTATACTCTCAAAGTATTTAGCAAGCTCCTCAACTCTCAGAACTTAGTCTGCATTTTAGCAGAGTACTGAAACAGCCTTCTGTAGTTTGTACATGGAAAATGATCTCTAGCACAGCTAAGTCTGACTCACCAACTGATTCCAACTTTAAAGCCTAAACCTGGAATCGCTAATGACTGAGAACCGAGGGACCTGAGATGGCTGCAACAGCCTGAGCCACAGCCTCAGCAGTTACTGCAGAAGCCTGAACACTTAACTTCAGATAAGAACTATAATTCAGCTTGGAAACGAAATGCAGTGGACAGGTCCTCATTCAGAAAGAAACAGGTTCTGTAAGTGTGTCTTGCACACACTTCTCATTGATTTGGGAAATAATACAGTGTAAACGTGCAGGTGTTCTGTAAGCGAACTGAAAGAAAGACAAATTGTGCTATTTACTGGTCGCTTATTACAAGACTGGCCAACATACAGATTATCCAAGACCTAAGAAATACAAGGAAAAAAAAAATCAAATCAAGGATCCAATCTCTATGGGAGCTTTTCCAGAATTAAGACTTCATTTCCAAGTTAATCAATTAAATACTCTGCAGATTAAAAGTCTCCACTGAACCAGGAAGCCACCAATGCATACTACCAACATAAGTGGAAAGAAGCAGTAAGGGTTACCTAAAGAAAAGTTTAGAAACATAGCTCAGTCTTCTGGAGATGATTAATGCTGCTGTAGTTTATAGAATAAGTTGCAGAGGAGCAAAGGAACACAAAATCATGAAAGAGGTTAAATACCTATCTCTTTCCAAACAAAGAAAGATGGCAGGTGAAGCAGACAGGGCCCTCAACTTTTGTATTTTTACTAAATCCTTTTTTAAAAAAAAAAAAAAAAAAAGACGTACTTCAGTTGTATTTGTAATTTGGTTCATAAATTTGCAGTTAGAATCCAAGACACTGTCTTTTTCCCTCCAGTTAGTTATTACTGCAGCCTAACTACGGCCTGAATTAGCATCCTTCAAGTACGGAGAGAATTTATTCAGTTGGATTATGTATCAAGTTTCTCCAACGTTACTAACACCGAGGCTGACAAACACTACATCCAAGACTGCACTCACCTCCTGCGTACTACCACAAACAGAAACACAGACTGAAGTACATCCACTTGCATATTTTTGATATCTCACACTTCCGTTTTCATTCTTTCCTGTCCTAGGTGCTCTACATGCTTTTTAGTCTAACTTCCTTCATACCCATTACATTTATTTTCTGAGGGTGACAAATAGCAGTACTGTGAAAAACATAAAACAATGTAGTTTTATAACAGAAAGGGCATTTAACCCTTATTTTTCCAGTCCAATATGAAACTGAAAAGAATCTAAAATTATCCAGTGCTTGCTCTGCTATGTTAGTAATACCTACAGCAAACATAGCAAAGGAGAAGGAGAGAAAAGTTGCTTTTGATTTTAAATGCATGCCAAGTGCAAAACTGGTACTGCCTTTTTGCATCAGGGAGGAGAACTGGATTGCCTGGGGCACAGGTGGAGAGAAGTATCCTCCTCCCTCCTCCTCAGAAGGAAAAGCAACGATGAGCATGTTTCAACAACAGAAACCCAGCCAGGTGGCATAGAGAAGAAGCAATTACATACATATAAATATATATATATATATATATAAGCATATATAACAACACTTTCATGTAGCCTGACAGGAGACCATCTTCCCAAAACACATGCAATTCATTCTCAGCAAGTGTTGTTACTGTCTGACGATTTACATTAGTTATATTTTGAATGAATAAAACAGTCCAAATGAACGCAGTAGATAAACGTATTTCTTTAGTATAGTTACAAAATACTTACCTAGCTAGTTGTGCCAACTCTTTTTGGGTCAATGGACTTCCTTGCTTGCTTAGAAGATTTTTTAGCAAAACCAACCTTGTCTGAAAAGAAGATACATTTATCAGATGTAAAACTCATTTTCACGGTACATTTAAAATTCTGTTGCAACAACAAAATTACACGTTTGTCAGGTTAGCTTTTGTGCTTCACTAGTTTAAACTTGCCTATAGTGCTTTTGTGATTAGACTGTACACTACACTTCAGGGGAAGAGATTGGGATTTGGTAATAATGAGATCAAGGGTCAAACTACTTCAAGGATAATACATTAGAATCCTCATCAAAAGCCCTAATCTGCTGTTTGAGCTGAAAAACATGACTTCAATAAAGCTACTTTGATCTTCTCCAATAAACACTCTTCTCCAGCCAACTAAACGTGCTCCTGCAAAGCATACTTCAGACTTGTCCATCCCTGCTAGTATGTAAGGAACAACTCACTAGCAAAGAAATACTGAGTAGCTACTACCAGATTTGCTACTAGCACATGCTAAAAAAAAAAGTAAATGCAAAAACTTAAGATAGTAGCCACAATTAAAACACAGTGCATGTTGCCAAGATGGGCCAGAAATAAATTCACAGAACTGTAAACATCCACCAGGGCAAGTTAAGAAGAGTCTACAAAATGTATTTTATTCTCTTTTTTTAATAAAATTGATTTTAAAATTAAGAAAATACATGGAAAACAATACTTACTTCCTCATTTGGTAAAGACACATATACCCGTTTGGTGAATCGTCTTAAAAAACAAACAAACAAACATATACATATGTACACACACACTTTTATAACTTTTTAGCACATACAGATCTGACATTTGGTTTGATAAATGTCAAAATTTCACTTACATGATCAAATCCTAGGGAATAGGACTTATATGTAGATTTAAAAAAAAAAAAAACCACCAAAAAGCCCAACAAAGCAGCAATATGCACAAGCAGCCATTGGTGTTGCCTTACTCTTATTTGAAGTTATGAGACTTCTCCCAGAGAGGAAACACTCTAAAGGTAGAAATACCACTAACTACCAGCAACAAAATGAAGCATCTATTCACTGTACACAAAAAGTCCTCGGAATCATTAAAAATGTGTTTTACTTGTTCAGACAGTACTGACATGCCTATTTTCCTCAATGAAGAATGAAAAGAGAAGCAAGTATGAGAACTTGCAGCAAAAATGTCCTAAGGCAAATCTAAAGCAAGATCTGTAATTGCATGGGACATCAGAAGTCCAATATTCACAGAGAAGAAATACTGGATTTCACAGGTCAAATTTCCTCCTTTGTTTGCCATTAAGATCCAAATAATAAAAAAGCAATATATAAGATGCAAGAGGGTTATGTAATGCTGACTTGGTCTTAACAGGTATTGCTGTTTAAGACAATTCCAAGGCCACCACCCTTGTCCAGATGTATCCCAAAAGCAAATAGACAGGCACTTCTTGGAGAAGTTAAATAATTTAATCCTGCCAAACAGCTTTTGCTGTTTATTCCAAAACTTAAAACAACCAGCAGATTAAGTAGCAAAACCTGCTCTTCATAATGAACATCACATTATTGTATTCAAATAAAGGAAGAGACATTTTTGATACCTGAGAACAGCATCATCAAGCTCCTGTGGCCTGTTTGTTGCTCCCATCACAAGTATTCTGTCCTCTCCAGAAGACTGCACCTATATAATGTAAGATGATATATAATGTATAAAATCACGAAAGACAACTTTTAGTTTACATCAAGTAGTAATACAGCAAAACCTGTTAGAGACTTGTCATGTATTCAACACGCTGATGGGATCTTACTATATATGTGGAGTTTTTTCCATGCAGTTAGCTGTAAAACATTCTTTAGATCAAACTAGGAAAACGTAAAAAGAAAAAAATAAGGAATGTAAACACAAGACACTACACCGAAGTTGCACTGCTTGAAGCGCGCAAATGTTTGTGTGGAATTGCATGTTACACGTTAGAGAAAACTGAGACTACAAAAAGCAATCAGAAATTTAGCTTTTTAAACATAATTATCTCTGGATGACTAAAGACTTTCTGCTCTTGTGGGTTTTAACACAAAACGTTTTGAAGCCTACAGAGAGAATCAGAACTTTTTGTTAAGGTAGAGCCAGAACCACTAAATCGGATCAGAGATTCATCTAATATGGGTCTTGCAAGAAGGTAGTGATCAAAATGAGAAGCTGTTCAATAGTGCACAGACACAGCAACTTTCCCCCATAATTCACTCAATTGCAAGACTTGATTTTATACCCAAGAATATGGAGACTTACAGCTTCCGGACTTCAGAGAACACCTCTGGGTATCAGAGACATGTTATTCACCTAGTGCCAAATCCTTCACAGACTTAAGTTCATTGCTGCCTTACTGAGCCCAAAAAGTTCCACAAGAACATTGTATGATATAGTTACACCTTGATCCAAAGTCTGCTAACTTACTAATTCTGTTTAATTTTCCCCTTCTCATTTTAAGGGAAAACTCTGTGTGTGTAATAATTTCCGCATATCATGGTCACACTGCATTATTTGCCCTGATTCATTCTGATATATGAAGAACTTTTTCCTGCTCTTGTTGTCTCTCTATATAGTTATCTTCTCCCTCTGTACCTCATTGCTATTGCTTCATCACGGTAGTAATACTCCACTGTGCTAGCTCAATATAAACTAAAATTTTTCTGTTACGCAGCACTGTTTTTTTTTATTGAACAATATTCTGATATTCATTTATTCCCCTCAACTATGAAACCCAGTTCTTTTCCCTGGGTATTACATGCATGCTATTAAATATATTCTTAGTGTATCCTGTCATGTCTAGGTCGTGATGCTAAGAAAAAACTTATAGCTCAATGAAAAGCATACCAACACAGAAATTAATCCTTCTCGTGTGTCAGAGCTGTGTATACCCATGATTTGAACTAGTCCATTTGAAACCCTCATCCCTCAAGTCTCACTTTACACCTTGACAGTGCATGATTGTGTAACAGACATCCCTTAAAAAACAAAAAGATACTACTTAGAAGTTATTAAATCTTCTTTTACTTTGCCAGAATGAAGATATGTCCTTCACCAAAACACGCAAACAAGGATTCCACACTGCCTAACTCTCAAATGTCTCTCTTGCCCTCTAAGAACATTTGTTCCCACAGCGCCTTTATTATTGCCATTTGTTATCCTTTCTTCTCTGTCCACAGTCTTTCCACCCATTATTTCAGCTCATCCCCAGACTGCTACCTTTCACCCCAGATTGAATTTTCCAGAATACTACAGTAAGCAGGTGAAAAATTAACAGTAACGGAAAAAAGCTGTTTGCCAAGCAAGGTGCAGGGGTGAGGAGGGGGACTAAGCTAAGTCCCAGCAGCTAAATCCTATTTGTGCTTCATCTGTAGCTTGTACTGGCACCCACTACATTAGCCAATTCAACTAAATCAAACAATACCCAAGACTAAGTACTTACACCATCAAATTCTATTAAAAATTCTGTTTTTAGACGCCTACTAGCGTCATGTTCACCTTCTCGCCTTTCACACAAAAGGCTATCAACTTCATCTGAAAAACAAAGAAATACATCTGAATTAAGCATACAACATTAAAGTCTTCATACTCGCCTAAGTCATTTTGCTAATACAGGGCTCCAGTAGGAGAGATCAGATCTTTACTCCTTAGGAGACAGACAGATCTTAGTAAAGTTTAAAAGCTTGTATAACGTGTTGTCCTGTGAATATGTAACACCAAGCACAGATGAGAGAAAAAAAAAAAAATCCTGCTGATGGTAAACTGCAACTCAGGACAAGCAAAACCCAATTTCATCTTTGAAGTTTAAGACATAAATGGACTTAGTCTGTAAAGGTAGTACAGCATTTGTATTTTTGAGGGCATTTCTTCCCACTATTAACACCAATTAAGTAACACAACAGCAATCTAACATGCTGTCTATGGAATTACTGATTAGCCAGCAGGTCATACCCAAGACGCTTGCTCTACACTGCAGAATTACCCAAAGAAGTTTACCTGATGATTCCAATTTGATATTTAAGAGAAATATTTAAGCAAATGCACAAAAGTCAACAACATTTAAGGTCTTACCAATAAAAATTATAGACGGCTGAAGTTCTCTGGCTACTGCAAATAAAGCACGCACCAGTTTCTCGCCTTCACCCACCTAAAACAACAATAAATTATTTTTGAAGGGGTTTTAGAAAATGTTTATTACAAGAGAGCTAACATAAGGACAACAGAAAATCTTGCGGATAACCAACCCCACTCAGTCCATTCATACACTCTGGCATTATCACTAGTTCAGTATTACATATGACAGTATTGTTTATGTCTTAAAAGACACATTGCAAGTTCACTTGCGATCACAAATGAGTTGTTGAAAGATTTTGGTTCCTAAATTTTCATAATGAAAGGGAGCTAGGATCCACTTTATTTACTTTTTAAAGATGAAAAAAACTCACAACCACTCATCTATATGACAGCCAGGGTCGTCCTGAACTGCAAAAGCCTTTGACATTGAGTTATCACAAATGCAAAACATTTTTTTTTTTACTTCACATATCATTTTCAAAGAACTTTATGATCACTATAGGCTAACAGTTCACCAAGGATTCATCAGAAGCCTCTGGCCTTATTAAGCCCCAATAATTACAGCATGTGTCTGTTTTCAGATCAATATAATTTACATCTGCTACTTACGTATTTGGAAGTTAGGCTTGCTGCACTTATATTAAAGAAAGTAGCATTTGATTCTGCAGCGACAGCTTTGGCCTAGAAGAGGGAGGAAAAATGTACTTTTTAAAACATCACATTGAAGATACCTCTCCTCTCTGCTTCTGCAGCTACCACTCGTGTCCTGATTGACAATTTTGACAACCCCTGCTCCTTCAAAGAAAACATCTTGCAGATGCTACAGAAAACTTCTCTACAGGCCACTTACAAATAAGAACAGTTGAGTGGTCTAATGACTAGAGAAATTTCCAGACTCCCTTAAACTTCTCTAATCACATCATCTCCATAGCCAACCACAACTTGCTTACTGAAGAATACAAGTCTCCAGCTCCTTTCAATGTATCCTGCTATACATCTCAAACAGTTTTAACTAATTTAGGGTAGCAATTTAGGGTAACAATTGGATCAAATCACATCAAAAATTATGGTGTTTTTTTTTCCATCCATACCCTATCTGTAAAAAAACTGTTTTCAGAGGAAAGCTAGGAAAAAAAAAAATATCAGTTTAGCTAGAATGCTCACACAGAGTACCCTCTTCTTTAACAGGTTCAGCATATTCAAGGAATTATGAATCCCCTGGTTATACACTTTAATTTTAGCAATTAGCAGTTATGTTCCAATACGCAGAACATAACAGATTAGGCAAAGTGAGCTGCTCAGCATTCACACTCCTGTGCTTCAGAGCTGATCCGGTTTCAGTATCAGCAAAGGGAGTGTGCAGCTGCAGCCACGCCATGTGATGCAGGAGGATGTGCCCGGCCCAGCTGCATCAGGACATGCGATGGTCCCTGGCTGATGCACAGCCATTTCCCTCCCAGTCCCTGAACCCAGCATGTCAGGCTGAGAAAACAAGCAGCAGCCAGACAGTTCCACAGCACCTATGCTCCTTGCATAGCAGTGTGGAAGTCAGACAACCACAACCCCCCTTCTTGCTACCGTGCTCCTTCCCCATTTCCAAATTCGGCTTCTAATATATTTTAGTGGAGAGCAGACCATTTGTGATTAATCACTGCTGTAAACAAACAACCAACCATGTCACTTTTACTGTCTCTGAAAATGAAACTCAGACTTGCCAGTTTAAGTTTCAAAATATTACTTGTGATATTGAAGAAAATTAAATAGAGACCAATTTAGCAATTCCCTCCCCCATAAAATCCCCAGTTAAGAACAACTTTGCATTCTTGTATTAAATGGACACCGTACTACATATCCAAGAAGAATATACAGTTTTATTACGATAACACCCAAACTGGAAGACACTCCTCATGGTTACATTTTAAGCCCACCAACTCATGCATGAAACAATTTTCTCACCAACATTGTCTTCCCATTTCCTGGTGGGCCAAACAGCAATAATCCACGTGCAGGAGCTCTAAGTCCTGTAAATAACTGAAAAGTACATAATCTTAAGTTACCTTCAAAGACTTAAAGAACATGTTGATTTACCTCCCTAAGAAAATGGTTTAAGAGTGAGAAATGGCCCACTGGCTGGCCCTGGTAGCAACAGTAGCAGTGCTTCAACAGTACAGGTTTTAAGAGAACTATGTTCTATTACTAACTTGACCTCATGCATGTCACTATGGCTTCCCACACAACAATTAAATTGCATTATGATCTTTCTGTGCATAAAGGCACTGGGAAACAAGTACAAAAGGCAGTAATACATTCCTCAAGACAGACCAGCCTAACAAGTTTAAAGCACCAATTCCATTTAAAAAGGGGAGAAATACACGTGTATAGCAGGAGTTAAAGCAATGGTCCTACTAACTCCATATGGAAGAACCACTTCATCTTTCTCTTTTCTTTTTTTCTATTAAACAAAACTTGAGAAGACATAAGTTTTGACCAAAACTATTTAAAATACTACTTAACAACCACCTACTCTCTCTAAGTGCTACTGATAATAATCTCCTCCCTCTCACTTTGCATTGGATTCATCTTTCCCACACTACAAAATTGGACACGTCATATGCAGCATCACAACAAGTAAATCTACAAGTTCTCATTAGAGTACAGCTCTTCCAGTTAATCCTGCAGCCTGTTTTCCCCAGCATACGTCTTTACCACCTCAGGAGTTCCAGAGCTCTGTTTTTGACCTCACATGCACCTCCCCATTCCAGCTTCCAATAATTCCAACAAAGAAACGAATGGAATAACAGGGAATCACTTTATATATAACACCATTGTCAGCAGGCACTCCTTCCCACAATATCCATGATAGGAAATGGCTCCGTTACCAGCGTAGTGTTTTCAAGATGATTGACCACAGCTCAGCCACAACTGCCATTTATCACTGAGACACACTGAGCTTTTAAAGTTTTATTAGCAGACTAATCATATTCAACATGGTGTGAACTAATTGCTACTGTTCTATAAGCATCATACTGATGGAATGGTTGCAGTCATGTCTCTAGCCAGTGTTTTCTATTAATTCACCTCAGTGCTCGCTCTCCTACAAAAATACCATCAATTGGTGTGTTTAAATATGAACTTGACTTCAAAACTTCATTAAGTTTAAAACTGAAGCAGTATTTAATTGACTAAATATTGCCCTATAGTTGCTACATCTACCAAGTTAATTTACAAGGAAGAATACCAACCTCTTTTCCTCCAAGAAAAGGTTAAAAATTGACAGGATTCTGTCCTTTGTTATATTCTCAACCTACACCAGGGTCAGGCCTGCTGCTAGCTACAGTAATATGAAAAACGCCATCTTGAATATATCAGCTATTATTGGAAAAGAGTCATAACTATTCCAAGCCTCACATCTTAAAGTCGTTCCCACCCACCTCATTGTATCAGTGTTGCTGAACAACCAACTTGACATACTAAAGCACTGTAATAAGAGACAATACAATGACGTTTCCCTTATGCATAAGAATACCAGACCATTTGATGCCAAAGCTTTGTTTTCATCAGGCCTAGTATTCCTGTGATGCTATGCCAGGTTTAGGGTTTCTTACCCACTATGCTTCAAAAACAGAAATTCCATTAAAAGAAAGAGGAAGACCACAGAGCAACTCCAGTCACCCGTCAATGTGACAAAATAAACGCACAAGCAAGTGAAAAAGAAGAAACAGCAATTTTACTTGAATAATCAGCACTGCAGTAAATCATTGCATGCAATTTCTGCCAGGGTCCAGGTTTACAAAATGACCAATTTAATTTTTTTTATTTTTTTTTTCAAGTGGCTCAGAAAATTCCCGTAGTTTAGAGGCCAGACCTGAATCCAGACAGTCACCAGGTACCACCTCCTAAACAAATAAATAAGAAATAAATAAAAGCCTAAACGACCAATTTCTACTCAGCCAAGTAAAAAAGGAAATCTGGCCTCAACTGATATACACCTCAGTGTACTTGCTTTTTCACTGCCACACTTCTTTGCATCCTCTCCTGCTGTGAATAGACTATTCAGAACGTCTAACCAACATCCACAGAGAACATGATGCCAATACCAGTTCAGTACTTTTCAAATCAGATAGTGTCATGACTTAATTTACCTATACAAATTTAATCTGTTTCACTCTTCCAGTTCTGGGCTTTGTCATTTACGTGTCCATACAGGGCTGGACACACATCTATGACTATCTGGAAGAGTCAGCCCCACAAATTTTCAGGGGTTTTTATTGTTTTCTTTGGCTTGATTTTTTAGGGGTTTGTGCTTTGATGGGTTTTTTTTTTGTTTTGTTTTATTGTTTAAGCTACTGTCTCAGCCACTTTTCTCCAACACTGCCTAACCCGAAGACAAGAAACTTCATGGTAATATGTTAACACATAAATTCTTCATTCTCCTTTTCCAGGACAGCTATCGATAGCAATCATAACCAGCAAAGACAGGATTTAAGAATCACCACTTCTCATGTGAAGCACAACACATCTCCTTGATTCTGTCACAGAGTAATAACAAAACCCAGTTGCTTACCTCAGGTCTAAGCGAAGGAAGAATAACAATTTCTTGCAAAGCTTGTTTAGCCAGTTCCTGCCCTGCGATATCATCAAATTTGACAGCTGGACCACTAACAAAGAAATGGAATACTAATTAGTCTAACAATGAGATACTCTTTTTCAGCTGCAGCTGACTAATTTAATGCATTTGACTATTTATACAGAACCCTTCTGAGGAAATCTACAACTTGCACTGCTACACATTTAAGAAGATAAGCATTTCTGATCTGAATTTTCATCCTTCTGCCAAAGTAACAGAAAAATCCACCAAAACAACCCACAAACAACCCACAACAAACTAGAAGTACTAATTTTCATTCTAAGGATACAAGACTGTACTGAATGAAAAACTGGTTTTCTGCATTGAAAAGCTTACTTTTCTTCAGACTTACCTATCAACAATTTCATTCAGGATGAGATTAGCAAGATTACTGTCCACATTTCTAAATATCTTCAAGTCTTTCTTTTTTCGAGGAGCAGTGGTAGGAGTAGAAGGCTTATTTGTTCTGCTATTTTTAGGAGCAGCCTGGAGAGGGGGAAGAAAAAAAAAAAAACACAAAAAAAACCCCAACTTGATACTTTTAAAGCATACTGTTAACAAAATTACTGCTACCTTTCATTTGCTCCAGTAAAACCCAATACACTAACAAATACCAGATATTCTGATGCTGTATTTTCCTACCAACCCTACTATCATATTCAGCCACAAGTAGAACATCTCAGGCTACAGTGGCGAGGGTATTTTTGTTTTGGTTTGTTTTTTAAAGTTTTTTTGTTGTTGGGTTTGTATTTAGGTGTTTTTTGTTGGTGGTTTTTTGTTGGGTTTTTT
>VXAK01021230.1:0-21406 GCA_013399435.1 Arenaria interpres
TCAAAGTTCTGGTTTGAATCTCAATTACAATGGCAGATGTTTTATAGCTACCTTAAAGTGCCTACTTTCCAGAATTGATCTGAATAAATGTTCATCTGAGTTAGGAATATACCAGTGGAACAGTAGACTCCCTAATTTGAGAAAAAGTTCTACATCTGCAGGAAAAGTTTATGACTTTTCATTATCTCTGCAGTCTTCAAAGACTTCCATGCGACTAACATTACTTGGTGTAAAGTAGTCAATGGAACAGAAATATTTATTTTATAGTGAAGACATATTTCAATACAGAGATCTACTTAAGCAACTGGACATGGGTAAAGGTAAATCAAATAGTTTTAGTGACAGAAGGCACAAAACTCTCTAGAAGATAAAGCTCGAAGTCTAGTTACACTAAATATTTTTTCTTGCTTACTCTGTGCTATAAATGCCTCGAATTTAAAATTTGATACTGTAATAATTATTGACACCATAACACCAGGTTGTGGAAAGAACACAATCCTTGGGTTTAGCTTTTATAAGTATGCACTGTGGTCCACTGGGACAGTCAAAATTTTGTTTTAATTTATATAGGAGAAAAGATTAGAGAAAAAAAATCCTGCCCCAGAATCTGTGGTTATCATCTTTATATGCTGAACATAAATGGTCTGATTAATTTCCAGCATATTTCAGGAAAGATGTTTGATTCATATATCTTTTATACATTTCAGGGTACCACAGTGGTGATGACTATTTATGTGTAGCTGTTACTTGAAAAAAAATTAACACCAAACCCTACAGGAAATGCTTGGAACTAATCTTAGAGGAAAAAAAAAATGTTAAAGGAAGAATCATATTTATCCTTTCATTATATGTCCCCTGGATGGTAAATATCCATCTACTACATCAAAATACTCCATTAATCTCCTTACATGTATTAAAGTACTAAGCAATCTATCAAGATCACTGCAAGGTAGATGGTGTTAAAAACAAATTATCTAGGCATATGATGTTGATTAGCTTAAAATCCCCCATCGTGGATATACTCAAACCCATGGTAGGTGTATTAATTCAGTGAAGTCCACTGCAATTATTTATACATTCTAAAAAGGGGGATTTCATGTCATAGAAGTGAGCCAGATAAGCAAATATTTCACATTAAAGGGGCAAATTTGAGAGAGTTTTAACATACATTAACATTGCAAGATATAGAGAAGTAGCTTATGCAACTTTCTATAGTTATAATACTTGTATTTATTCAACTATTCCTTTAATGTTGCAGCATGTGTCTTCAGAGTGAAAGGAGAAGCCACAAGACTCACTTGCAGAGTCTCTGTTATCCTTTTTTGCTTTTCAAGAAGGTAATTCAGGTTAGAAGGGTGTGGTTATTCTCTGTGCATGAACATTTTGAACAAACCATATGAAGAAGAGAAGATAACATGCAAATCTGTATTCCAAGAAGTTGACCTGGCTAATAAGAGAAGCAGTTGGACTGTAACAGAGGACTGAACGTTCTTAGAGATTACTTTTAAGTGTCAGATAGTAGTATCCAGGGCTTTTTTTTTTCACCAGTTCCTATATTCATAACATCTCTTGTAAATCCAAGCCAGACAAAAGTAAAGAAACAGATTCACTGTGTGTTCTTACATTACTTAGGGCGATTTTGCATATTCATCTTGCCTGATAAATTTTATTTCTAGCAATGATGTGAGGCTAAGTCAGCAAAGAATGGACAAGTAATGAGACTTTCTGATAAAATATTAGACATCGAGGGTATAAGTTCTGGGCAGTAATATGCAAACTTCAAAGAAACCACCATCGATGCAGTTAGTTTCTAGACAAGTCATAGCCCTTCCCTTAATAATTAAGTAGGTAAAGTGCCACAAATTTCACTTAAAATACAGAAAAAATAGTTTCAAACTCTTTCTTTTGTAGTATATAGAAAAGCTCTCAGTTGAATGCTACTGTAAATGTGAATTTATCATGCTTGTTGGAATAGTTTCACTTTGTGTAACTAATTAAATATTTATAGGAACAGAGAGTGCAAAAATAACTTTATGTATAGAGGCTGTGACATTTATGTGGAAGAAGAAAACCTCAGGATAAGTTCTTTAACTTAGAATGAAGAAGATTTGGATCAGGGCACCCACATGATAAGCAAGTACCCTAAACTTGAGTTATAGGATGTACTGCTTTAGGGCTGTCTCATTGTAGATTACTCTAAGATGATTTTTTCTCATTACAGAAAAAAAGAACTTTAGGAATTTAACTTTTACGTGAAGCGGGACAACTCTTCTCATTTAAATCTTATGCAATGTATTAAATTTCCATTACATCATTTCACCACAGTTGAAAAAAAAAAAAAAAAGATATAGAGGGTTTTTGAATGTTGACCTGTCTAGTCACATCTCTATTAACATTTCTATTTGGTTATTAGACAATGTGGAATTGTGAAAATAGAAAGAAAGTTCAAGAATAAAACTTCAGCTAATATACAGTATGGAGAACTGTGTAGAATTCTACTGCTGAAGAAGAGTCTGAAAAAGAACATTGACAGCCTATGTAATTACAGTGTTTGGAAGGATACTTCTTTCAGTTAGCGAATCTCTTTGAATATAATGATACTTTTCAGTTCTCAGAACCAGAAGACTGAGGATGAGTCAGAATAGCAAACTGTAGATTACATTAAATGTCTCAAAGGAAAAAATAAATGGAAGTGGTATTTAGAAAGAGAAGACAACACCAGAAACAACAGAGTCACTATAGCACCACCAATAAGGATGGAGACACTTCAAAAGATTCTATATTAAGGTTCATTTGTTAACTCTCAACTCCCTCTCTGATGTGTAACATTCCACTGGAAATCTTGTGTGAACAGATTTTGTTTTGATATTTCAGAACTTCCAGTTCTTGTCTCAGTAGAGCCCAAAGTTGCAGAGATGCATGAAAAGAGAGAAAAAGCTGTTGAAAAATAGGCCATGTAAATAATTTTCAAACACAAAAAAATACCCCAAAACTTTAATTCAGGTTTGACTGAAAATGAGGAGTGATTTCTATTTTTTTTTTCCTTTTTTTAAGTGGTTGATTTTCTTTCCATTTTCAAGGAGGAAACTGGAACTGAAGCTGAAAATTCCAAGTCTGTTTACCTTGCAGTATAGAGTAGATATGCATGTGAACTAAAACAGCATGGATATTAGCAGTAACATACCTGCAGCAACATACAGGCTTTATCGAGGTTCTTCACAGTACCACAGGTGGAAGGATTCCAGTACCTGAGATAAATTATTGATACCTTCACGTGTCTCTGCATCACCTCTCACGCTTCAAAACAGTGTTTCAGGGTTACAACTGGTTTGACAATATTCTTTAATTTAGGATTAGATGTATGTGCCAGTAGTGCCTTTTCTAAATGTTTGTCTACCCCAAATAAAAAGATATTGTAAAATGGAATAAAGGTCCCATCACAGAAAAGGAAGATTTTTTTCATCATAGTAGCCAAGGGATTCTGTTCTCTGAGTGTCTGAGCTTAAAAGATTTACAAGGGAAAGACCTGTGGGTACAAGATGCACATCAACACAAACACAGTATTCAGCTCTAATCCGTTGGGCTGACTAACATACTGCTATATTTTGCAGAATGATGTGAGTTTTATCACAAGCTTTCTAAATCAAAGTAGCACTGTATTACGAAATGCCAGAATTTCCAGGTGAGAGTTTTTTTGAGACAAGAAGCAATAGTTAATGAATGTTACAAGTGATATTATTTGTAGCATTTGCAATGGTCCTATCTGAGACTGAGGTACTGTTTTGCAAAGACGTTTTACAAAGTAGTGGAAAACAAGATCTGCTTGGAAGAATTTGTGTTCTTATTTCAGACAAAAGTTGGGATGAGGTACAAAGAGATGGACTTATTTTCTGATTGCCATAGCCAAGCTTTTTGAAGAGAGCATTTTGGAGATCATTCACGGTACTCTAGTGTCTAGTGATGATACAATACCATCAGGAGAGAACCTAACCTTATTTGTGTATTTAGATGCATTCCACAGACTGTCATTCAGAACAATTTTTTCTCAGTAGGATTATGAAGAAAACAGATCTCCAGAGACCCCAAAAAGCTTTTGCTGTCAAGGTGAGGCTGGAACCTGTTGTTTGCTCAAGATATTTTTACTTTTGTAGGTCAAATGCATTTAACATTGCAGAAGGAGCTTTTTGGAAATAATAGTTCAGTAAGAGCATGTGGAACATGACACAGTCTGATTCATTAAGCTACCTGGTTAAGGACTATTTAGTATAAAGGAAATAAAAAGGAACAAGGGAAGTGATAAATTAAAACCACGGATATACAGACCTGAGGAGAAGGTAAGAACAGAGCTGTGTTTATTGTTTCCCTAAGTATTTAGTCCTCTATGCATGCATGTGCATGCAGAATTCACTAGCATACTTCAATCCAGATGAGAAGGTGAGTAGAAGACCTACATCTGTGAGGATTCCAGATATGAGACAGTGGTGGGTATGGAGCCCAGGCTCTGGAATTGGATATTAGCCAGGCTGAAAAGCTCTGTCGTATTCAAGGGATCTATGAGTGTGGGGGTGATGGTGAAGCTGGTGAGTGATTGCATGCACCTGTTTGCTAGTAAAGATCAAGACAGACAAGCCAGTGAGAAGGAGGAAACCCATTTTAGAGGATAAAGGGGACTGAGATCCCAGCTGGATGTTAGGTGGATATTCAAGGGTCCTGAGAATATGGGTGTACTTGGGAATTTGGAGAGTGAGAGCATGCATGTTGTCACTAGTGAACATCAATAGAATTCAGTCAGGGGTAACGCATCTTGGCCATTTGTACTTTTTTATGAGAGTCCCAGTTTATGTGTTATATGTTGGTGTTGTTAAAGGCAGTGCCCTGAACCTGAAATGGGAAAGCAGCAACTGCATCCATCAGCCTGTGATGGAGACCCCTGGGTCATGGTGTCTTACACTGTGCTCACTCTGGTCTGCAGAGAGTATTAATAAGATGCGAATAGTAGTGTACTATTAAAAAAATAGTAAAATAAAACTAATAGTTACACTTTAATTAGAACTTTTGGTTTTAATGCATAGAATTCAGTCACAAAATACCATTGTTTCTGAAAGATGCTATTTTTATTTCTAGTAGTCAGCCTTATTCCAATTTGTGATAATTTTTTCTAAATTCCAGTTTGCTTGCCCTCCTTGCAAAATTCTGCATTTTTAGGGAAACAATTTTTTTTTCCTGTATAATTTAATACATTCTTTAGGTATATTCGACTATTATGTTAGAATTTAAATAAACAACTAATTGATTTTAGGCTGGCAAATCATTTAATAACTTTGTTGGCTTATTTTCTTCTTCTAAGATCTTATTTAGGCAATCTGAAAATCATTCCTTCAATCTATTTGTTTTTCCTCTTTAGGAGGATCCATTGTTTTTTTTTTTTATTTTTATTTCTACTTTGGTAGTATCTTAAAGGTAATATCTTTATTAGGATCTTAAAGAATAAATTGGAATTTTCCTATCATTCTGATATAACCTGTAAGGTATTCTTCAATTTGCAAGTAAATTAAAAGGAAAGTAAGCTAAACAACAACAACAAAAATCAGAAACAATCTCAACACATTTCTCAGAATAGAAAAGCATTCACAGAAATTTTAGGTTTTTCTTTATGAGTTGTCTATAAAATTACATTTACATTTCTTGAGTGGATAACTTACTGAAATGGTATTCATTAGCACTTTATCAATTCTGTGAATATTTGCTTTTCCTTTTTTTTTGGTGATAAATTCCACATCTCTATTTTTTTGACTAACAGAAACTAAAATGCAGTGAAAGACAGATGGATGCAAAACTCCACCTTCTCTTAACCAATCCAAGCATATCAGCTGTGGAATGAGAAATAAAGGAGAAAGATATATTAAAGGGACATGCCAGTTTAAAATATATCAGGCATAAAGGCTGGTAAAAAACTGATGATAAACAGATACATATATACTGTTTTCATAAACTAACAATTCACTTTATGTATAAAGACAATTTTATGTAATCTGCAAACAAGAAAACTCACAGCAGCATGAGATTCAAGTGAGAATTAAATATTTTATTTGATATGCTTTTTACCTAGATTTCGGAGAGCCATTTCACACACTGTTTTGAGAATTACTAGCACCTATAATCCCACTAAGTCTGTTTACAGCATAGCCTGCAGTGGAGTGAAAAGACACCTGAACCAGTACACGTGCCAGAAGCAGTGTAGTCCCAACACTATTGAGTTCTTCCCATTCTTGTTCCTTCTACTAATGTAATCACAATACAGTCAATTCTCCATTATTGATGCTAATTGGAGCTTGGCAGAGTTTCGAAAACAGAGGTGGTGGTATCGTTTCCACACTGAGCTAATGTGCTCAGGATCAGCCCCATGCACAGCCCATTTGGCTTCATGAAAGATGCTATGTTGTCCAAATGCATGGAGCCACTTTGGGTCTGAAGCTGTGCTCCTGGCATACAGCATCTAAACCAACGAGCCCTCCAGATATGCCAGAGAGCATCGAGCGAAGAACAGCTGGGACAGCTTGTGATCACTGGCAAGGGCTCAGCACAGCAGGGAGGCAGTTATAACGCTTCTGGAGAAAAGATGGGTGTCATTGCTCTCGTGGCTCTACACTTGGTGCAGCAATCTGTGCAGCATTTGAACTGGCCTGCCTAAGTCAACTCGGATCTTTTAGCAATTCTGGCATGATTTAGCTGCAGCATGGATAGCTACTTCCCAGATGATGCAAAAGTTACTAAATTTGAGTTGCCTCTGACTGCCTGTAGATGCTAATGATGTATGCATCTGAGCTAGTCAGCCCAACTCCCTGTGTAGTCAAAGGAGAAAAATATCAACTTTTGGGCTGTCATCTATTTCTTTATAATCCTAATCAGAATTGTTTTTTAGTATGCTTAGTTCTCCACCCTGAATAAAAGAAGCCTCAAGTGTTTGTCTCAAATGTGGACATTTATGACTGATGTGTAGAACTAGCTGGCATGACCCTTGCCGCTTACCATGGGTCCCGTGTCTTACTATTTTAAAATGTGTTATCAAACATTACTTGTAGAAAGAACAAAAAAGTTCACTTCCCCCTCTGTGTTTACAAATTGACATAGGAAGGACATGCTTTGCATGTTTGGAGTTCACAGAAACTGGAAAGAACTGACGTTATTTGACCATGTGAGACATCTGTTTTTATCATTGATTTAGGAGCAAGCAGTAAAACCACTTTCTATGGCTCTGCTATAAAAAGTAACAGTGGCTTCAGGACAATGATTCTGCCTGTAATTATGTTCATAACATCAACACAAAACCATTTATTTTGTGAGTTTCTTATGCTCTTGTGACACCGGTCTAAAATGTTGGATTATTCTGTTGTTCAGATGATTATGGATGCAGAGGGAAACACACAAATTGTCAGTTAATCGAGTGGTTTAAAAATTAGTACCTCCAGACAAAAGACAGCTTTGGATGAATGAATGTCAGCTAAAGAAACCTTATGATAGGTTTGCAAATAAGCGCACATATTGTATTCATCATGAGAGTTGCAAAGTATTCAGCCCTGAACTTGAAGAACGGGGCAAGAGGAATGATGCATACAGTGCTTCAGACGTTTTTGATACACCCTTTTTTTTTTGAAAATAAAAATAAACAAAAATTGTTTTTTGAGGGAGGGGTCAAAAGGGGGGAAGGGAAAAAGCTTATTCATCTCTTATCTTGAAAGACAAAATTGCAGGCTGTTGAAATGTATTGTTTTGGCATCTTCGAACTTCTAAATTAGAAGCAGGAAGATCTTGCCCATATCTAAATCTACTATAGTTGTAAATATCATGCTTTTTATTTTAGATGGAAACAGTCTGAGGGCAGTGCCCATTTGAACACATGATTTACAGCTGAAGGATTTGGGAGTTTTCAGACACCTACAAAATATGTGAGCAACTGGCTATTGTTTGTTAGCACCAAAGCAATGGAAATTGTTTGGCAAAATATTAACTGAATGTTTAAAGAAGACAGATCTAAATTACACTTAATTGCTACATGTAATTTACACTACTAGATTACATGAAAAATAATATTGATCATATAAGCCATTATATTGTTTGGTTTTATGTCTACTAATTTCTGAAACTTACTGAGCTGCTGTAATGCAATGTCAATATATTTTTGAAATAAATGCCAGGTCAGAATTTGGAAACTGTCTGGGTAAGGGTAAGATACAATGAAAGGACCAGATGTTCTGATCACTGTTTTTTTTCAGGCAGCAGTACATCACTGAAAGAGTGTACTTCAACATCAGCTTTCTGTGGCTAATCAAAATGATGTAGATTGTACAAAGTAACTGTGGTGGGGTGACCTTAGCCAGGAAATAAGTTGATCCAGTCACTCTCTCACTCCTCTCTAGCAGGATAGGGGAGAATCAGAAGACCAAAAATGAGACAACTCATGGGTCAAGATAAAGACATTTCAAAAAGTGAAGCAAAGTTACATGCACAAGCAAAGTGAAATAAGGAATTAATTAAATACCTCCCACCCACTGGCAGATGTCTAACCGCCTCCTAGAAAGCAGGGCCTCAGTACATGTAATGGCTACTCTGGAAGACATATGCCATTACTCTGAACATCCCTTCTTCTTCCTCCTTTCCTCTAGCTTTTGTTGCTGATCATGCCATAACATGGCATATAATATCCCTTTGGTCAGTTGGGGTCAGCTGTCATGTCTCTGTCTCCTCCCAGCTTCTTGTGCACCCCCAGCCTACTAATTGCAGGGGCAGAGTGGGGAAAAGAAAATCTCAACACTGTGAGTACTGCTTAGCAATAGTCAAAACGCTGTTGTTATTTTCACCGGTGGTTTACTCATGAAGTCAAAACACAGCACCATACAAGCTGCTATGAAGAAAATTAACTCCATCTTTTCCAGACCCAGTACAGTAACTGGGGAAACTTTGGTCAAATAAAAATATTTTAGGGCTATACTTCAGCAGATTTTACACATCTAGCTCTATATAAATAATAGAATTCATTTACATCAATACAGTTGTATAAGTTGTGCATGCTTGGCAATTTTTTTTGTCAGTTTAACAAGAGGAAAATCATAAAACTGTTTTACTTTTGAGCTTCTAACAGGTGATTGCAAACAAGAGGTTTAACAGCTGTGTATAAAAGGAGAACATGTCCATTAAAACTAATGGACACTGGCTGTCTATAATTCTGTGCATGGTTGCCTAGAAAATAGCCCTCAAGGGGCTTGAATGAAGTCTAAAGAAAGCCAACAAGACTAAGTTAACACTCTGTCCTTAATTCACCCTATTGACACTGCAGAACAGTCTTTTGGATATATAACAGCAGCCAGGAGGAAGGAGTCCTGTTCTAGAAGGCAGGTTAAAAGCAAAGTTGACACAGACTCCTTTCACACCTCTCTGTTTTGGGAGTCTTTAAAAAAATCACACTCCTGTAATACTTTCCATTCAAGGACAAAAGGGCTTTTTAACTGTTTAAATGTTAAGCCTCTAGACATATCTATGAGTGAAGTACTTATTATTGCCTTAGAAATGGACTGAAAATCAAAAAAACCATTCAGTCACTAAAATTAGGTATGTTAGTCAGATTCATTCCCTACACATCATGCTCAATTTTAATTGACTTAGAGGACTTAATACCTCTCAAACCTTCATTTACTGCTTTTTTATTGCCTCTTTTCTGATGTGTGTGCTGAGATGTACATATCCAAGTATGATATGTCATGGTCTTCAACTGGTTTCTTGGTATTTAACCTAGTGTTAATCAGTTGCTACCACCTATTGAGACTAGTGACAGGTGAAGGAAGAAAATCAGTTTTCCTGACTTCAGTTCTGCGCTTACAGAAGGGAGTTCAGGAGTTTGAGTCACCTTCTTTCTTCAAGATCATATTTTTTACCTACATTGTTTAATATTGTGACCAAAATTAGGTCTTTCAGTGCCTTATGAATATTTAAACTTTAGTTATTAAAAATTTATCTCTTTCAATTGCAAATTATTTTCTTGTGGGGTATGTATTCTTGGCATGTGCTCCACTGACTATGAAGTACATTTAGGCCCAGAGTTTATGGCTAACTTTGGGTCATCTATTGTAATCTGAATGATCTTATAGAATTATCTTCTAAAGATAGTTTCTTTAGCTAAGTTCTACCAGTTAGTTCAGGTAGGTGTGAACATTTGAGCTTTAAAGTTCCAGGACACAAACTTTAAGAGGGCAAACCACACAAGACCAACAGGAGACTTGGGTTCTACCTCCAGTCCCTAACTTCACAGGAATTAACAAAATATTCCTACTAAAAAACATATTCTCTCATTTCCTCTGTGTTCCTAAGGTTTTAGATTCTGGCATGTGTGACTGAACTACTTCCAGCTGTTAAACTAAACTGCTGTGTGAAATAATTGCTATGCTTAATAGCCCACCCACCCCACGATCCCCAAATCAATATTTTATTTCCCCAGTGTTAGTAAAAAAGGGAAAAAAATATCTTCAAAGTAACTACTGCCCAGTATTAATTATATCATAAAAGAAGCATATTTTATCAACTTGCTTTATACTCTGTTGGGTGAGAGAAGCCTTATGGTTTAGAAGCAGGACCAGCTTAACAATCTTCTTAAGAGAATCCTTAGACAAAAATTTGTTTGTGAAAATAACCTCTCAAGTAAAACATTTGGGAACCTGGCATTTAACTTAAGTGTTATACTGTGATCTACAGAGGCATGTGATATCTAGTTGTCTCCATGGAGCTTCTCAATGGAGATCAGGGAAGAATACCCACCCAAAGGCATGCAGACCCCTACCAAAGCTGGTACATTTGCTATGTTCAGCCATGGGTCTGTCTGCTTCCTTCAGTCTCTTTGTAGCAACAATGACAGCTTATGCAATTCAGCACGCTTCAGGCTTCTTTCATGAAGGTTGCCTACAGTCTAGACTTGTATTATTAATGATGAAACCCATTTTCTGTGGTGTTTTCTGAAGCAGCTACACTAGCACTTTGCCTCTTAACTCCTGGGCATTATTTCAGAGTTCGCATATTGAAGTGTTGTTATTAAAAGACAGCATGGGCTGGATCTAGTGTTCTTATTCAAAAGGGCAGCTATGATCTGATCCTTGAATTTTCAAATGAGATCGGCTTTCTTAGATGTGGGGAAAATTTCCCTATTTGGTCCTGATGCTAAAATTCAGCCTTGAGCAAGTTTCTGTAAGAAAAGACTTGTCTATGAAAAAATGAGAATCAGTGATAGGCTGATAATTATAGCAATGTTAGAATGTACTGTTGTGACATGCCTTTGTAGTGAAGTTACTGAAGTATCCCCTACAGTAAATTGCATTTTTCATAAATACCAAACATTTGGGGATAATTACTGCAAAGCACTTGAATGCCTGAAGGCTCTTTTCTTTGTGAATGGAACCAACAGTGAGAAACAGACATGGAACAACCACGCATTGCTTATGAGTGTCTGTCTTTCCCAAATGCATTAATTCTAACTTGTTCTTAAAAATCACTTTAAAAGGCTTTTTTACCCTTTATGAATTCAAAACATCATTAAACAATCACTGCTTTTCTTGTTGTTCAAACAACATACTTCTCTCAGCTCTACATTTAGTAATAAAGCTTTAAAATTTCTGAGCTGAGGCACTTTCTAAATGAACCATCTATCTCAGCTGAGAAGATTTTTTAGTATGGGTTTTATTTTCTTTTTGTTTTTCTGTAGACAGATAAGTCAAGTAAAAACTATCAAGGACCAGAGTATTGACTTTGCATAATACTGCTCATAGAGCTGAATATGCCTGTTTTCATGATTTACCTGTAAAAAGCATAATTGAACAATCTTTGTAGGAACTGACAGCTTATATACAAACTTTCTCCACACAAACATGCCTTCTTTCAGATCCATATAATTTTAAACCTGTGTTTTTGTACTTTCCGTCTTTCTAAAGTCTTTTTTGAGGTTTTTGTTTGTCTCTTCAAGTCATCATGTATTCTCTCTATCTAATGATGCTGTTATATATTTCATCTCCTTTTTCATAATTTCTTACTTGTTTATTCTGTCTTGACATGCACGGAAAATGTCCCTGTGAAAGATCAGTCTTTCAGCAGGGACCACAGACCAGCAATTTTTATTTTACCTGCCTGTTGCCTGTGCTAACTGGTGGGGACTGGTGCTGCCTTGGACATAACCACGTGTAGGGTTGATGGATTATTTGTACAAATATAGTTAATTTTCCTATTAATTATCTGTTACTGGACATACTATCTTCCACTATCTTATATTTGACAATTCCAAAGAAGATGTCAAATTCCCCCTATGGAAAGAATGGAGGCTAATTTATCCCGGATAGGTACCAATTTCAACATTTCTTTAGTTTAATTTTGTAGTTACCTTACTTTGGTTCCCTGGTTTTATTGATTGTGTTGTTTTAGAATAATTCCCCATAATTCAGGCTTCAAGAAACACAAGTGCATGAGTTAATAATTTATGTTTCATGATTGATGTGGGATTCAGGTTCAAGTTCACATACCTACATACCCAGATACACACATACCCATACACAATATAAGCACCTATGCTCTCTCTCCAGTCAGTGGAGCTCAATTAATTTCCCTTGATACATGCCTCCAGTTCATTTGAGATGTCCTGTTATAGTTCACCTGGTTTCTAACCACTTCTTCAGAAGTCTACCAGTTACATAGGTCCATGCAGATGTCTCTCATACCCAAGGAGGCCTCAAACATCACTATGTCCAGATGAAAAAAGCACCAATAAATCAATGCATTAAGTGAAGTCTAAAGAGAGAGTCAGTTAACCAGCCACTAGGCGCTTGTATGTATCTAATACAGTTGCAAGATTCTGTAGGACATCTGATATATCTACTTGAGTCTGGCAGATATAATACAGGACTTAAAGGAGATAGGTGCATTTCTGGGTTAGCAGTTACAGAATGTCTAAAACGCCAATACACAGAAAATTTCATATATAGATGATAGAATTTTTTTTTTTTAAGTGTTGTCATTTAAGATATTGATGCTTACAAATTCAAAAGGTGCAGATTAGGCAACATTCAAATAATAAAACAAACAATTTATTTATTGACTTTGGATATTTTGTATTGAAAGACTGAAAATTATCATGAAGGTTGAATATTTAAGAAAATCAAGTAAAGAGAGGAAACAATATCACATAAATTATTTGAACAACAGAAAGTGACATGCTATCTTATAACTGATATGCAATGTGAAATCCAGAACCATGTCTTGGGTGTCTAGGCTCCACAGAAATACAGAATCACAGAATCACAGAATCACAGAATCACAGAATCACAGAATCACAGAATGACAGGGGGTTGGAAGGAACCTCTGGAGATCATCTAGTCCAACCCCCCTGCCAAAGCAGGTCAACTCAAGGAATTAAGTAATACAGAAGGATACAAAATTGAATACAACATGAAAGAAGTCATAAGACACTGGCCAATACAGAAAGTTTGGATACAGATTGGGCTCAGTACATCCAGGCTGAGAGAACGTATTTATGTCTGAAGGGATACAAACCTGAACCATTAACATTTTCATCCTTTCTTTCAGACATCTGAAAAAGTCTCATATTCTCAAAACATGGATGAAAGATGAACTTTATTTTAGTAAAGTTGTCTGGTGATTGCAACACACTCTACTTTACACACAGATGTGGATTCAATTTACTTCCTTGCTTGAAAGAACTCAAATAAATTACTTCAATTCTAGTTGCATGTTTTGGAGAAAGCAGTAAAGGAATGGGATAGGGAAAAGGGAGTTGTAGTCTATTTTTTCCATGCATTGGACAGAAAGAAATGTCAAGAATAATTTTACTTGAAGGGCAATCTTGAAGCTCATTACCTACGTATTTCACTTTGACCAGATAGCCATTTAAAGGAAAAGAACAGTTACAAAAAAAATCAGCTTCCTGAACACTTGAAGGTTTTCATTCTTAAGGCATTCAATCTTAATAAATTTAATGTTGTTATTATTATTATTATTGCATAATACACTGAAATATGTTATGTATGGTATGCTGTCAAAGAACTGAAGCAGAAAACACAAACCAAAAATACTAATATACTTACCACAGATACACACTAGAGCATGAGACACCTGTCGTAATTGGCCAGCAATATTGGTACCGGTCTGACTATATTATCATTATTTCCCATTGATAGGTTGTTGTTACTTCACTGATTTATTTAACTTTTTGTTTTCTAAAGTACCATCAAAGTGCTCTTTACAGACAAGATATAACTAGAAAAAAAAAAAATAGTGCCAGAAAATATAATATCTATGAAGAACATAGTCAATGGAAACTGTAATTTTTACAAGTGACTGCCAGATTGTTGTAGAATAAGAAAATTCAAGACAAAATTATGATACTTACTTAAAATCAATTGAGTATAGTTTTCAAGTTTAAGTGCTGAGTTTGCTATGAAGCAACAAGAAAGTAATCAATACGGAGGTACTATTCCAAGGGAAGATTACAGAAAGCAGCAATTCTTGTTCCAAGATTCCAAAATTCCATCAAAGCTACTGTCAGTAGCTGCCAGATGCATAATAAACTCTCTCTCTTCATGATAAATATTATTCTACACCTTATTGACTATTCAAACTGTGTGCAATCAGATTGAGGTCTCATATTTGTCATTTTATGGTATGATGTCAAATTCACCTGAAATCAATGCAATACTCCCACTGACTTAAAATTGGATCAAGTCTCGTCACCCTAGTGATGCATCTCAGATTATCTTATATTTGTGATGAAAAAGAAGTCTGTTACCTATGTATGTGACCTTGGTGTCAATATGGAAAGGAAAACTGTGCAGTGGCACAGCTTCTGCTGACCACACAACACAGGCTGTGCGTCATACAGTAAAACTGAGGTTAAAGATGGGAAAGGGGAGCGTATCAACAGGAGTTTTTACTGTCTGTGATTTAAGAGGAAAAAATGAATAAGGACATATTTTCATTTGCTATAAACTGTTGTGTATCATTTATGTCTGAACTGTGTAATTTATCCACAACAGCTTAGAGTAGCTGAGGATTTATCTGGTAACACCTAATTCTGATCTTCATTTACACCAGTAACTGCATGACTGTGAAGATAGGCCTGATTTACAAGCACATAAGTGAGATCAGAATCAGTCATAATCTTTACAACTACACTATCAAAGCAGAGAAGTAACACAAAAGTTGTTTTTCCTACAAGCTATTTTTATGGTTGCCAACTGTGTAGATGCTGAGGGTCTCATATATATTAATAAATACATCCTCACAAAGTTCATTTGAGAAAAGGGAATATTTTAGGTTCTTTGAACAATTGTTGCTGTGGAAAAGAATCAGATGTATTAAATGCCTAGCATCAGTGATTTGATTCCCAGTTTTACTAAATATTCATAGTCCAGAGAAAAAAGAAATTCAGTAATGGTTTCTCAATATCGGATCAGTGTTTTGTGAGGCAGTACCACACAGAAAGTTATCTGCAGATTTTTAGAGCAGTCATTCTTACTCTTTTTCGAGTTACCTTCAGGATACCGATCTTCTTATCATCCACATGCCCCATCTCTCTGCTGCTTTAGCAAGGGCTCTATCATCATTCACTTCCCATTTAGCAGGGTGCAGTTCTTTGGCAGGAAATCAGTGGAATAAATGGAACCACGTTAGTGCATCCACTGAGACAGTTTAACTAATCCTATTCTTTTCCAATTCCGTGGATAGAAAAAATGCTATGAAGTGCATTGGCCTATATCTTGAGCTGCACTACTTGTTTCTGTGCTCTGACATAACACAACAGATGCCACTAGTTATACTCAGGACCGTGAAGCAATGAAGGGAGCTGATGTACCGTGCAAGCGGCACAGGCTGGAATAGTCAGTTTTGGGAGAAATGCTGCCTCATGTTGTAGGTGTGTTGAGAATCTACACGTAGAAGGAGGACAAAGGATGGATCATCAAAACTGCAAGGAAATGGAGAAGGGCAGTCTTATGGCAGATTCCAATACACAATGGGCATCCTTTCTGTGGATTCAGCTTACTATTTTCTTACCTATTGTGTTCAGGGAGAACGGAGACACTCCTGACTGTGCCTACTGATGGATCCTTGTCTTCTGTGTTTGAAGGTGTTCTAGCTCCTTATATTCTTTCAAGGTTAATAAAGACCAAAACTGTTAGTTCTCTACATGAAAAGTGAAACCTGACTGAGGTGAAAGTGTATGAAAAGCTCAGGTGCCTGAACTGGGGAACAAGTAGTGGCTAGATAACTCTAGGTTTGACATTGATACCTTAATTTAGATACCTGGAACGCCTTCTATGAAGGTTTTCACGAATTTTTGGCGAATATTTCTTAAGTAATTGCAGACTGGCCAAAAATATATTGTCATGATTTCAGCTGGGATAGAGTTATCTTTCTTACTAGCAGCTGGTATAGTGCTATGTTTTGGATTTGGGATGAAAGTGATGCTGATAGCACGCTGATGTTTTTGGTTGTTGCTAACCAGTCAAGGCCTTTTCTGCCTCTCAGCACCCCACCAGTGAGTAGGCTGGGAGTGCACAAGAAGCTGGGAGGAGACACAACCAGGACAGCTGGCTCAGCATATAAAGTTGGTGGAAGAAGAAGGAAGGGAGCATGTTTGGAGTGATGACGTTTGTCTTCCCAAGTAATCGTTACATGTGATGGAGCCCTGCTTTTCTGTAGATGGCTGAACACCTGCCTGTTGATGTGAATCACAGAATCTTCACGGTTAGAAGGTACCTTTGAGATCACTGAGTCCAACCATTAAAGTGAAGTAGTGAATGAATTCCTTGTCTTGCTTTGCTTGCGTGCGTGGCTTTTGCCTTACTTATTAAACTGTCTTTATTCTCAACTCATGAATTTTCTCACTTTTACTCTTCAAATTCTCCTCCCCATCCCATCTGGGGGAGTGAGCGAGTGAGAGAGTAGCTGCATGGTCCTAGCTGCCAGCTGGGGTTAAACCACGACACATATCTACGCAGCATATGGTCATTTTTTCCATATTAGGTTCTTGCCCTGGAGCAGACATTTTTAATTTGGGTCAGTCACCCACACATAGGCATCTCATACCACTGAGATGCCTTTATAGTCCAAGATATCATCACCACAAGGCTGGGAGATATCATAGACTGCTAAAACAGATGTGTGCTCTTCTGCAGTATCAGCTGAAATACAGCAGAACCATCCCAGTGCGTCTCAAGTTACACTATTCTCCTGTCTGGAGAACTGGACTGAATTCCTTATTTCTCCATTTACTTACACATAGAGAAAAATTACGCTCAGCTTAGTGTTTGGTCAGATTGTAGGTCACTCATCAAGATGTCTATACTCCATTACAAAGAAACAGCACTTTTAGGGAAGACAGAAGTCAATTTGGTCATACTTGCCCTCCATAGCTCCAGTCTTTTCTATACAATCTTGTTTCTTTATCATATCTACCACTACCATCTTCTATGAAATTACCTTGAAGATATATGGGGAAATGATAAAGGTGCACTGTGCTCGATCCCAGAGCCTCCAGTAAATTTCCCAAGATCTTGGACACAAGCTGGTGGTATTTACAGTCAGGCCATGTGCTAGGTTGATTAAGCAGACAGAAAGATCACAACAAATATCCCTTCTTATGCTTGATAGAGGCTGGTCTAGAGCTGATAAAGTATACTTTCTGTGTGTTAATGATGACTCTGACTGTATAAATGTGCATTCTAGCTATCTAGAATGAGTAGATGAATCCCGTGACAGGAAGACACATAGGTTGTTCTGACTACATACATGGTGCATACATGGGAGACACAAGGCTGAGTTCCTGTGTCCGGACACCCGGCTACACCTACCTAGGAGCTGTGAGTTTCATGTGTTTTGTGTCAGGAAGAAAGCCAAGACACTTACAAAGGAATTACAAAAGACTAAAGAAAAATCATAAATGAGAACTCAGATGTCTAGATGTTGACTTTTAGTCTAATAAATCAAACTCAGTGTTACACTTCAGTACATTTTCAGGGTACATTTTTGGCTTTAAGAAGTCTTTAAAAAGCTGAAATATTCTTTCATGTAAATCTAGAAAATCTAACTATTTTGGATAATACATACTAATCTTTTGAAACGAAGTAAGATGGAGGAAGAGATGGAAGTGTTTAGTGCAGATTTATGGATAAAAAAGAGATATTATCTCTGAAGGAATTCAGGCTTGTCACTTATTTTGAGAAAGAAAAAGTTTCTTCAACATTTCTTTAATTAACTTGGATGTCTTATTTAATGAAAAAGCAACCAAAACCAGCTGCACCAAATTATAAATGTTTAAGTATTTTGTGTATGAATGTTTATCACTGAGTATCTATTAAAGAGGAATGGAAGTGAGAATTAAATTGTAAGTTACTAAAATTATAATTTAAAATTAATAGTATTTTTATATCAGAATATGTAGATCTAAGATTTATGAAAACAAACCAAACCAAAAGAACATCATTATATCTCTCCTCTTCTGAACCGATCTTACGTCATGAACTTTTGTTTTGTTTGTTTTCCAAGACAAAAGAGGATACACAGTTGTCATTTGACTCAAGAGTTCCAGACTGAAACACAGAGACTAAAAAGGAGGGGCCCCTGTGTTCTCATTTTTAAGAATAACTTGATTTTTTTTTAAAAATCAAACTTAACCCAGCCAACTAGTAGTTTCTGGGTTTCTGAACATTTCTCTAATTGCTTTCCTACTGAAATAGCTGTCAGTCAGACATGACCAGAGGAGGTTTATCCAGGGCATTGCAGACCATTATATCTTGTTATCTGCAAGTAGACACTTGCATGGAGAATTGATTAAAGTCAGATTATAATTACTGACTTTCTGACTGTCCTTTTACATGTTTTATCATTGTGTTTCTACCTTCAAAAAGAACTGCCTGAATGAGCCATTTTTAGTCACATAGTCAGTAGTTTAAAAATTTTAAAGGACAGCATGGTAATGAAATTCCTGACATTAACTTCTACAAATGTTAATGCAATTTCTGAACTACTTTTATAAAAATTAACCAAAGGTTTATGAACTGTGTTTTTTACATATTCTACTGAAAAATCAAATATGACAATGGTTGTGATGAGGGTTTGTTTATAAAATGCTTTGAAAAAACAGTCTGTGCTCTTTTAGCATAATTCACTAATTAATTTGTGCTTACTTTTTTTAAAAAGTAATTTTCTTTTTCTCTTTCTACAAATTGACAATAAAAGCTTTTTATCAATTTTTTTCTCTTTTCTCTATTGCTAACGTTATATGAGTTTCAATATTGGAATATACATTGATTTCTTTAGCAAAACTTAGTAACATTTTTAACTTGTTAACAAAGCATTTAGCCAAAAGAAAAGCAACATTTGCTTGTTTGTACATATAAAAAGGAAATAAACATAAACATAAATACAAACATATATAAATATGAGTTTGTGATGGGCAAAATTTTAAAAGATTCAAGAGCTTTATTTAATTTCACATACATACAAAGGACTTTGCTGAGCTATCTGAGCTGTCTAAATCCCTAAGGTCCGCAAAAATTGAGTCTGGAAATCCTGAGTGAGAGAACGGACTTTTCTCTTAGTGCCAGCTGTTTTTGGAAGTAGTGAAAATAGCTTTTCTTATCTTATTTTAACACTAGTTTTCCTGGACAGATTAAAAAATGTAGAGGAAAGCAAAATGAATAACAATAACAAACAAAATGTTATGGAGCTTGTAAAAAGATTTAGGTTGAGTCTGACTTTTTATATCTTTCAGTCCTTGGTATCTCCAGCTACAGCCAAGTATATCCCTTCTAGTTATATCTATAATCATTTAAAACATATGGAAATATCCAGTAACTCTTGTTAATCTGATGTCAGTAAAAATTTTGCCATAGGCTTCAATGCAGACAGATTGAATCATCACAAAATAATGTAATTTCATATACATAATTTCAGGTTTGTGACATTTAAAGAATGATCTAATTCTGTGAATCAACCAAGATTCCAATGCACAGATATTATTGCATATAAAAGGTACAGTTCATTAATATTTCTTCTCTGCTAAAGCACATGAGAAAGGTTACTGCCCCTTTTCAGCTGCTCCACTGATTTCCTGTGTAAATAAGCAAAATCACTGAGTATTGAATTTATTTCATTTGATGTTAGATACCTTCGACTTGATAGCTATTTAGTCAACGGTAAGGTACAGGTACCTCCAAAGCTAATTCCCTTCTTATTTGCATAATTAAAATAGTGAGGACAAAATCACCATTTGGAGTTGCTTGCATTTCCCCGTTGATAATTGAAAAAGTTAAACTTTGGTTGAAATTAATCCAAATTTTACTTTCCCCATGTCTCAATGCCCTTTTCTTTATGGTCCAGACAGTGACTTTTTCTTCAGAAGTTCCTGCTGGAAATTTTAAAGCTCTTCAGGATTCCGGTTTTACCATGGCACTTACCATCTAATAATCACCATTACTACTGGTGATTCATTCTGGCTTTTGTATTATACAGTTTTCCTAAATATTTTAAAAATATAAATGTTTGATACATTAACCCAGAAAAGTTTAAGTTGTTGCATACCACAGTACTAGGAGAGAGAATAAACCCTGAGGATAACAGCTCAGAGATCTGCTACTGTATTTCTCTGTGTGCTGAATTCAGCAAAATTATGTATCTTATTAATGTCATCTTGCTAGAGATCTTTTGGGATCAAAAAACATCCACATCCTTTTTGGTACATTTGACAAGCTGCCAGATAACACTTTATTTACTCAAATGGAAATATTTCAGCTTTCTTGTCATTCTTTAATTTCTTCTTTTTCTTCTGAATATGTTCCAATTTTGACTTCATACAAGGATGTTTTAAACAATTTTAACAGTCCATGTCAGTACAAGTAAACTAAATTTTTCTTAAGTCACTTTCTCTCCTCCCTCTGTCCTATTTGTGATACTGTCAGTAGATGAAACTGAGACCACAAAGATATCTTTTCTCTGAAAAAAAAAACCCATCCAAAATCACCCCTGTATAACTAGTTTCTCCCAAAAATAGTAGGTAAAAGACCATTTTGTTATGTACTCTTTTGAGAGAAAACACACGGAATGCTTGTTGAAGGAATTCATAGTACAAGGCTGCAAACAGGAAGCTTTTTGGTTCATGTCAAGATCTGACTTGTATTGAGTGCATTGAAACATTTAAATTTTTATAAGGCACAGATCTGCTGCATCAAATTAAAGTTTTTTAGTACTATAGAAAGCCTGTTTTCTCTTTTTTGGTTTGGGGTTTTTTTTGGTTTTGTTTCTTTTTTTGTTGTGGTTTGGTTTTTTTTCTTTTTTTTTTTTTTTTTTTTTTTTGAGATGGTTA
>VXAK01021231.1:0-11299 GCA_013399435.1 Arenaria interpres
TACTTTTTAAATTGCTAATGATAATCATATGACAGGATTTAATTTTTATCATAGCCCAATCAACATGTATTATTTAGTATTGTTTCTGTTGGCAAAGTATTGTTGATGAAAGGCCAAAAGTTTGGTATTGTAACAGCTGCTTCTATACCATTTGCACCAGATATTACAGACTGTTGAGACACTACAGCGGCAGCAACACCTTCTCCAATACATAATACCTCACACAATCACTGCAGACAAATACAGTGCACTCAAAAGAGAATCTCATTAAAGTCTCCAGACTGTGACTATCACAGTAAGTAAGAAATATTTAACTATGCAATAGTTCTTAAATAACTGTTTGTACCTGGAGTACCTAACTTAGCTCTCACATAAATTGCATTCCTTGGAAATGAGTGGAGAAACACAATTCCTTGTAAGTTTCACATACTTCTGCAGTAAATTATTTTTTATGTGAGGATAGAGCTCATTGTACAGTCAGTTCTTAGGTCTTTTAATGAATATTTTTGTGATCTTGCTGGATTTCCACATTTAATTATGGGGTCTAATCTATTTCCCATGACAGCATGCATTTACACAAGTCATTATTTTTCTTTTTGATTATGTAATGTGCTACATGCTATGACTGTAATTAACACCTTTGGAGAATTCAATTTCTGCCATGTGAATGTGCATAATAATGAATAGGTCCCAGATGTAGATGATATATTAAAATAACTTGTATTTTATTGCTTATAACTGTATTTATGAAAGTACAGATTTTAAAGGTTCTTACACCTGCAGAGCAAGACAGGAAATACAATAGCTAGCTTTTACGATTCATCATTCGAGGAGACTTCCCATCCCCAAAAGAAAACAACATACTTTGTCTGTGATTGCATATGTCTTCTATAATGCAAAATTTTATTTACGGTAATGATAAAAGAAATCAATTCTTTATTTGAATATAACTGCAAAATTGTTATAATATTACAGTGCACATGAGAAATGCTTACTTTTCCTCTAACTTATTAAATATGGATATATGTGTTGTTCAGATATAGCTGGAAAAAAATCACACAATTTATAACATCTATTCTGGTTAAAACTTAATTGTTGTCTTACTCTATTTTGGGGGGGAGGAGAAGGGTGAATGAATACACAGACAGATATTCTTAATAAACACCTTGTAGAGATTCCTTCTCTAGCGTGCTCCTCCTACTTGTTCTGGTCATTATTTGTCAGGCTCATCAGATGCAGATTTATCACAGAAGTCAAATAAAATATACACCACAAAAAAAGAACCCACATGTACATAAAAAACACAATTTACATATTCAATTAATTCATCCACAGTGATTTATTTTTTTTAAATTATCAAGGTAATGTTATCAAGAGATAATTCCAAAGACAAATTCAAGTACTAAAGAACACTATGAAAGTTCCCAGATATTCCAAGCTACAGTAGCCTGGCCCATGAAGCTAAAGCATTTAATTGTACATTATTCATTCTCAGACATTATTACACCTTAAAGAATTGCAGGCTTACTTGAACAATCTCTCATCCATAAAAGTTTATGACTACTAGTCTACAATAATGAGACTCACTGTCAGGAGCATACCCGTGGAGCACTTGTCACAATGAGATTCTAACTGATTAGTTCTATCTGTTACAGTATTTAATGACTACTGATAAATTGGATACACTGAAGAACACAAAAGAGATCTGATCACTAAAAAAAGTACAATCTAAGACAAAAACAGCTTACAGTTAAAGCATTATGACATGACCACAAATGTTTCTTTATAAAACAATAAATGAAACAGAGTACGTCCTTCTTGTCCTACATTTCACCCCATGCATTCACAAAATTTTACTTTTTTTGTTATATTAATTCTGTACATGTTTTTTTTAAAGAACCAAATGCCAAAGCGTAGTAAAAATAAGCTGTTGAAAGTAACTAGTAGAAGATCCTGAATACTTACCAAAATATATAACTATCAGAAAAGAAGTTCTGTGCTAACATGACGTGTCAGCCATGTAGTGTCATGCCATTTCTGATGAAGGACAAAGAAGACAAGAATGCTTCCTGAATTTTGACAGTTTAGAAAATGGAAAGTCAACTCACTTTATATTTATTAAACAACTAATCTACGTAGTATAAAGCAGTAGATGTCTTACAAGATGACGATTAAGGGATTAGAGCACCTCCCTTACGAGAAAAGGCTCAAAGAGCTGGGCGTCTTTAGCCTGGAGAAGAGAAGACTGAGGGGAGACCT
Source organism: Arenaria interpres (assembly GCA_013399435.1). Classification (NCBI taxonomy): domain Eukaryota; kingdom Metazoa; phylum Chordata; class Aves; order Charadriiformes; family Scolopacidae; genus Arenaria; species Arenaria interpres. The sequence goes on from VXAK01021231.1 coordinate 2,260, forward strand.
CATCTATGTTTACAAGTTCCTAAAGGGTGGGTTGAAGGATGNATGCAGTCCTGAGTAACATGCTCTAGGTAATCCTGCTTTAGCAGGTGAGTTGGACTAGATGATCTCTAGAAGGTCCCTTCCAACTCTGTCAAATCCGTGAATCCATGAGATGTCAATATTAACAATACTTTCTAGTGACCAAGATCAAACATTAGTTGGGCACGAACAAAAGGACAGGTCTGGCAGTGAATCCCACCACAACAGAGTAATACTCTACTGAAGACAAAGTTTAAGCACCAGTAACTTGCCCCAGCTAGAGACCAGTTCTAAGACTGGTCATTTTCCCTAGATCAAGACAGAAATAAGCCTTCTTCTAGCAAATGTTTCACTGCATTACTATTTAAACCAGAAATCTGCCAGTATTCTGCTCTTTGACAGAGTAAAACTTGCTGGTTCCAGTCAACAGTTGCCCCTTTTGAGACTAGTAGCTTGATAGATAGAGATGCTGAGACCCCTCTCCCACGCTTCTTTATCACTTAAATGTTAGTTTGTCCATTGTTGGAATGAACTCTTGCAAGTTTTAAGCTGAGTGTTCTCCTGACTGTCAGTGGAAAAATCACATATATCATATAAAAAGCCAAAAAGTTAATGAGTACAGAAAAAACATCACAAGAGGGAAAAAAATTACATGGCATAATACTTACATATCTTAAAGAAGACCAAGCATATACCAATGCATAAAAGGTAAAGCCAGCTAGTTTCTAGATGGTGCTAAAGAAATTGTAACAATATCTATTCCCATAAGAAATATATCTATTAAGAGATATAAATTACTATGAGAAGTCAAAAAAGGAAAAGTAACTTCAGAAGCTTTTATAGCACATTTGAGACTTTGAGGTTATGTATATGCAATTATACAATACCTAAGAAATCCTTAATTTAAGGCCAAGGTACAGTGGAGTCATGAGATTCAAAATGGAGGAAAAGGCTACTGTGCAATGCCAATTTCAGCTAGCATAAAACACTAAAAATGTGTCAAACTGCAGAAGAAACTGACATAATTTCACAGGCTGGGGAAAGAACAAATAAGCTGTTTTGGCAAACCACAAATAAAATAGCAATATATACATGCAAAATGAAAGTGAAGATAGTAAGTTTGCAAAATACAATCAGAGAAGAAACATGGAAGACTGCTTAAGTCTAACAGGCTTCCCAAGATTTTGCACAGTAAGCTAATAGAAGCCTTCTACAAAAATTACTGAAACTTTTTGCAATTTCTTAAACAAAACTTAAGAAAATCAGAGAATTTATCATGGTAGAAGGGTGAAATAGTTAAAACCTTTGCCTTGACACATACTACTTCCAATACAATTATAATAAGATTTGTGGATGCAAGAACACTCTTGCAAAGCAGTTCTTTGGTTTTGAGGTAACCACTAAACAAAAGTAGAACTATAGAAAGTCAGTTCCACTTCTGCTAAATTACTTAGAATTTCTCCTAAATTCTGTCCAGCACATAACATACCATTAAAGAAAATAGATCAGACAATAGCATGGCCTAGGCAAAGCACTTCCATTATTAAAACTTAAGAAGAAATATCAGATCTACAAGGCAAGGAGGTCATCCACAAGATAGAAAGGCTCAATGAAAATGGTGGAGATACATTTTCTTTTGGAAGAAAAGGAGACATGCAACAGGTACTGCTAGAAAAGACCAACTCTGGTGCTAGCAAATCTAGCCAGCCAAATTTATTGGGTTTTCTCTTTCACATTGTTCTTCCTTACTCAGTTATTTTCCATCTTACAATGAAGACTGAGAAATTAGTTTCTGATTATTCATTGATTTTTCCGAAGTTATTTTGGGTTTCATTCCTGATACCAGGAGCTCTGCTCTAACATGACATTGGGAAAATGCATCTTCGCCTTTTCCTTTTCTATGGGGAGGTAAACTTTGACCTCATCTCTCTCCTCAGGTTTGAGCTGTGTGCAACATCCTCAGCTTATTACAAGCCACTCTGTGGATACTAGACGGTACCACATTCCCATAGCTCATTCCTTGCCTCTGCTCCACTAACCCATCTGTATGTGTGCACAAGTCCCATCAAACACACATACTGTCTTTGCAAACTTGTTGCCTATTTATACGCAAGCATCCACATAAGCATGTCCCTCTTTACGTAACAGAATTTTAAGAAAAGAGTATGTGGATTGGGATATATTACACATTTGTAGTATGTCTCTGTGATGTTATTGTGAATTAAATTCTTTCCTGGGAAGGATATAGGTATCCATTATCAATATCTTTACATTGTATGTGGAATTCACTATTCCAGAAAAGAAGTAAGGTAACCTATTATAAAAAGTCTGAAAATCAATGGAAGAGAATCCTCTGTAACATGCCAGTTGTACCTTGACAAAAACCTTAGGTAATATTTTTTCAGCTGACTTAGAAAGTGTGAATAAAACCTAGGTGAGAAAAAGCAACGAAATAGCAAAAAATCAGATGTTTCCTTAATTGAACAGAAGCAAATACAATCACATATGCAAATGTGCAACTTATCTTCATCTTACTCAGGATAAAACTTTACATTTTACTTTAATAGTTCCAGAGGGATGTTATTGTTAATTAAATTTTATTGCATCTGTAACCTAATTAAACACTGCCTTTAATCTCGGGAGTACATGCAACTAATTAAATCAGGAAAATACGCTGCAATTTGGCTTCTTTTTGAAATATTCTTCCATAACACTCAAATTTTTTTTCCATGGAAGTTTGAACTACCCTGCACAACTCTCTAGAAGATTTCAGTTGTTGGTACAGAGTATACATACATCGAGTATAGAGAGTATAAATTCTATCCTTCCCTAGTGTTCTTCACATAGTTATCATCCTACTCTCCTTTGATGGATCTTCCTTTTGAGCTGCTTTTCATGCACCAAATTGTCATTACTTTAGTTCGCTGAAAACCGCTGAGTAGTGAAGGAGAGGAAAACACAGACAGGAATTAAAAACCATTGAAGAAAATATATCTTGAAAATTAGAATAAAACCACAGTGAGAAAAAGTCTATAGTTTTAGTTTGGCATAGTTTCTGTGTAGTTTAATAGTTTCAGCATAAATACACTGAATCAGGCAGCCTAGGACCACATCAAGTTAAATATGTTGCTCTTCTGCAATCAACCAATAACTAACATTTGAGGTTTTGTTGCTTTTTGCAATTGGGGCGGAAAGTGCATGAAAAGATATTGTGCAATAAAAATAAACAAAGACCTGAGTTTATCAGTACCCTAATGTCAGTTACATTCCTGAAACTTAAAATGGCACACCTTACCCGTATCTATCTAAACTATTTCTAAGGCATCTATGATTTTCATATCTGAATGCCAAAGTCAATGTAAAACTATTTACTATGGGTGGGGACAGAGGCTGGCTGAATTCAGATGAAAGTACTCTATATAACTGAGCACATACTTGTCTTCTTACAGTCAGTAATTACATTAAATGGTTAGGTTTGGGGGTGCATGTTTTTTAAAAAAAATTCTAAAGAGCAAAATCATAAAACCCCAAACATCAGAAAGTACTAGATGAATGCCAGAAGAGCTGGATAGGGGACACATGTCAAAGGGGAAGACTGGCAACGGACCCATGAATAAAAAATTCATTTAATATAATTTTTAAAAATGTCTTATGTCACTACTTGCTGTATCTGAACACACACAAATAAATCACAAAAGCCCCAAATATTCTGTCCAAAGTTATAAACAACAGAGAAAAAACAACTGTTTGAACTTTGTGTTCACTGAGAAGTACTAACGCAGCAAATAATATAGGCCAAAAAAACCAAGCACATTCATGCCATGACTTGTCCAATTAAGTAGATACAATTTAGTTGCTATATTGCACTGACCTTACTATCCTGCTCCAAATATTTATGCTTCTTGCTTCTCCTCCCTTTCCTACAGAACGGAATTTTTCATGGAAAATAAAGGAAAAGCTGACTTTCCCCATGAATCAACTAAAGCTGTATGATTTAAAGTATCTAAACATCCTTCCACAGACCCCTGGACGTGTCTCAAGACACAGTGGCTGTTCACACAGCTGGGGAACCAACAGTCTCCTTCCCTGTAACTGAAGGCCATGTCTCCTCACGAATCCCAGCACGTATGATCGCATGCCAATGATCTCCCCTGCCAAACTGCACTGGGGTAATAGGCAGCTTAGGAAAGCCAGACGAAGAGTCAACCAAGACAATCCAGAAACTGAATTTGTCAAGTACATACCAGAGGACTTAATTTGTCTTGTCTGCGTTCAGTTGTATTACGTGTTGCGGTCACTATGTTGACCAAATCTTAAAGCATTATGATTACTTTTACAGTAATACAATATAATGCAGATTTCTGAGGAACTTGAATTGGTTTTGGCTAAAGTATATTTTAATTCCTGGCCACGAAGCTTTGAAACACCTGTCTCTTTTCAGTTGCTATGATTGTTTCCTATAGATTGTAGATTGATAGGATTTAAGACTGAGAGGAATCCAGGCTAAAAGTTCAAGATAACTTAACTAGTTTCAATTTCACAGTTAGGCAAGACTAGCTGTAACACTCTCTGAAGATACAAGTTATTGAGAAGTTTCTCCAACAAAAATGAAGATCCCATGCATCTCTACCAGATAAAAAGTTGCATTTCCACTCACTCTTAAGGCTGTATTTTGCCTCTCTAAAATCCTAAAATTAGTTTATCTTTCAAGCATTAGAATGAAATCAGAGTTACAGCTGGGGAAGGATGAAGAAGAAAAGAAAGGACAGAAGGACTCATGAAATGTCTGAGGTAATAGCTAAAGACGAACTCTCAGTTGAAAGAAATATTGGCAAATTTTCCATTACACTCTTTTAAGTAAAATCAAATTATATAACCACATTTCTGAACATAGTGTATGGAAACCTATAAAAAAATGAAAAAAATAGCTTAAGTCCTGAACACAACTGATACAGAGAGAACAGGTTTAAATAAATGGTTCCATCAGTTTCTTAAGAACTGCCCAATAAATGGCCCAGTTTATGTACAAGTTTCATTACTATTTATATGCAAGATGTGGTTTTTCAGAAGACACAATGGTCCAGCTTCTCTAGAAAGAGCCACAGAGCTTCTTAAAGGTTTACATAGTACATCACCTTTTTTAATGACAAGTTGCTACGTGCCTTTTTCATAATATACCATCACCTCACTATGTAAATGAACACGTATGTGATCACTGCATCCTACACTTTGATATAACAAGGCATAACATGGCATCACATAACAAAAAAAATGGAGGCATTTTGACAGTTCACAACCAGACCATTCATGCATAATTCCTGCCGTATGATTAAAGTGATAGCTCAATTATTCATGTGAAAGGAAAATTGTCTCATGATAAAGAAAATGCATTTTAGTGTTAACGGTCCTACATCCCAGGCCATTACAGAGGGAGACCTATGGGCCTTATGAAAAAAAGCAGGAAGAATGGCGTTGCCAGAACAGCTCATCAATCTGCCACCCACTTCTTGGCTGTATCTGAATGCCATGTCGGAGCCTGGAAATCAGGGAGGTAGGTACAATCTAAATGAGTTGTTCTGCTGCTCTGGATCTGTGGTGGCTGCATTTGGCATCACTGCAACACACATCAATATCTATAGTGTTATACAATTAGTTCTTACACTACCTATATACATAAACTTCTAATGATAAGAAAAACATAGGAGTATACTAAAGTTACAAAACTAGTGGTATTTGGCAAAGTCAGAATGGCCTTCCAACTTACTGGTGGCTTGAATAAGATCATGTTATTAAAATGTTTAATACCTGTGTGAATGATGGACTAAACAAGAAAAATGTATCCACAAATACAATGACTATTTTTAAGGTACAAACCAGATTAAATTAGAAATATAAGAAAATAAAGGCATTTACACAGAAGGACATAATGAAGCTGGAACAAACAATATGCACTAAAAACGAAATGGATCCTCCATAGTGCAACATTTATGGAGTAAGCTTGCAACTACTCCATCTTCAAAAGCACCTTTTTTTCTATGAGTTGCCTAAAATGCATTCTATGGATGCGGACTCAGAGCCGCTATACTGCCTATGTAGCCAAAACATCTAGAAATGACATATCTATGTCAGAGCATCTCAATTTTTTAAATATATAACCAAGTGAAGATGTATCAGTAACTACAGACTTGGCAACAAATAAATTTTGTAAACATACAAAGTAGTGCTTCTGCTTCCCTTCATAGACCTTTGGGTCTGATCACATATATTATTACATAAAAGTAATGTTTTTTCCTCCTCCATATTCACTTCAGAAATACTGTTCTTCTTTGTAGGTTCCTGAGTAATTTACTGTAACTCTTTGTGTGGCTGTCTACTTGCTGAAAAAACCCCATGTTGGTAAAATGAGCCAGTCTTACAAATAATTTAGAAATAACTATGAATTGTTCAACAACAGTATTTTGCAGGCCTAGTATTTCACATATTCAGAAAAACCTCAGCATTTCTAATATGCCACGTCATCCTGAAAAAGGCACTCTAAGCAAACTCAAAACTTCCTGAAGCTCACTAGAGGAAGTGCATTTAAACAAAATTCCACTTTTTAATACTATGCCAGCCTTTGCCCTTTCATGTTGCCCAAACCTGTGTGTTCATTTCCTATCTGTCCCTTTTAATACCCTTCCTTTCTCTGTCATCTTAAGCTGCCTACAATAACTGTCATAACACATACATAATCACAGAAGATAATTTCTCTCTGTAAACTTTTACAAATTCTTATTTATTTTCATCGTAACAGTGTAAAACAGGTCTGCCTGAATTATTCTGTTTTATCCTGCATGTTCTCATATATTGACTGTTTTATAAATTATTAAATGCAGACCAGCAGTTAGAAATCCTTAATATTGTTGGGATTTATACATAACTGTTAAAGGAATATGAAATATCCTAATTTCAACAGTTTTCTCTGTTACCCATGCAATTTCTGACCAGGTACACTGGTTTCAAAACAAATACTCTTTAAGTATAAAGGCACATTCTTTTTTTCTTATCCTTTTCAAGGGTGAAAATATTATTTTATTAAAAGAGCATTTTAACTACAGAAATCCATAGTAAAGATTTAGGCACACATGTATACAATGTGCAATGCACATAGCAGTCACATAGCTATGGTGTAAAATGTAATTTCACACAAATGAAGATAACCTTGAATAGCATATCCATTTGCTGCTTAGAATGCATGACTTACTTTCTTTGCACATATTTAACTGCTCTCCTTTTTATATACTACATTTTTATTTGAAAAATAATGGGGGAAAAAAATCTCAAAAGCAAAATCAGAACACATCAAGACCCGACGGCCATCAAAGCAGACAGAAATATATTATTGAGTTACAATAATCTCATATGTAACACTTTAAAAAAAGAATAAATTAAGTAATGAAATTATGTTGCTGTTTCACAGAAGATGGATGCAACAAAATTAATGTCTTTTATAGGTCTGATTACAAACATATGTCCAAGAAGTGATGGCGTTACAAAACCAGTAGTACTAGTTAATCATTTAACAGGGGCTTCCCTTTCCATCTTTCCTTTGTTTATTCTAGCAACTGCTTTAATAAAAATCACTGTTTCATATACAATACCTATTCCCACCATTCATCTCTATCATGTCCTTCTTAATTTGATCTCTGTTAAAACATAAACAAACTTATGCTGTTCTGCTTAGGGGAGGAGAGGTCATAAATTGACAATAAATAAATAAAATAAAATATTTTTTAAAGATACATTAAAGAAAAAAAAATGCCTACTCACTCTGGCCTGAACAGCACAGAATGAGATAAGTACTCTTCCTTTTTAAGACTCCAGTTTTTATTTCTAGGGGAGGGGAAGACAGAAACTATTACCTAAGAAATCAGAGGATATATAGTAGCTTCCGTGCAAGCAAATATATGTTTTCTTACCTAATATAAATCACTATTTTAAGCTTCAGGTCTGAAATTAACTTCAGTTACAAATTAGAATGATCTCTTTCAACAGAGGGTTTCATGCAGAAATCAAACCAACAAATATAACCACTGACGTTGAGGAGATAAATGCTTTATAAAAAAAAGTTGATCTGACATTTCATGACAACTCGCTCTTACCAGGTATGTGCCACAGTGAAACGCCGCTGTTTTGGTATGTTGCTACTTAAAAGCATCCTGCGCAAAAGCCTTGGAGAGTTTCGAGGAGAAATAACTGGAGACAGACGGGGAGAAGCAGATGAAGATTTCCTAGATGTCTTGGACTTTTCATGTTGCAACAGGTTTTCCCGCAGGGTCTTCACAAGATCTTCGTTTAACCATGGATTTTGACAATGTCTATTATCCACTTCAGGAACAGCCAAAGTGTCTGGAATTGTCTGCTGAGCCATGTTTCCCAAGTTTGTTATTAAGGTCTAATACTATTGAATATTGTCTTAGCTGCTTAAAATACTTCCTTTCTAAATCAGTTCCCAAGAACTCTGCAGAGCTCCAACTCCAGTTCAGCTTATTCTGTTTTCAACATGGTGTCGCCTGCCCTCAGCGTCTCTCTATAGATAATGATCGAGAAAGAAAAAAGCAAGCTAACTCTTCCACTGAAACCTATTAAATATTACCACTCCCCTCACAGCCCTGCTGCCAAAGATCACTTCCTAGCTATCATAGCAAGCGAGCACAGGAGGAAGAAACTGCTTTAGTACAGCCTTTGCTGAAGCTGTAAAGCTGCCTGTTAAACTATTGGAACTAATGTGCTGCAGCTGCTTGAATGACTTCTGGTTATGTACATAAAAAGTGCTGGAGGAGGGCTTAAACATCAGATGTGTGCTCATTTTGTTTGGTTATTCCTTCCATTTGCTTATTCCCGAACCTTCAAGAAGGCTGAAAGGAAGGAGGACTGCTGAATAACCTCTTATGTTTTTTTCTAGGGTCTACAGTATTTATCTTTGTAGTCCCCATTCACAAAGCAAGACTGCAAACTTTTACCTCTTAAGGTAACTATCAAA
>VXAK01021236.1:4724-18699 GCA_013399435.1 Arenaria interpres
CTTAGCAGAGATTCCAGGAGGGTCTGCTCCATAATCTTGCCAGGTACAGAGGTGAGACTGACTGGCCTATAGTTCCCTGGGTCTTCTTTTTTTCCTTTGTTGAATATTGGGGTTATGTTCCCCTTTTTCCAGTCTTTTTCCCTTTTTCATGTTCTTTTCTCTCCTTTTTCCTCCTGACTTTATACCCTACCTCCCCCCTAGCCCTGCCACCACTTCTTTCATCTTATTTTGAATGCATCATGGGCACCAGCAAGGATAGGAAATTTGATTATGTGGAGAAGCTCTGACAAAGCAGAGTAGATGGTTCAAATGGACAGCTAAAGCAACACATCTAGTGTGGAAGATGTATAGATTTTTCTTCCACTTTCCTACCATATTATTTTCTAACATCTTCAAACTATACCTTATTTCAGGGCTTCAACCTGCTAAATAAGTGTACCAAACTGACAAGATTCTCTGTCTTGCCCTCTCCCTTCCGATCCATGGTGGTTATACCAAGGCTAACAGGCTGCTGCCAATTAGAGGCATGTGTTTCCATAGGGACCTTATATTTACTAGCATTAAGGCTTTGTGCTTTTAGTCAAATAGACAGGAAGCTGCAGTTACAGCTGGGACATTGAAGGACGAGGATATTGAAATACCAAGAAATTGTCATTTCAGAATGAAGAGTCACCATAATCTGCAAGACCTTTTCATGGGAGTCCTTTGACCAAACTCTCAAAGGTTGTATATGGCTAAGGGAAACATGAAGAGAGTATTCAAGAGCCAGATCTGCTGTCTGTGCAAACAAAATGCTCAGTACCTTCTGGGGGAGCTCCAGTAGACATCTTCATTGCTGTGCCATGTTGATGATGTAACATCACACTAGTGTGACCATAATGGAGTAGGGAAGTGGAAGTACACCCTATGTTACCAGAACAGCTCAAGCTAAGATGTAACATAAACCCTAGCAGCCAACAAGAAAGGCTTTGCTGCTATGTTGCACAGTAGCAGCTGGAAGACAGCTTTATTACTTCTGGCTCTTAGTCTAAGCCTGGCTTATTTAAGATCTGAGTGCTTCTCCTTTAGTAGTAAAATATTTTAAATCATGATACCGCTTAAAATAGATCACATATTATGTCACACCATAATACACAATCTCCACTTCTACTTGGGAAGACTGAAACTTTAAAACTGTTTCATAATCTGCAAATATTTTGGATGTATTTAACGTTTTATATTTTCCTTGGCTGTACCAATTTTCTACTTTCTAAATTTAATCTACTTTCTAAAGATAAAAACCCAGCTAAACTGAATATTTACAGGAAAGCAAATTTGGAGGTAATTTTTCCTATTCTGAGAATGTAAATTGAATAATGTATCCCAAATGGATGAGGGACGTTATTTGCCAAAAGGGGTTTTTTATTAAAAATAATTAGAATGAGAGATGTGCCAGTTTAGGACAGGCTGTTATATGCAACCAACTGTATTTCTGTGTATACTACCAACCAACTCTATACAACTGTATCATCTATATCTGTATGGATGGATTGCATATAAACCTGTTTATAGACAAGGAAATAGGAATTATTTATTCAAGAACTAAATTTAAATAACCAATTCCTGCGTGGCTGCCTTCATAGGATGCACAGAAGTATGACCAGAGCTAGAGCAGGTGTCCTGCATGGCTTCTGCTGGAATGGAGTTAGAACATCTTTCTACTTCAGATCCTACATTGTTAAGAGCAGACAGCCCGGGGGTTTAACTTGTGCTGTACGTCAGAGCCTGTGCTTCACACATTCTTCTTCCGAGGGAACAGCCAAGACAGGGTAGAATGAAAACTGTGACATTCTGGAAGGAGAGGATTCATTGTAGTCTGATGCCATGGCTGGCACAGACAAGACAGACGATGTAAAGCTAATTCAAGGCAGTAGGGAAATACACCTCTCTTCAGAGGCAGAAGGACTGAAGAATGGTTTGGGTACTTTTCTCTTGGATCCAACTGGAAGTGTCCAGTTCTCATCAGCACTTCAGGATAAAGATTGTTGGCTGTATGTTTAATCTGTGCACTGTAGTTGAGGTGACACGTTTGACTTAAATCCACCAGTCAGTTTCTTCTCCTTCTGCAACTTTAACATCTGGTTTCATAGCATGTCTCTTATTCCTTCAGATTTACTGTCTTGTACTCGGAATAATTAAACTGCACTCTGATAAATGGCTGGGGGGTTTTATATTTTGTACAGCAAGGCATTCATTCAGTTTACACCGACTTTCATTTCCTTGGACTGCCATTTATTTAAATAAATTTCTGTATCTTTACTAAAACATGAAATGCATTAATCAGTGATATGATGGCTTAAGCTCTACTTTATTACACTCAGGTGGAGGTGGTGAAATCATGCGGTTATATTGATCTGAGCTCAGATCAGGGTTCAGTTCTGACCTTCGATACGCTCACATAGAGTTCCTGCTGATTACAATGGGAGCCAAGCATACACAGCCAAGGCTCAGCATTTGGCCTTTGGTCAGAATATGTATTACATTTTGCTTTCCCCTAGACGTAGAGGATATGTCAAAAACATTGTCCATTTTAAGCTTGTTTTTCATTTCTTTTGCTTGTCTAAAGTGAGGTGTCTGTTCCCGTCATCCGGCCCCAAGCGAAAGTCACAAAACTACCTTCTAACTTTGCCAGCTGGAGTTCTCCAAACTTGCCAGTACTTCTGCATCAATGATGAGGACAGGTCACATTACCCTGTCAACACAAAGATATGCCTCTGCAGTGCAGCCCAGGGATGACACAGGTGACCCTGCCTGTCTGTTTCACAAGCAGAAATATTACGTCAGTTCTTACTGGAAATTCCTCCTAGCCAAGCACCTCATGAAAAACAGTGTTTTTGCTGTTTAGATGGTAACTAGTTATGTTTATACAAGAACTGTTAAAATAATTTAGCAATAACATATTTAAAACTACCATCCTGCACGATGAGGAAAAGCTGAAACCAGCCAAAATGTTAGTATGAACGGCCTCAACAGAACTGGCCAAATATTTTTAGCATGTATGTTAGTGTCATTCCAATAGAGTGCACAAAAAATTGAAGGCAAGAGAGAGTTTTCTCAATCTGGTTTCAGTCAAAGACACAGCAAGAAGTGGCCTGCACCAGGAGATTACAGTGTCTGAAGATAAAAACAGGAAAAGTTTTGGGGGAAAGGACATATTACTACATGGTTTGTGAGTCAAAAACCTTGGGCAAAGAAAGATGAATTTTACTATGAATTCACTATGAGTACTGAATTCACTATGTACTGAATTTGGCAGTGTGCTGCTGATGTTACAATAGTCCTTTCCTGCAGCAACCTGGGAGTCAAGTTTCGAAATAGGCTGAATTTCAAAAAACCTTGGGGAAAATTGAATTTGAAAGAATGTTAATATCTATACACACATCTAAGTATTTATATACATATGTAAAAGATTTAGATTAATGTGAAGTGGAAAGAAAGTATTGTAAGGCAATATTCATTTTAGGAGGTAGGGCTGGAAGAGGTCTCCTTTTATATACATGGAAAGAATTTCCTTTTTCATTCTTCAGGTTTGTGGGATTGCTCTTTTTATTTCCTTTTTTGGTCTTGGGTTACTTCATGCACATAGGCTTTACCAAAGTGATGACTGCATAGCTTCAGGCAAAGTTATCATTTTATTTTGGCAGGATCATTTTCCTGATTTTCCTCAGAAAGCATTTAAAATAGTTATCCTTTACAAGATTTGATAGTTTAAGTTTCTGTAAGAAAAGATTTTTAAAGTGGAAGACAAAATTGCTATTTATAGAATCATAGAATCATTCAGGTTGGAAGAGACCTTTGGGATCATCGAGTCCAACCATCTAGCCTACTCTACGAAGTTCTCTCCTACACCATATCCCCCGACACCCCATCTAAATGACTCTTAAACTCATCCAAGGATGGTGAATCAACCACCTCCCTGGGCAGCCTATTCCAGTGTCTGACCACTCTTTCTGTGAAGAATTTCTTCCTAATGTCCAGTCTAAACCTACCCTTGCAGCTTGAATCCATTCCCTCTTGTTCTATCGCTAATTGCTTGTGTGAAGAGACCAGCACCAACCTCTCTACAATGACCTTTCAAGTAGTTGTAGAGAGTGATGAGGTCACCCCTCAGTCTCCTCTTCCTCAAACTAAACAGTCCCAGCTCCCTCAGTCGTTCTCCATACGATTTATTCTCCAGAGCCTTCACCAGCTTTGTTGCCCTCCTCTGCACGTTAAACCTATTCCTTCTACTCAAAGCTCTCTTCTTCTACAATCGTACTCCCTTAATCTTGTCCACAAGATGTCTGCAAATGGTCATTGATTTTTTTTCAAGAGTGAAATCAAGAATTGAAGAAGATTGAAGAAATGTAGTCTTCAAGGTCTTGATGAAAGGCTGATAGAACAATACGAAATAGCAGTTTCAAATCAAAGCTTGACAGGAAGGTTGCAAAGAGATCTGTAGACATGTTGAGAGGCTGATGACAGAAGCAGCTTTACTACAGTAAAATGGGAGAAAATACCTCCTTTATTAGAATAGGCTGTGTGAAAAGCTGGTGTAAGGCTCCTCTGCCTGACTGCCACAGTGGTCTTCTCTCTAACGTGTTTTGAAGTCTAAAAGAGTATGAAGAGCAAGAAAGTCTGTTCTGTGTCAAGTGACAGAGGAATACTCAATTAGGTGAAAATTCTTAAGATAAAGGTGACTCTCTTTCAGCGTTTACACACTTAGGAGTGTGGTGAAAGTACTGGGCACTCACAGAATAAAGTTTCACACAAAATTTTGTCAAAATACTGGATAAGAAATGTGCAGTTATGAATAGCTTGCTATTCTCTTTTTGCTGCTTTTCTCCTCTCTTTAGTGTCTTTCTCTCTTTTTTAAAATAATCATCTTGATATTTATTTCTATTGATGCAATTATTTCACATTTCTTTGACATGTCAGAATATTTTGAAACAGTAAATTACATAAATCTTTCTGGTACCAGAGAGACAATTCAAATGCTAGTGAAGAGGTAGACACTTTATTCCTGGTGTATTCTTATCCTGTAGACTACTAGGGCTGATTCTCTCACACTTGCTGTATGAGTATTCAAAAAGCCCACCTCTGAAATAGAAACTCTTCTAAGTATCTCTTGGCCCATGCAAATGCCAAGTTATTTCCATGTATTTGAAAGGAAAGACAAAGTCCAGCATGTTTGTGTTGCAATACTCAGATGAGTGCTTTTAAAGGGGAGATTTAAAAATGAAAGATCAAAACATCAGAAAAAGGTAAAAGTGGCAGCTGTTTTATGGAAACTTTGCTGAATTTCTTTTAGTAGACAATAGTGTGTAATTATTGCTGAAAAATATTGACATTACTTTTTGTTAAAAGATGTGAAACCAAAAATACACACTTACTTCTTCAGTTTTTAACTCATGCCTTGAAGACGGAAAGAGCTTCCAGTGACACAAGCAGAAAACAAGGTCTCATTACTTAACAAAGTCTATTTCTTCAACTTTTCTTTTTGTCTACCATGGATATTTTAAACATAAGAACAGCCAGCATTTTTTACTTTGTCCTTCTTTCATTGAACTGATGTGGGAGGAAACAAAACACCCGAGAGAAGCTAACAATCTGTCAGACAGCATGCTGATGAGGACGGTAGAAGTATCTATCCTGAGTTCAGGGGTCAAAGTTCGACTCTGTAGCAATAAGCCCAAGGAAGGAACTAAAAAAAAGTTATTTTCCTTTCTTGCTTAGCTTTCTGAAACCCAGTACTCTTTCAACAAAAGGCCCTTTAGATTTGCAGATATTTGGGATTGAGGAAGAGGTGTTCAATTTCACTTTCGGCTCCTTCCAGCCAAAGCTACAATTCAGCAAGCTTTCACCAGCGTGCAGAAGAAGAGTTGTCAATCAACAGTTAAATACTGACATGAATAGTGCCTTTGTAAATATCTCTGTTGTGCCTTTGAAAGCACACAAGCCAAAACAAAAAATCTTTTGACAGTGTGTGAAAAACAAAACTGAAATGCTTCAACAGCCTTTCGCAGCTAGAAAGCTGGCCATATAAACTCTTTAAAATTGAATGCTCTTTGTCAGGCAGAGGAAAGCTTGTGTTCTGAGATTTGACCATCAGGCAGCCCAACAGTGTAGCTGTGTGCCTTAGAAAAGTATTTCTTAGCTGCATGAGCTAGTTGGTTGCATTTTTGTTCACATTCATGAAGCATTTGCAATCGTCATTGCATTCATCCCGAGTGAGTTTCTCTTTTAAATGCATTAGCAAGACTCTGAGCAGCTTCCATATCTTCGGTCAGATCTGATATATGGGAAGTTCTGCCAAACAAATCCCCAGGTTGAGTGATTTTCTTACCTGGAAGAATCAGATTTTGAGTTTGTATTGTCTCCTTTTTTAAAAGTTGATTGCACTTGGTGTCACAGGCTCAGCCTGACTTTTCAGTAGCAACAGCAGAAAGTAATAGGTTAAATCAGGCCCAGATAAAGTCTGTTTCTGTGTAATATCCCAATTTAATTAGCCCATGTAAATGTATCCCCAACTTTAAATACAGGAATGATTGGAAATAATCAGAGGTTTAAAGAGAGAAAAACAACTTGTTGAACTGAGATGTGAACTGTGATTCTGAGATGTTTTGCATGTCCTCCATGAGTGGCTCCGCTCAGGGTGNAACTAAAAAGCAGTGGGACAGAAGTGGAGCAGTTATCTTGAGTTGCACAATCACACTTGTAAAATCAAATATTCAAACTTGTTTGGATTAAAGGGCACATTGGCTAAAGCTGCAAATTTATCTGCTGCTTTTATTGTAACTTGCCTTGGATTTTAACGTCCACCAGAGATGGCAGGCGAATTGTTAGTTTATCTAACAATGAGAGGATTAGTTAGTTCATCTGCTCATCTAATACCTAGCAGACCCAAGAACAGCACCACTGCTGTCAGTCAGCTCAGAGGTGATCAGGAGTCCAAATTCTCTCATGAAAATTAAACCAAAGACTTTGTGGCCTAGGCCTTGTGTTTGTGGGAAAGTTGGTTTTTTTTCCAGGATAAACTGGTTCATGCTCATATACAACAATTTTGGGGATTTTAGTCATCTGGAATTTTTTGCATACCAGTTAATACCCTTTGGAAGGGCATAAGTCTATTCCAGAATTGTTACATTTTCAGGAAAATAATTTTCAGCAGTTACCTAAAGTTACATCAACAGTTCCCCTTTAGACAGTTATCCCGTAGCTATGCCATTCTCCATAGATTTACAGCTGAATCAACCCGTGTCCTTTATCTATACATCCTCTCAGGTCAGTTCAGCTGACTGTAACCTTCCACTTAGATTTTAAAATTCAACTAGCCCCAGTAAAGTTGCAGTTTATGTACACTCAACAACATTCCCTTTATAGCAGTCATATTACCAACCTCCAGGTGCACTTGGTAGAAAGGTCTGCAGTTCTTTGGCCACTGGGAAAAGAAAGACATTTTTTGAAACGCCAAGACCTAGCAGCACTGGAAATGTAGGAGATGGATGGAACTCCAGTGCCTTTGAAAAATGGTGAACAGGAAAGGCATCTAAGTAACTGCAGATGTCAAGGAGTGATCTCTCTCCCAAATAGAAAGAGATTCTTCCAGATAGACTATTTTTTTAGTATGTCAATCTTCATTTAGCAATAGGATCTGGAAATTTAAGATACAAATGTGAATCTTTAGGTGGAGAACTAGCCTGCAGCTTCTGCTGAGGGGAATACCGCTAGCTAGAAGGCAGGCTGGGGTAAAAATTATGAGGTATAACCTATGGTTTTAATTTAAAGCAGATCAACACAATACTGATCAAACAGGAAGAAACCAATGTGAAATTCTGAGGCAGAAATAATTTCTAAATACTGTCCAAACTGAGAATACATACATACAGATAGAAGGATGGTTTTGTACAGAAATATCTAGCACCCAAATGGAAGCCTAATGTGTAGGGCTTTGGCTCACGTTCTGTGGAGCTGTAACAGATGGAGCTGGTGTTTCCTGTGGGTCTCACCTTGGTGCCAGGGATCCTTCCAGCTGGTCCTCACTAACGTAGTAAAACTAGAGGCTTAGAATGAAGAGAAGAAAACAACTGGGAAGAGAAGAAAACAACTTGTATCCTCATTGTAGTCCTTAAAATCTATCTTTGAGCTTTGAATTTGCAGGCAGTGCTTAAAGCAAAATACGTTTGGTCTAGACCTTCATCTGGGATGTGTAGTTATTCTGTCCACTGAAGTCAATGAAGTAACAGTGACCTAAATCACCTGAGCCTCAATGCTGCGTATGGCTGGAAGCCCTGACTCTTGGTGTTTTCCTCAGTTGCTTGGCACTAGCAGAAGAAAAAGCATTAGAGAGAAGTGACATTCCGGTTTTGAATGAGAGACCATTTATTTTGTTTTGCTTAGTTGTTATTTTTTTTTCATTTGTTAGTTTATTTATTAATTAGTCAACACCTACCAAAAAGTGATACTCCATTTCAAAACCTCAGGGATGGCAACTGAATATTCCGATAGGTTGTTTGGGCTTTGCATATATTGACAGAGTAACACAGTAGGAGTGGATCTGTAGAGTAGGAAGATTGGTGCTGAGGACTGGCTATTCACAATATATTAATTTCAGTAGGTTTTACTTCAGACAGGTTCTGGTCTGACCCATGAATAGAAAGCTCATTAGTGGTTGGAGCACTCCAGGGGCACATCTTCTGGGTTAATATTACCTGCAGGTAATCCAGATAATATGCTTCAAGACCTCTCTGCAGCATGATATGCAGGAAAAATCAGGTTTGCTTCAAAGTTACACTCTTGATCTCACTTAAAATGTAATGCAGAAGTATGGTTTTTCACTGTGTCTTGGAGAGAGGTCAACAGTTATACATCCTGCAATAAGTGCATAGTCTGGGTATGGTCTTGTGAGTTCTTCCCTTGTTAAAAGTCTTCTTACTAGATCAAAGGTAAGCTTGCTTGCAAAAGGATTATTTCTGAGCTGAAGTAAAACATATCTGGTGTATAGCATATAACTATGGGATTATTTACGCTCTTCTGAGGCTTGCCAGAAAACAGCTGTTTCTCATTTTTCAAATATAGTGAAAAGGAGACAGATCCGGCCGGAAAACTCAGACAGGAGGTGGTAATGGCTCAGAATTTGCACTCTCTTCTTTGGGCAAGGTGTTTGACTCAAAGAACTTGAAACTGGACCTGGGCAAGCTCCCTGAGGCAATAGAGACACAAATGCCAAAGTGATTTCAACAACTAATGATCTGACCAATAAATTTTTACCCGGAGAGGAAATTACTGAGTTATAAACCTCACTACTGAAGTTTTAAACCTCCTGAGTCATATACTTTCATTTTTGGTGTGCCCAGATGACCAACAACACTTTATTTTTCGGAAAGTAGTAACTCTATAGATCAGAAGACAGACAATAAAAGGTTGGAGTCATTAAAGCAATTAATCGGTATGCCTATTTGATGATAATGATTCCTGAAACAAAGTCTGAAACCACTGTTAGCACCAATATTGCAGCTGGTTAAGAGCACTTTACAGAGGGTAGCCGGAGGTGGCCCTGACAGCTGCTCTGAATTGTCATGTTGCACATTCCACGGTTTAAACAGTAATTTATTTTGCAATCTCTGCATCATCAATTCTGGGGTGTTTGTCTGTAATGTTTAATGTTTAAAGAGGTCAATATTTAAAGAGATCTGTGATGGCAAATAAAACCTCTAGGTTGCTTGAAAGTTAATATGTCACACACTGATGGTGATACAGAACAAGAACTGTCACTGACAAAGTGTTGGTGTCTCTATTAAGGCAAGAAATTAGAGTGCCAAGAGAACCACCAGTGAGAAAGACTATTTAAAACTTCTGACGCAGTTTCTAAGTATCTTAGTAAAGTTCACCGGAGCTTAAAGGAAAAACTCTGTTTGTTAATCCTATTCAAGACATGCAGGGGAACAAGCCAGTGTGAATAGTACAAAACAGGGTATATAGGATTTGCCAACGTGGAGAAATGAACGTCCCTACCGCTCTGCCTCCTGCTCCAAGCCAGCATGGGAAAAAGCAGGCATGTGTATTGGCAGACTGTGGGGTACACTACAGCTTTCAGCAACGCCTGTAGGAGTTACCACAATGTCTTCCTGCAGGATCGCTGCTTTGAAGTAGCACAGTCATGCTTGGCATTGAGGTTCCCAAGGTGATGCAGAAATAACCAAAGTAGCAAATTTGTGGGTAGTGCTGCCCACAGGAGAAGATGGTGGCAACAAAAGGTGGTACTACGAGCACCGAAATCAGTATACCTGGCTGCACGGTAATACAAGCGAAGCAGAAAAGGCCCAGTGGAATCATTTCACATGCCAGTGACCCGAGGTTAGCAGGCTTTGCCTCTGCTAACCCTGCTGCTTCTAGATCACCCTTGCTGCCTGACAGGGCTTTCTGCAGCAAAGGTCCTCGACAGCGATACTGAGAAGCACAACCTGCCCTCCTTCTCCTCAGTTTTGAGAGGGAGGAGGACTGCTGCCTTAAACAGTAGAGGAGCAAAAGACCTTTGAGCAAAATCTGTAATTATCACAATCTCAAAGGTACTTTTGCTCCTGTTAACCTAAAATTTTAGAAACAGGGTTATTTGATTAGTGAGAGGACTCTATAACACACATTTTATAGATATTTTTATCTAATTTGAGTAGACTTCCACCTGCAAGCACAAGGAAAATTATTCCTCTGAATTGGAAAAGCAACCCTTGAATCTAAAATTACTTTGGTTGAAGCATCAGGTTAAGCATCATGATGTAGTGTATTTGTTGTGCAAACACCAAGTAAATAAGTAAAAATTCCTATATTTTTACCTTTTCTAATTTTTTAGCAGCTGTGACGATTTGCTTCCAGACCCTCTAAGCAGTTCTGTATTTCTGGGAGAGGGGAAGGCATTAAAAAAATCCTGTGTCTTAACAAGGAAGGTTGATGTTTCAAGCTGTAAAGATAGCTCACTTCCTTAAAATCACATCTGATACTATCTTTCCTTGAGAAGAAATATTTTTTGTGCAAAGGGAGCACAAAATACAGTTTAATACTTCTAAACACCGCTTGTAAAGAAAGGAGGGATGTGGGCTTTTTTCCCTGAACCAATCCTTGTAAGTTAGAACCTCCATAGTCCCAAAAGGCATGAATAGTTTCTTGTAAGTAGAAAAGAGAAACAGAAACAAGACTTATAAAATCTTCTGAGGTCTCTGCTCTCTCTCCTTCTGCTCTTTCTGTCTCCAGACCAAAAAATGCTGTGAAGTTGAGGCAAACTGCCAAGAGTTTCACACCCAGTGCTGAACTGGCATAAAGTCAAAGGTTGCTAGCTGCATTTGGATGCCAAAACATTAGCACGGCTCTCACTACTGGCTCTTACACATCTTTTTTCAAAGCTAGATACTTTGCAATTTTTTGCCTCTTATATAAGCTTTCATTGCTTGCTTTTCCAAGTTTTTCGTGAGGGCTAATCTTGCTGCTGGTAGGAAAGCATCTCGCATACTAAAAGTTCCTTCTTTGGTGGCAGCTGTTGATGGAGGTTTCTCTTCTGCGATGGGAGAACATGCACCAAGTGTTGCACGCCCTGGGTATGTCACTATCAGCTCAGCGCGGTTCAAACCTTCTTTTTGGTCCAGACTTGCCAGTCAGCCCCACTGCACCCCTGAAAGCCCCACTGAGGGGCTGCCTTAGCCTGAGCTCTGCAAGTGTGGTCAGAGGGTGACAGCCCGTCCTTTCTTACAGCCCCCAAATATGTCCAAACTTCTACTCAGAAATGGAGCATGTTACGTTCGAGTGAAATACTGCCCTGTCAGTGATATCCCAAGCCTGACACTCGTTAGCACTGTACAAACACACTCAGTGACTAACCACCACAATTTGAAAAGTCATGGGCTGCAGTAGCTGGGATCTGCCCCAGAACCCTGGTCTTCACCCCACAACTAATGTCTACCCTCAGAGAGTACCACACGGGAACAGCACTAGGTCTGACACATAACTTGCAAGCATATTTCTGGGACATTGCCTTTTATTTGCCCCATACTCAGATAGGCACCTCTAATGCAACTAATAAATCACGAGCTTCACTTCAAGCTCAGAAAAGTTCCCACTGAACTCGGTGGGAGTATTAACGTGTTAAATGTTCTGGGATCAGTCAGCTGAGGCTATGAGCTCCCAGATCTGCTTAAAGTCCCTTGCTACTGTAAACATGTATGAGTATCAAAACATCTGACAAAATGGCAGACCGACACCCCTACGATATTTTAGCACCTTAAACCGAGGCTCTGCTCTCCAGGAAAAGCAAGAACTCCGATCACAGAAAACTCTATGTAACATTATTCCTTTGTGGATGTTCAAGTAGCTGGCAGAAGGAACCAATAAAACTGCACAGTCGCCTTCTTGCGCCAGGGCAGAGTCAGCTCAGGCACGGAGGGAAAACAACCTCAGCCCATAGGGAAGTATTTAATCTCTATTCTCCTGTGCAATTCTCAGCCACACAGCAAAAGGAACACACACGACAATTAATGATTTACATGTTTATAACCCAATCCTCTTGACCTTTGTTAGCCAAAACACCTGAGTAAACCAATCTTAAATTTCTTGTAACAGCTGGGAATGTGACAAATGTTGGGTTCTGTTGTTTGGTTGGTTTTTTTTTGTGTGGGCAGGAAGGATGATTGTTTTGGCTTTTTAAGGCAACACAAAGCACGAATACACAAATGGTAAGATGGAGTTTAACAATAAGACAACAAGTGATAACTGTTAAAAATAGAATGTAGTTGCACACTGCAATTTTGCAATGATAAGAAGTTGTTTGTTTGTCTCATCCATGCAACTGTTTCCTTGTTTCACATCACAGCAAACAGCTGACTAGGTGAAAAAAGTTGATCAGTGATTTTTAGGATTATAGCTAAATCACCGCACTGGTTTCAAGTTAATGGTCATAAAAATTTCGTATTACCTTTGTAGCAGCTCTTTGGACAGTATTTTGAATATTTCCAATGCATAGGATGGCAAGCACATCCCAACGGAATATTTTAAAAATGTGTGTACCCTTTTTGGTAACTTTTTGGCTTCATCCACCCACTGAAATGAATGAAATCTGAAAGTAAATTTTACACCCTTGAGTAAGGGCAGGACTCCTTTTCCGAGTATGTCTCACTGATGCTCCTACAGCTTGCAGCTAGTGTTTTGTCTTGAGCTGACATGGCCAGGGATGCTTGCCAATTTTGTAGTAACGTGGTATAATGATAATTTAGAAGCCTATTTGTGTCAGACTGACAAGAAAAGGTCACATGAAGAAGTGAAGTTATTAGAAGGAAGAATGTGTCTCTTGCTCTCAGGAACTCAATGCTCTGTTAGTGCCAGAGAGGAAAGTCCTGCCTACCCTTAACATTTTGCTTGAGAAGCCAAAAGTAAATCAGGATCCATAAGCGCTATGGATTCCTTTAGCTCTACCTAATATCTGTAGTTGCCAGATCAAGGCTTTTAACTGAGTAAACCAATCTATGCTTCTGTATTTGAGTCAAATAAGCTTGATTGTGCAAACTCTGCTGATAAAAAACGGTGCTTAATCAGCATAAATGCATGCTTTTTGTGCAACGGCACAGTGCCTTGTTGGAAACAGTCTGGAGAGTTTTAGCTGTGGGAAATTACTGTTGTCCAAATCACCAGCAATTTGGAAGGTTGTTTTTGTGTAGATGCATTAGGTACACATAGAGCACTAGAAGGCAATGACTGTTGGATGATATTGCATCCATATGGCTCAAGAGAGGGTCAGAAAATTAATTGTCCGACAGGTTTTACATGAGAAGAGAAGGATGTTTTTTGTTCCATCCTGAAAAGTGTAAGATATAAACACTGGACATGGGATCTTGCTCAGCAATTACTCTGAAGAAAAAAGGATATCGCCCCAAGTTCCTAAGTACAGACACAATCTTGGTAAGTCTCCTCCCCCCCC
>VXAK01021238.1:0-27945 GCA_013399435.1 Arenaria interpres
TTCACCAAGTTAATGCAATTCCCACCTTGAATACTTTTCAAGAGCAGAGAACATGGACAGCAAACATTGACTATTTTTTTCCCTAATTATGATACCATTTAATGCATTCCTTGGAGATATTCCCATCAGCTAATTTAACTGCACATTCACACACAATCCTGCTTGGGTAAGAAAGTAATGAAACCAGAATAATTCCCTAAATGCAATTTTGAACTCTGCATAACTCAGTAACATCACCATCAGTTTTTCCAAAAATGTTTTTCCAAGGCATTTTCCTCATTGAGGATTATTTTTTTCTGGCAGAATATTTCTCTTTCTCAAAGGTCCTTGATCAGCAATGAAAATTCGTACTTGTATGGAAAGCGGTTTTTTTCTTCAGCTTTCTCAGATTTAAAGCATGTTTAGAGATAGTGTCTTTGCTGAAATTCTGAAGCAGAATGACAGCACTGGGCAAAAACTAGCCCAGGGCAATTATAACCAAACAATTTCAGGAAGTAATGAGTAATTGGAGATAATTTTTTTAATGGAAAAGCTGGCACAATCTCTGGCTCGGTCTGCATTTAAATCTGATCTCCTAACTGACACAGCAAAAACCCTCATAGGGGCATAGATACCACCATTAAAGAAAATTTCCTTTTGCCATCAAAGCTTTTCATTCAAGAAATGAAAATAATTCATGCCAAGGAGCAGAGTGTCTTGCCCATAGACTTGTGTAGACCAGGAGACACCACCAGCATAATTGCATGGTGGGGCAAATTTGCATTAAAAAGTGTTAGAAGAGGGGCTGATACAAGAAACACATGTTTATAATAGCTCATACCTAAAGCTGCTTCACGTTTACTTTGTCTTCCTATATGTAAAGTTTAGTTGGTGAACTAAAGGAGGACTCTACAAAAGTGCATAGTTCCTAAACCTACTTCTTTGAATGATATTTTCTTTAAAGCCTATCTATTTGCATCACTAGAAGTCATTGAGATTGGACATTGCCTTTGATTTCAGTGGGAAGCAACATTTGCTCCTTTCTGACATAATCCATAGAGTGATTCAGTAGACTTGGCCGAATGCTGGAAGAAGGGTGTTTGCGTCTGATCTCCTCCGTTCTTTTTCACTTTGTTCATGTCTTGCAAAGTGCTGGTTAAGTCACAAAAAAACACCTAGTAGGATCTTCCTGTGGCTGTTTTAGACTAAGCTATTAAGTGTAGGTTCCTTTTGTCATGACATAATTTATGATGACTGCTATGAAAACAACAGCTCTTCAGAACAGGCTGGATGGGTCCTATTTTAACCTTCTTGAAACAAGAAAATTTAGGAATAACAGCACATTTGAACAGAAGGCACAAACTGCGTATTGAGTCCTTTTCTTTTTCATCACCTAAGAAATAGGTATCTGTCTTGACGTTAATTATGGTTCTTGGACTATACCTTATGTTGGAAAATTGCTCCAAATTTTGTAGCAAGAAAATAGCTTTAGTTTCCCAGCAGGAATAAGGAATAAAAATCTTATTTATCAGGGAGATAAAAGTAGTGTCTCTGGAGCTGTTACAGAATTAGGAGCATAGATAGGATTGCTAAAGAAATTAACTGATGTTTGTGTGATGTTTGACAGCTTTTGGGTTTTCTTTCAAAGTTCTGTGTAACATGACGGCCTAAAGGATGCAAGTCTGAGTCCTATTGTGGTAAACATCCTACACAGTACAAGAACTTTCTGTCTCAGGAGCTTAACGTCTGTGTGAAGAGTTTACAGTAACGTCACTAACAGCTTTGTAAAAAAGAGATTAAATAGCAAATTCTGCTGCACTAAGCTATAATTCATTTTATATTTCCATTCCAAGTAAATGTTATGGCAGATATACTCTGGAGTTTTACCACTACTAAATGAGCAGATTTTGGCCAGCTGACTTGTTTTCTGTAATGAGTTCTCACCGCTCCAAAAATTTTCAACTGCCTTTGTTGGCCAGTAAGTATGAAGGAATTACCAAGCCCAACAGTGCTAGCAAAACTAGAGAGTGTGGACTGCTCTGTTTGATTTCAGTTTCCTGAATAAGGGCACAGTCATATATTTTCTAACACATGATGTTTCACCTCAACGAATATCATTTCTAGATATGTTCATAGTCTTAATCCTCATTTGAAAACTCACCTATTGGAGATCCCAGCACTTGCACCAGCAAAGATGGGCACACTTATTGGGGTTATGTACAAGGAATTTCATAAGTCTGTCTAGCTGTTGAGGTACAAAGTCAGGTACAGGTTTGGGGCAGGGCCCTCTCTGTGGAGAGCCCTCCTCAATTCTAAATGTGAGAAGTGGGACCAGAAGGTTGACAGAGCTTTCATGCTTTGTAAGAATACATGACAATCAATACATGTTTGTGCAGGTCTTCTCAGACTGCAATTAGAGAGCCAGCTAGATGGTTACCACACACAGCATTTCCATTTTCTCTTAGAAACGTCAGCAATAACAGAACATCATAGGTATTTGATTAGTCACAGACATAGTGACATTTTTGAAATGTGCTCACTTAAAATCTGGTAAAAGATTTCTTCAGTCTTCATAAAAGACATTTATGAATGCCATAAACTAAAAACTTGTCACAGGCTATATTCCTCACATTGTAAAAGTTCCTGAGTGCAGTGAACAGAGTGACTTTCATCTTTGGTGGGGTAGAGCTGAGCTTTTGGACTTGGCTGGAGTCAGGTGTCCAACCTCTGGCCAGACACCATAGTGACCATGTTGTCTCAGTAACCAAAGGGAGAGTTCTTTAGCCTCAAAGCTGCAGGGCATAGGATGGATCGACTCCAGAGGCCTAAAATCTCTTATGCTTCAAAATAAGGTTTCTGCATTCACACTACCTTTTGAGAATGGTCCTTGGTCCTCCTCTCTTTGGGAGACTGCTGTTTGGCATGAGCTAAGTCATGCCAGGAGCTGTGCTTCTAAAATAATGATATAGGTGTGCCTGTGTGAGTACTTCCACTGTGGTCCTGTTTCACTAACAGTGACTAGGTCAGAATGAGAAGGACTGTAGAAAACAGCAACCTGGGATTCATTTGCTGAAAACCAAACATATATGACAGAGAAATGTACATCTGTGTAAGTCTTTGGAAGACTACAGTCAATTAAAAGACACCGGCATTTCTAATGCATGACTCAGCTCTTCTTAAAGTACTTGTCTAAAATAGGTCAGATGAATTGTGCCCTTAAAATGCCAAAAGACATCCCACTCCATTGACTGTAAAGGAAGTCTGCTAGCTTGGAGATAGGTATCTACACTGTTGACACCAAAAGTTAGGGAAGATGACTACACTACCCATGTCTGCAGATTCAGCTCTAAAGCAGCACGCTTAAGACAAGCTCAGAGGTATGAAATGTTCAAGGGCACTGTCAAAATGTGTTTCTCCTAGGGCCCAAGCTGCACAAACATGTAATAACACCAGAGTTTGGTGTTTTTAATATACATAGTTTGCCAGTAAAGTCCATAGGATGACTACAGTTTTCCTTGTATAAAAATGCCTTATTTCAATATATGATTATTTTTTCCCTTCTTGGTCTAGAATAAAAGACATGAGGTCTTTATATTGAGATAATTGCATATATCCTGAGCTGGTTGTATTGCTTCAGCTATACTTGCCTAGCCGAAGGATTACAATTCTTTAAAGCAGAGAAGATAACAATGGCTTCCTCACATGCTTTGCGCAACATCTCAGTATGTTAACTGCATTTAAACACATTGTCAAAAGCCATTTACAAATTAATAAAATTCAGAAGCACTTAAAAACATCACACCGGTATGAAACAAAAAAGATGGTAGCACAAAATTCCGTTTATAAGGGACTCTGTCATAATAATGAATGGGTGGGATTCAGCTCATCTTCAGAATTCTACAGTGTAGTTGTTTCTGAGGTCTCTGAGCTCTTTTAGCAAGTGAAAAATAAATGCATGCAGAGAATGATTAATCTCTAGAGAGATGTCTAAAATAAGCAAGATTTATTCCATTTTACAAGTGCCTCCCACTGCACAGGGAGTCCAGATGACTAACTCTGATGTAGGTGGCTACAGTGTAGACATTTATAGTTGGGGAAATTAATCCTGTCCCACATTTCTCAAAGGGGTAGCCAAAAATGGGTGACCAAATAAGGGATTGGATGCTGCCAGATCAGTTCCTCACATAATCATGGAGTTCTTCCAAAGTATCATAAACCTTTTTCCTCTTGGCTTAGCAAACAAGAAACCAGGTTTT
The DNA here is from genome assembly GCA_013399435.1 of Arenaria interpres. Classification (NCBI taxonomy): domain Eukaryota; kingdom Metazoa; phylum Chordata; class Aves; order Charadriiformes; family Scolopacidae; genus Arenaria; species Arenaria interpres. The sequence continues at coordinate 4,236 of VXAK01021238.1, forward strand.
GAAAAACGGTCAGGCCAGGTTTGTCATATATTGGTCCCCAGGGCTAAACAGAGGACAAGATTCAATGTATTTTAAATTAAACAGTTCATTAATGTTATATATGTATATTATATAAAGGTGTGTACATTTATGTGTCAGAGGGAATGGTTAAGTAAAGAAGTGGCTTTCCCACAGTGATGTACCAGAGAACTGTGGGATGGCTTTTCTGCTCAGCTCTGTGGGCATTAAAGGAAAGAAAACCTTCTCCAGGAACCTTAGGGAAAAGTTATGTCTAGTGAAGCCAGAGCTGTTCTCTGCTACTAAAACTTCAACTGTAGGGAGAGGACGTGTGCTGAGAATGGATCTGGTGGCTCTCCTCCCCTCTTCCCTATCCAAGAGAAACTGTGCGTAGCTCAGGGCTGGTCTCAAACTGCAGATACTAAGGGACCCCTATATATCCCTTAGCCCAACAGGGACTAAAAGGAAGGCTATTAAACAAAATGGCACACATGAAGATGTTTTTTAAAAGATCTGTATGTTATCATGCTTTCTTTATCAGCAGCATCAAGGAAGAGAAATTACACTGCACTTCAACACTTATTGTTATCTTTCATTTCTGTATCCGCTGGCACCCTTCTTAAATAATCACAGTTTCCATCTAACTCCTACAGTACTTTTTTTAGGAACAAAATTCCCAAACATACACAGAAGAATGAAGCTGGTTAATATCTACATCATATAACATGCTGAACTGATGACATGTCTCTGTGTGGAGATTTACTACAATTCAAGGTGTTTGAAGCAGCACAGTGCTAATACGGAGAGGTTTCTGCTAGGAGGAAGGTGGTACTTCAAGGTACTGCTGCCTCTCCCCCATTTCATGATCCAGACAGCACATCAGGCAGTGCTGCAGCCCTACACAACAGAAATCCCCCATCATAACTCTTCCAGTTCAGGAAAATGTAACGACTGTCTGGACCAAATTATTAAGCAGCATTTGTTTCAGTAACATGAATATCCACTATATTCACTTATCTTTCTTCTTTCTCTCTTTTTCTTTTTCTTTCTTTCTTTCTTTCTTTCTTTCTTTCTTTCTTTCTTTCNCCTGGAGAGCAAAAACTGTGATAGGTATTTTGTAAAGGGATGGCTACTACAGCTGTAGCATCCTCTGAAAGGTCTAGCTTTCATTGTTAAGGGTGAATTTTACGTCCTAGTTGTCTCATGTGTTAGGGCTGCAGATGTGGAAAGTCCTGTCAGTTCCAGGAAGGGGAAGGGCTGCAGGGGCTATCAGGAACCTAGAAGCAGATTCGTCACTGGGTCACTCACACCAGCAGAAACATGAAATTCAAAGTAATTTCTGTAGGGTGGCTTCACTGATCCTATTCAACTCTAAACTGCCTACTGGCCTTGTAGTGCTGGTAGGATCTGATGGGAGCATTTTTTGTAGAAAGACGTGAGACTCTCTTATAAGCAAGAAAGCATAGAATCTCAGGCTGTTGTGAATCTGCCAGGGCATGTATCCTCAGACCCAGGTCACCCCAGCTTGTTCAGGAAGTGATTCATGAGGACACCATGAAGACTGAAGAAACTGAATGAGCTATAAAGGGATAAGCTGCTGTCCAATTCCAATTCTCATTTCAATGTAGAAGACTATATATGCTGTTAAATCTGAGATACTTTAATGCCTTAAAAAAGCTATATGCTGCCTGCTACATTTTATAGAATATAGGTTGGCCATGCTCAAGCACAGCCAGACAGGTTGATGGGATCTGAATCATGGCCCTGTCTCTTCCTTCTCCCCAGTCTCCTTCCTTGCTCTAAAATAGGGATGCTGGTTTTTGCGCTCAGCACTTTGGACAGTTGTGTAATGCACCAAGGATGCTCCAGCTATGCTCACATTAGATGCAGACAGAGTCAAGGGTCGTGAAGACTGTCCTTTTTGCTGAGTCACTAATGAAAACAATATATAGGACTGGTGGCAACATAATAAAAACTAAATGAGCCACAGGAGAGAATCACAGATACTTGTTTTGGCCATAAAACGGCTCAATTTATCATTCCCACTAGGTCTGCTTTCTCAAAACTTCACGGATAATTGAGGCCCTTGCATCACTCTATTTCTTACCTGCCAAAAGAGCTTCCCTAAAATATATTAATAAAGTGATGGATTGCTAAAACAGTTTGAACCTTAGTTTCACAAGTCATTATCACTGGAAGAAAATGTTAACTGGTTTTCTGGTCTAGTTAGATGTTAGAACGGTTTTTATTTTTATCCTTATTTTTACCCTTCTGTCTCTTTTTTTTTTTTTTTGTAGTGGATTCATTACTTTTGAAAAACTGCAAAAACTATTTAAAAATTCAAATTAAAAGGGTCCAGTTCAGTACAGGAGAATTAGATTTTTGATTCTGGTATTGGCAAACATAAATTCTTGATTCAAGTGTTAGAATGTCACAATGAAAACGCCAATAGACCAGGTTGCTCCAAAGTACCATTCGTATACTGGAAGGGGTTTGAATGTAGGGCTTATTTCATGGAATTATGGACCAAACCTCTTGAGGAACACTGGCCTTACAAATTGTTCATTATAAATTGTGAGAGTGAGGTCTGTGTTGCTTTTATATGTGCTTCAAGTGGAGATAAGATAATACAATGCTATTACAATTGCAATTATAATAATTTACCATTATTCCTTTGGAAATGCTTAATTTTAATCTCTAAACTGTTCCTTATGTTCCATTTTCTCCTTGTAACACATGTGGGTGGAACTGGCCGCTTGTATTATGAAGATTTCTTACATTTGGGCTGAAACTTCTGTTAATCTTTGTCCATATGAGCACTTCCAGGATATCAGTTTCTTGCACTGACAAACATGGGTTTTCCGAATGTTCTTCGTCAGTTTATGTCTGCGAGATTTCTTAGAGATCCAGGTTTCCTCGACTTTCCGCTGTGTGTAGATTTGCATATAATATTACTTGCCCCTGGCATGAAACTTAAAGAGAGGATTCATACTGAGCCTTTGTAGCAGGTCTTTAACTTTCTGCATCTGCTCATGATGAGATGCTTAAATGTGAAAGAGCAAAAGGATCAGGCCTCAGGAAAAGGCTATTAAGACTTGGTTTCATTTTATGCCAACTAATTCAGTTGAGGGAATAGAATAACAACTTTCTTTTCTTTCCCATTCTTCTCCCTCTTCCCCCCTCCTCCCTTTTTCTGGGCAACTAAACTATTCCTGAAAAAGCAAAGGAAGTTGTGCAGATCCAGGTTATGTATAATCAGAAATAAGAAGGATCTTGGAAATTCTGAAAGTTCTTGTCCCAGCAGTACATTGCACCACTCGTGGTTTTTAACAGCAGTTCTTGAAATAAATACACATAGCGGTGAACTGAATCAAAACTTTTAATCATGTATTTCCTTGCTGTTCATGCTGCCCCTATGCATAAGTCCTTTCACTAAAATCTTCTCAGATGACATAGCACTGAACAATGCTTTGGACAACTGAACAATGTTTTGGAAGAAAATACAGCTTCTGATATCTCCTCTGTAAAGACAGGCTGAGAGAGTTGGGGTTGTTCAGCCTGGAGAAGAGAAGGTTCCAGGGAGACCTTATAGCAGCCTTTCAGTATTAGAGGAGGCCTACGGGAGAGATGGGGAGGGACTCTTTATAAGGGAGTGGAGTGAAAGAGGGGAGATTTAGATTAGATACTAGGAAGAAATTCTTTACTGTGAGAGTGGTGGTACTGGAACAGGTTGCCCAGCGAAGCTGTGGATGCCCCATCCCTGGAAGTGTTTAAGGCCGGGATGGATGGGGCTTTGAGCAACCTGGTCTGGTGGGAGGTGTCCCTGGCCATGGCAGGGGGGTTGGACTTAGATGCTCCCTTCCAACACAAACCATTCAATGTTTCTATGATTCTATACGAAAACTTTTCAACCCTATCAGTACTTCAGAAAGCATTACCTCAGCTCTAGGCTGGTCTTCAGGGTAATGCCTTCAGTTTAGCATAACTGGGTAATATTAGTGTAGGTCATTCCTCCTGTGTTGGGTAACAGAGTTTGACTCCCTCTCACAACAACCGCTCAAGTCCATGAATGGGACCTGCTGTTCTAAGGTGATGGAGGTTTTTTAAATATCTAGTATAATGTGGAAGATAAACAAACCCTTGAAGGAGCAGGAACATTAAAAGAAGAAAAGATACAGAGCAGAGAAGATGGCTTTCGAAAGTGATGAAAAAAGATTAAATTCAGCAAGAATAAGGTTCCAGTACTATGAGGTAAAGTTATTTTCCCCACTCTCTTTTTTTCTAAGTGGCAGCCAGTTATGAGTGGTGTTCCCCAGAAGGCAATGTTGGGACCAATACAATTTAACATGTTCGTCAGCAAAAGGAAATGGATCTGGATAATTGGACAGAGCAAACCCACCGTAAGTTTACAAATGGTATCAAAGCTGCGGGAGCTATTGGTATATGAGAGAGCAGGAACATAGACAGGCTGAAGAAATGGGATGAAACGAACTTCAGAAAGTTCAAAAGAAACAAATGCAAAGTCCTGCATCTGGGTGAAATAACTGCATGTGACAGTACTAACCAGGGACTGACTGTCTGAGTAGCAGATCTGTGGAAGAGAGCTGAGGGTCCTGGTACTCAAGGTGAATTGGGTCGGCAAGGAAGGCTAACCATGTACTTGGCTGTATAAGCAAGCGTATAGCCAGCAGGATGGTGGAAAATATTATTTTCATCTAATCTGCATGCATAAGCCTGCTTTTGAAATGTGGAGTGCCTGGTACAGCACACGCAGACAGACTGAAGAGTTCTGTCAGAGGACCAGCAGGACGGTTAGGAGGCTGTTACGAGGAACTGGGACTGTTTAGCCTGAAGAAAGGAAAGGGTATCCAGCAGCAATCTTCCACAACCTAAAAGGAGGGTAGAAGGAAAGCGGAGCCAGCCTCTTCTCAGAGCTGCAGAGCAAAAGAGCAGGAGGCAATAGTCACAACTTACATCAAGGAAAATTCCTGCTGGATGTAAAAGGAAAATAATTTTTCATGATGAGGGAAATAAGATACTAGAGCATCATCTGACCCTGCAATTAGTTCTTGAAGCAGGCATTTGGACCTAGCTGATCTCCAGAGATCCCTGCCAACCTAAATTTGTCACTCAATATGTGATTTCTGTGGCTGCATGAAAAGTACTACCCTCTTCCTCATGCCATGAAGGAGTAGATTCAGCATTAGGTTCTTCTCCTGGAGCAGAAGTGAGCAGTGTTCCTTACAGAGCCCTGTCCCGGGGCATTCTCTTCCCCTTACTGCTTGGCAACCTCCTCAACTCCCCTCAACCTTGTCCTCGCTGAGGTTCCCCTTGCTGGTTGACCTCACTTCGCTCACCCATTGCATTCTACTTTTGCCCTGTCACCTCTCTTGTCTTTTGCCCCTTCCACGTCTTTCTGGTTAGCTCAGCCATGGTTAGCTGAACCATTTCACATGCAAATACAGGAAATCAATCCCCAGCCGTAGCGTACAAGTAGCAAACAGGGATAGTTCATATCGCCTACTGATCCAGGCCTTTCTACTTGCAGAGTCTTTACTTCATGTCGTCAGCTTGTTGCTTTGATGGAGGTTGATATGTACGGGCCTGTGCTACCTCAAGAAATACACTCAATCATGTGTGAGTGGAGCGCAGAAACAGAAAGCTCTCTGAAGAAAGACTCTTGTGTCTGGCACTTTGTTAAATAGCCAGGAGTTATCTGTACTCTGTCTCTGATTTATGGCTGAACTTTAATGTATGCCTTCTTCTCTTGCTTTTTTTTTTGCATTTTTTCCCCCTCATTTCAATAGGATATTAGATATGTTCCTGTGTATTACACTGCCTTCAATAACAAAGGATACTTTATATGCACAGATTCATTTTCAATAAGTTAATAATTAAAGAAACTTCTCTAATAAGTCTTAAATAACTTAAGGCCAAATTCCTTGTTGTCTTTAGTTTTTAGATTTCCATATTAAAATGCATGATTGAGTTGTTCTGTTATACTGACCTTTAAATGCTGTTTTTTTTTAAAAAATAATCTTTCCAGGGTTTTTACAACCGAAGATAAGAAATTTATGCTGTGAGAGTGAACTGAAATACAGAAGAGCTCGCAACCAACATGCAGCATTCAGAGCTACCTCTGCACCCACATGCCTTAACTAATTGCTGCGTGACTTAGACATTATTCCTTGTAAGGCATGTTCAGACAAAAAATGGAAATGTTTAGTCTGTGCCAGCTTTGTAAAGTACTTGCTCCACAAAGGGACTTTACTGTGCTATGTTGTATAGTCCTTGTAAGGACTGTACTCTGAAGAATTCTTATACTGTGTTGCAAGAATTCTCCTGTGGAGTAAATATTGTTGCTGTTAATGTACAAGAAGCATGTCCAGCACTGGGGCTTGTGTGGAAAAGACATTCATGTCAGATAAAACATTGCCCAGTATATATGGGAGGGAGTGCCTTTAAAACTTAGCCATGTTTCTAAAAGTAATGGTAAAGTAGAAGCTCTAGTTCTGGAACTAATTCTAACATTAGGTTATTCATTATTATGTTCTCTAACACTAGGTTATTCAGATTTCTATTATGGCAGTCCATGCATAGGGTCCTAGTGGCATCTTTAATGGCAAGGGTATTTTAGGAACATGCACAGGCCTGGTGCATATGACTCAGGACTGTTGGGAGACCAGCACTATCCCTGGCTAGTCTGTATTCCATGGGGTGTCTGACATGCACGGTGCCATTTACACACATGTGGTGCAGCCCTAGAGATTGCGCAGAAAACAAGAACAGCTTTAGAACCATGGCACAGAGGAACACACAAGACTCTTTGATTTCTAAAACCTGTGTTTATTAGAATAAAGAAAAAGGTGACATATTTGCTTGTAAAGAAGACTGCATAGTATTCCACAGCAGACAGTATCTTAAAAATTCTAAGATTTTTTTTTTTAATTTGGTTTGGAGGCAATGAATGTATTTAACCCATTTTCTTTGTGACTGGTCATGGGTACGAGTGTGTTTGCATTTTACTCTATGCAAAGTCCAAAACTTCTTTCAGAGTTGTTATTGAATATTCCAGATTCAGGCTGCTGTGACTGATTGTGCAGCTTTATCTCCAGTGTGTACTGCTGTTGAATATGGTAAACAGCAATTTGAAATTTGCTTTTTACGAATATATTGCCCCTTAAATTTACTGTTCTAGTGAATATTCATGCCAAGTAACTAATTTAATTCCATACATGACTACTTGAAAGGAAGCACAAGAGAGATGCCAAAATAGTGCCAGTGATTTCATTTAATAGTTCAGATGAGTATTTGCAGGGATTTTTTTTTTTCTTGTGTGCATTAGTTACTTGTGTTCTCATCAAGGTATATAAATAAGTGGCCACTGTATATCTGCTTTAGAACTATTGTTCTTAGAATAATGGTAAAATAAAGAAAAATGATGTTTTCAAATGTTGTGAGGCTAATCCCAACAGCAGTAGGAAAACAGTAGTTCAGCTCTGTTTGAAAAACATACATAAGCATTTCCAGAGGTATAGTAGGTGTAGGAAAGAACATAATGCTGTCTTAAACCCTAGCCTTTGAATATTTTTGGGAGAAAAGCTTCACGTATTATCAGCTTCTCTTATATTTTAATTCATTGCTTTGCCTTTACTGGAAAGCCAAATTTACTGGTGATTCTCCAACACTGAAATTATCCCAGTGAGTTGGCCTAATTCTGCAGTGATATGCTACAGTTTAAGCCATAAATTCAGTTCATCATAAAGAAAGGGGATCATTTGCACTGCCATGTGATAAGACAGAAATTAGTCTTTTATGTCTTAACTTTTTGTGTGCAGCCCGCAGCTGCCAACAACAATCTGCATTTCAAAACCCAGAACCAATAATGCAGGCTAAATCTGATTTGAAAGCCATTGTGTTTGTATTTTAATTAACAGTTTAGAGGAATAAATTATTGTCTCTTCCTAGAAGCTGAACAGTTCCTCTCCTCAGAATATAGTCTGTATTATTAAGAGGCAGTAGACTTAATTGAGAAAGGAAGTAGCATTTGCACCAGCCAAATAGTTTTTCTGTTACATCATAGCAATTACAGTCTGCATCCCACCATGTTACATGTCATTCAAAAATGCCAGACCACATCTCAGCCTTTGATATCTGGAAATATGTGTATATATTTACAGGAAGAATTTTTTTTTTTTTTTTTTTTTTATAGCCCTTATTGCATTAAGTAGAGAAAAAGATGAAACATATGAAATAATAAAAAGGAGATTAGAATCTTTCTGATCTTTCTTTGCACTGAAAGAAAGGATGAGCCAGAACATGATGCACAGTCTTTTATAAGTGAGATGAAAAGTAAATAAAGTCCCTTCAGGAAAAATTAATAGTTTCACCCCCCCAAAAAATAAGTCACTGCAAATGAAATAACCTTTATATTGACATTTTAAGGGAGAATCTTGCTATTATAAAAAGTTTTCAACAGAAGCCAACAGAAAGAGTTCTATTTCTTGTGATAATGACAATCAAGTTCTCAGTGGAGCTACATGCACTTTGCTATTTTTATTCCCTGAAGCTGTCCAGCTGCGGCAGGGAACGGTGTCACTTTCTCCTGCTCCACCAATATAACTGAGATCTGCCCTGGAAGAGCAAATCAAAGATGCTTCTCTGGGTGTAGCTTTTGACGTGTCTCTCTCACCCTTAAATGGAGAGCTTTCTTATTCTGTCTCATAACCAAGAGTTACAAGTAAATGGTTGAAGAAAAGGAGGGGAAGCCACATAATCTGATGGAGTCAATATGTGACATACAATAGGAGATGTGTCAGTCTCGGTGCCTAGAATGACAGGCACTGATTGTTTCTCATTGTAACATAGTTCTGTCACTCTCTCTACCTCTGCCTTTCGAGTCTGTATGCTGCTTTAGTCCTGTACCTCTAGCCAGAAGGATGTAATTCAGCTGAACTGATTTACTACTTGGAACTGTAAAAGTGTCCCCGGTAAGTTACATGATAGCAACAAATTACACTTTTTGTGCTATCAAATGTTAGGCAGAATTTAGGCATAGGTCTCTTAGGATAAAAGGCTTCTAACTGTCCCTTACCTTTCTGCATCTAGAATATCCATTCTAGGTTTACTATAGCCTCCTAAACAAGTGGAAAACAGTGTGAGTTCTTTGTGAAATGGTGTGTATAATGTTCCAAAGGAAAGCAGATTTTACTTAAAAATGCTTCATTCACTAGAATATTTATTTTGCTAATTCTGGAAACTAAACACAAAACAAGATTCAAACAAATCCATTTACCAAGAAATGGTAATGGAAAAGAGTACGAGTAGAATTACATCACTGCTGAAAGTGGAAGTGGAAACTCAATTGAAAAAATATAATCTAGCTGAATCACGAAAGACAAAAAGTTGGGTAATGGGATTGCCCAAACAAAATGGGATTCTTGGCATAATGCCTCGTGATACCATAATTAAGACTTCACTTGAAACATAAGGGCATAGTCAACAATGGCTTGTGATAATATTCTGTAGGGCCATTAAGCTTGCCTTTTAAGTCTTCAGACCAAATTTAGAACTCTAATTTGCTGGAAGTAATGATCCCCAGAAAGCAATGATGGATGGGAGTGTTATGGTTTGGGCCAGCTCGCTGACCAAAGACACAGCTGTCTTTGTCTGCATCTGCTGGGTTTCCCTACTAAGTGCATTGGGAATTAATATAGTAAGAAAGGCAGAAAAGAAGAATGTGCCAGTTTGGAGCAGCCAAGATTTCAAAATGACTGTCCTATTACCTCATGCCTTTAATATGCTCCATATTCTATGAACATTTTAGGAAAATGGTATAGGCTCCACAAGTTGCCCCTTTCTCTGGCATTGGAGAATAACTGCATGTGATCTTTACCTCCAGAGTGAGGGAAAATGCTGCCTAAATACCTGATGTGTTCATTTTTTAGTTTTCTGAACGAGAAAGACTTCAGTAATTCAGCAATATGGCAGTTCACCTTTTTACCCCATCTGACATTAACTTCAGCCACGTATCAAAGAAAATTCATGCAGATACCCTTTGGCATTTGGGATCATTGAGGAAATAAAGGTCTGAATTCCTACACCTGGGATGGGTAAACCCAGCCATTTCAAAATGCTAGACAAACTAAAAAAGTGGGAAAAGCTGAGAAGTGTGGTGTAAAGTCTACAGCTGTAAGAGTTTGAACGGAATGCCTCAAAATACGTTGATTTTAAAAGTTCAGTGGAATAGCATATACAACTTTAAGAAATACCGACTACCAGAGTTTACATGGTATGATATGTCTGTACATTGAAATTTGGAATTATTTGCACGTTTCAGACCACTGTCACACAGAGGAACTGAATCCCTGGCTGATGTGGGTTTCTCGAGTGCAGAAGATTTGCTCCCCAAACACATATCCTAGCAGCTGGTAATCATTTCATTTTAAAGTAAACATAAAAATAACATGTCTCTTTGTTTTAATTTGTGAACTGAAAAAGTGCATGTTGTTTCATGAAACACTGGAACTTAGAACAAATCTCTCAGTGAAAGTGTACGGAACTTTTGCAGAATTTGGGAGTATTGCAAAAAAGGTATGGAGGAGAATGCTAAAAATTTCCTGACTGAAAAATAAGATAGGATGCACTATAAGACCAAAGGGAAAAGAAGGCCCTTCAAAATACAGTTCTTGAAGAGGCTGAAAGGAATTTGACAGACTGCATGGTGCTGAGCCAGACATGTTTTTAACAGGAACACACAACAGTGTAGCAGCAGTCACAGTAAAGAGCAGAGTTAAAAGAAAATACAGTTTGTTCTTCTGTTGCTCTTCTTGGAAGAGTTCCACTTTATATAAAATATTGAATATCCATTGAACCAGAGAAAAGTAGTGAGAGGAGGAGCTGTACCACCCAGCAGTTAAGAATACTCATTTGGGAAGAATGAGGTTCAAATCTCAGCTCCAAAACCCATTCAATTATTTATACAATCAGAACTCCACAGGATAACTTCAGTCGCAACTTGTCAGATCAGCTTAGAAGCTAGAACAGTCACTGGGGAGACAGAGGACCAGAGAGTCCTGCCACTAAATAATACATACCAAGGGCTTAAAACTGGGTCTTTTGCATCCCAAATCACATCCCTAATCATTAGGCTTCTTTGAATTACTTTGTACCTCCTATTCCACTTTTTCCAATAAAGATTTTTATGTGCATCTTTCCTTTTATTTTCAAGTATCTTAGCTTTATCCTGTTGTAGAATGGGAAAATAATAGTGTCTAGAGCACTTTTACAGCAAAGAAAGAAATGAGTTTTCCTAAGCTACCTGTCTACTGTTTGAGTGTGTTTTGGAGTCTGTTTCTTTGTACCTGCCTTCTGTCAGGAGATTCACTGACAGTGAGAAACTTTTCCAATGCATCATGAATCATAATGATGAGTAGGAATCTGCGGACTATATATATATATATGTATATATTTGCATATATATATGTATTCCTAGCCTACCTTAGGTTGAAGACTGATGACACATGAGCATAATTCTTAGACAGGCTATTTCTTTTCAACAGAATAGTAATATGTCAGGATTGATCACTTGAAAAAAAAATAATTAAACAGCAAAAAAGCCAGAATAACCTTCTGCAATCAGTGAAGTACTCCAATCCAAACCCTCACTTCATTTCTATTAAAACAGACTTGTCTCTGGCTGGTTAATGTAGAGAAGATTATAGGTTTTGATGCCAAAGAGAAGTCAAGGGATCAGCCTTTGTATTTGCTATTGTACTAACTCGGTCTGTTAATACTGGGAAGATATTAAACAAATGAGACATGCCCTAACCCGAGGTAAGCAAAAGGGTGCTCTTCAAAGCAGGTGGCTGTTGCCGTGTGGGAGTGTGACTGGAGCACGGACAGAGGGAGTCTGACTTCGGAAGAATGGATTAAATAGAACACATACCAATAAAGTGTGGGTTTTTTCCATTTACCAGATGCATTTTCAGCCGATCCATCGTGATAGTTGCCAGTATAATAAATATCAAATAACTTCACATGTTTTTAGGTGAAACCGATTCTTATATCATGTCCTTCCTTACTATTCTTCCCCTGAGAAGTTCCAGCAGGAACTAAATGTCATGGCAGTAAAAATGATCGAACAGCACATATTACAAATACGTTAAATAGTTTTAGCCTTCTGTACTTCAAATATGACACAGAAAAATGACTTGATTTCAGGTAAGTTTTGCAATTTGTTGTAAAGCATTCTGATCATTGTTAGTTGTGATCCTTTGCTCCAAAATCTCTGAAATGTTTCTGAATTGCATCGATGTTTTCTTGGTGAGTCCAGGCATAAATACTGTAACCTGTTTTGTATCATGGAGGATGTTGGTAAAGGCAACTCTAAGGTTTTTATAGAGGAAGTATCAGTTTCAAAACTACCATTTGCCACATACAATATTGAGTGCCATCCAAAATCTTTTATGTCACACTAGTTATATTTTTGTAGTTTTATAATAAGAAAGTTTTGTTCATAAATGCAAAAGATTCCAAAGAGGCTTTCACTAATGTCATCTGCCTTTTGGGGATAGGGAGTGTTCCATAGCTACCTTTTATCTAACTGATAAATAAATGCACACAGAGGGTAGAATGTGAGGGCAGGAGCAGAAAATATATCATGTCTCATTATTTGTTTCCAACCTCTTTTAATTCCCTTTGCATATTCTCATTTCTAATATATTTGTGGAAATTTTTATTTTTATCTTTTATGTGTCCTTTCGGTTGAAAGTTAGATTACTTGTAGTTTCTATTTTTTGCATCACACGATTGAGCTCTGATAGCTGCCTCCAACTATTTACCTTCCAATTTTAAGTTTTTTCTTATTTTTAAATAATTTAGAAGCTTCTGATAGGTTTTATGGAGTTTATAAGTCTTTTACCCATAAGACATTTGCAATACACAACCTATTTTTTCTTTCATTGGGGTCACACTTTGATGCTGTGCTTTGAACACCTCTTTTTAAATTACAGCTACTGCTCCTTGAATCCTGGGCCTATCTATCAAGAGATACTATCAATTTCTGGAGTCAGCTTTTCTAGGACACTATCCCTCTTTTGATGTTTCCATTTCTTAGAATAACACCTAATTTCTCATTAAACTAATGCAAATTATCTTCCACCTTCAGATACCAACTAAATTCTTCTTACTTTAATACTTTTCCATCATGTTATCAAATTATCTCTTAGCAAGTTTATCTAGGATGATATTTAAGTGACTGGGACTTAGGTTGCTGTAGCATTAGATTTACTACAACTCTCCTGCAGTTAACTAGAGATAGAACCTTCCCACAACATTACTTTTATTTCTTCATGCTTTTCTTTACCCTTTGAGCCTTGATGCTCAGAACAAGTACATATACTGAAAAAGTATATTATTGAACTTTCCCTCCTGTTCTTTGTGAATAATTTGTACTCTTATACCAGTACTTGTCTCACAGTTTGTTCTGCCAGATTTCCTTGATGTCGGTGCTGTCATGGCTTTGGCTGCATGCTCAGTTTCTCTTTGCTTCTCTTTATTTCCTGTACTCTTGACATATGTAGAGTCATCACAATATGATCTAATAAGCCTTATCCCTGTTTCCCATATGGTCTTCTTACTGCTTTTTCTTTTTTCCCTAAGACTACGCTATTGTTATATTTTGCTTTCTAGTAGTCTTTTAACACCTGCCCCTTTCAAATTTTAAAGCCATCCTTTCTAGGACTGAGAATCTATACCTGTTCATTTCTCTCCCTCTCTTTGGGAGCTGGACCAAACTTTTTGCTACAGTCATTCCTTCCTGGGACATTCTTTGTCAAAGAGGCTAAAGCTTTCCAGTTGCCCCAAATGTTTGTTTCCAAAGTGGTTTTGTACCTGAGTGACCTTTACTTGTGTGTTTATTTCTACTGTTATTACTTGAACTGAGCCTCCAACACATTGAAGTAACTTCTGACCTGCAATGGTCAGAAGCACATTGTTAATGCTCACATAGAAAGCACAGGTGGCACTGGGAGAGCTGGATTGACTGAGAGTAACAAAACCTCTCCCTGAATTATAGGTCTTAGCAGCAGGCAGGTTGCTTTATGGCTCATCAGGAAACTTCTAGCCTGCTCCACCCATTGTTTTTCCTTTTGGAAGTGTGCTGTAGCTTCCCAGCTACAGCTGCATCTCATTTCTCCACCTCAATTGTCATGGTTTGCTACTGTTTTTTACAATAGTACTAAATGGTACTTGAATCCAATGAGAAAACAAGAAAAAGACTCGAGTGGGAAGTGAGTCCTTGCTTGCTGACTGGGACACACACTATCTGTCCTCCTCTGCTGAGAAGCAAGTATTTTAATCTTGAGGTTGGTGTAGATGAATTCCAGAACATGAGTTCCCAAATCTGTCTTCCTATGTATTTGAGTTGCAGCAGAAAAAGAGGAATAAAAATATTCTAAAAATTAATGACATCTTTTAAATTTCTGTCCTTTATTGGCTGATTGGTTTCCTTTTTCTAATAGGGGGACATAAAGTTTAAAAAGTTTCCCCAAAGTTTTACAGCTTCAAGAATCCAACACCTTTCCGTGGAAACTTTCGATGTTGGTTCCATTCTTCAGTTGCTACATATAAATATATTAATGTCCTGACATGTCATTCACGGAGGACAGAAGCATTAAGGCAGTATATGGCAAAAATGCACGTATTGCAGAGGAAACTGTATATCACAGATGACCAGGAGATGCTAACTTTGTTTAGAAAATCTCAAAAATAGAGAGAAAAATACATATAAATATGCATATATACATATATATACACATACATACTTTACATATATATATAAAATATATAAACACAGGGGGAAAAAAGATTTGTAAAGATACCCTACCTCTGACTCAGGCAGGGGTACTGCTTCCAGGTAATCTGCCTGGATGGAGGAGCCTAAGCAAACTGAACCAGCAGCAGGAGCTTCCTGTAAGGAGATCAAGCCACAGTCAGAGCAGGGATTTGGATCTAGAGCTCAGAAGGGAAATTCCTCACTCTGGCCATGCTTTGTGGAGAACTGCCAAGGGGTCCACCTGGAATTAAGATTGTTGCCTTGAAGTCGTCGCTATCAGAAGGTGTTTCACGAGTTGGTGCTTCATATCAGGTAGACTTTTAGAATTGTGCGACGCTACCTCATAATTGGAGATGTACATGCACATGCTACTGTATTCCCAGATAAAAAAATGATTGATCGTATGGTTCTCTTAAGCTGCAAGTGAAAAGTTTCGCAAATGTGATTAAAACTATGTTTGTAGAAGATTATTATTTTAGTATTTATTTTAATTTGGTTGTGGAGTCATCTGATCAAGAGTTTCTTTAGATTAATAGCTTTTCACTATCTCTAAAAGAGCTATGCAATTAAAAAACAATATCCCTTAACTTGCATAGAACATTAATTAAAAAAATTAACCATTTAAAGCCCTCTACATACTAAAACTGTAACATAGAGATTATATATTTCATTTCTGTTCCAGTTCAGTAATTTCTGTCCTACATTGACAAGGAAGCAGTTGACATATCTGGTTAAGTATGAAGATCTACACATCACTTCAGCTAAACCTAGCTAAGGTTCACATGGCACTATAGTAGCAATACTCTAAACTTATTTATCTCTTGTGTGACTCAACATTGCACAATATACGATCATTATATTCCATCTAAAAATTGTTTAGCATTTTATTAATTCAGTTGTGTTTCCATTAGTTTGGCATAAGCCTTTAGGTAAAGAAAGAGTGGACATAAATCTATTTTCATTAAGTCTTATTGTTTCACAGAATGAAAGATAAGAACAAAAAAGATTAGATAAAAAACAATAATTTGAAGGTATTGTGCAGACTTTTACTGCATATAACTATTTGTATTCTGAAAAATGTGCACTGCTTTAGCAGTATATAACTTTTTTCACTTTTCCCAGCATGCCTCTCCCGGACTTTCTTTTTCTTCAGTGAAGAAAACTGGGCTCCCCAGTTCAAGTGAGACAGGGAGCTACTGGAGAGAGTCCAATGTAGGGCAACCAAGATGATTAAGGGATTAGAGCACCTCCCTTATGAAAAAAGGCTCAAAGAGCTGGGGCTTTTCAGCCTTGAGAAGAGACGAATGAGAGGAGACCTCATCTATGTTTGCAAGTTCCTAAAGGGTGGGTTGAAAGATGATGGAGCCGGACTCTTTTCAGTGGTTTCCAGTGATAGGACAAGGGGCAACGAGCACAAGCTGGAACATAGGAAGTTCCACTCAAAAATGAGGAAGAACTTCTTTACGGTGAGGGTGACAGAGCACTGGAACAGGCTGCCCAGGGACGTTGCGGAGTCCCCTTGTTCTGGAGATTTTCAAGACCTGCCCTGATGCAGTCCTGAGTGATGTGCTCTAGGCAATCCTGCTTCAGCAGGGGAGTTGGACTAGATGATCTCTAGAGGTCCCTTCCAACTCTGTCGAATCTGTGAAGCTGTGAATCAAGATGCATGTTTCCAGTATATGTGGCAAAGAGGCTGAATGTCATTTTAAGATACTGTGCTGATGCTACACAAAGCATGAAGTGGTATTTTTTATAGTTTTGTCAAACTTTTGAAATAAAGCTTGGTCATTCTTTAAATATTCATTTTCTGGAGAGACTATTTGTGCCTGAGGAAATCGTAAACAAGAATATAAGTGTGCTTTATTGATCTCCACAGGTTTTAGTGTGAGATTTCCAGAGCATTTTACATATGTTAATGACTTGAGCTTCACACCACTCTACGGGGAAAAGACAACATTATCCCCACTTAGCAGTGCAGGAAGTGAAGGAACATGTGTGAGTTATTTAAAGGTATTAGGTGTCAATCTACATGATGAAGTGCTGAAATACTTAAGGAAAATGTCTGGCTCACTGAAGCTTGATGATTTAGTCAAGCACATGCAGGAAATCCGTGGCCTCGCCAGGAACCCGAAACCTCTAATCCCCAGGACTCTACTCATAGTAATCTTCCCTCTAGCACTATCAGTACAGTGTGCAGCTGCCACGAGTAAGGAACCCTTTTTTTTTCAGTGTCTACATTCAAAAAAGCAAGGGATGAAAGGGAAGATCAGATCGACCAGAGGAATCTTACTGTAGCCTTGCCATGGGTATTGGCATTGGTGGAAATGGCACGCTTTTTTTTCTTCTGACAGGATGAGAATCTTGTTTCTGTCTGTTGTACTTTTTAAAGATGGTGGGTAAAACCTGTTTATGGGAAGGAGGGAAAAAACAGAAAAATTCTGTTTGCGTTTCTAACTCCCTTTTATGAAACATAGTGACTTCGCTTTTTCTGGGCCTGTAAAGACTAGCAGATTCAAGTGCAATAGCTGATTTAAACTTTTCTAAGCCTATTTTTCAAAAGAGAAAAATCAAGTGCTTTAATCATTTCATATATTTTGGAGAAGGGATAAGAGTACAAAGCAGTAAGATGAAAACAAGCACTTTAAACAATTACAGAGATTTATATAAAATAATAATGTCAAAGTAAACTCACTCAAATATTTATCAGACCAACCTGGGACCCAAACTATATAAGATTAAAGGCTTATGCAAGTCTTTTCTTTACTTAAAAATTGAAATAAATCCTCACATTTACTTATGATGATAATCAACAATAAATGAAAAAAATGATATCAACATGCAATTTCTTCTTGTGCCATTATGTTCTGCACCTCCCTGACTCAACATGCTGAAGTTTAAGCAGGGCTGTCCACACTTGATTCTGCTGACTAAGTGTTCTGCCCCTAAGTTTCTGCTGAAAAGCAGATTTCTAACTACACAGTTGGCTAGCTGGAGCTACTAGCCCACACCAAACCCCTGAAGAAATGCTGGGGCTCTCACTATCTTTTGCAGCTGCAAATCCGTCTGTCTAGGCACTCCCAAATCATGGACCCTTCCCATGGGTTGTCACATGTAAGAAGGCTGAGATTTTGGGGACATGCTGATGCTTAGGTTTGTTCTACCCAAATGCCCGGTGTTTGGAGTACTCTAATGGATATAAAAGGCTAAACTTTGAATCCTTACCCTGTCTGATAAGAGGTAGGGACTTAAATCTAGGTTTCTGCATGTGATAATCTGCAGGTTGTTGTCTGTTCTTGAGAGAATCTCTCTTCATCTTATCTTTGGAGCTGTTCTGCTTTATAAATAATTAAATATTCAGTGAAGCAGAGACTGGAATCTCTTGTTCCCACCTCAGTGCCCTGACCACTGAGCCTGAAAGTCCTTGTCTCCTTCTCTTTGCCTCAATGAATATTTAATTATTATCCCAAGTGGAGTAATGCCAACAGATTAGGATGGCTTTTCTGTGATACCCAATAGTCTGGTGGGTGGGACACACTCCTGGAGTGTTTCTTGTGCCTGTTCAACTCAATGGCTTGGAAAACAAACTTCTGACCTGCCAAAGGATTACCTGGTGGTGGAGTAGGTCCCCCCATGTCTTTATTTTGCCTAAACTTGAACATTTGACTCATGGGAGGAGTCTCACTGGAATCAAAACGAAGGACATCTGTAAATGTTTTGTGTTAAGGTCTCAACTGATATTTTAATTAATAATGTAGAAATTGAAGTTGATATTATTCAATTCCAGATTGCATGATATTTGGCTTATTTATAAGTAAGACCACCTACAGCATAAAGCATCTTTATAGGCACAAAAAAAAATTCCAAACAAGACAAGAAACGAAGGTAAAGCCAATAGCTGTGGCTGATACTGCAGAAAGGTGATGGGAACTACAGCTGGAAAATTAATGCAGGCCACAGCTGTTTAAGACCAAAAAAAAAAAAAAAAAAGATTTTGAAAACTGATATCTTTGGAAAACATAGATAAGTAATGAAGAACTAAATGGAAATATTTGAGATTATGGTAAGATCTCTAGGGTTGTATTTAACACTTGTGGATTGTTTCAGCCATGTCCCTCTTTCCCCAGTGAAAAGCGGGTTTTTTTGGAAGACAATGTATTAATTTTCTTCCTTCAAATGCAGAATTAAGAGGATAGTTGACACTATCCTGCACTGGTGATGTCTAGATACTTCCTAACATTATCAGACTGTGTGTATACCAGCATTTTTACTTGACAGTAAAATACAATAGAAACTTACCATTAAGTGTTATTATGCAGATAGAAATGCAATCTGTTGCATTAGAGGTCCTGTTAAGGTTCTCTAAATTCAAGACATGGTAAGGAAAAATTCTTCTTGACTAGATTGAAAATACCTAGGGAAAACAAAAAGAATGAAGAATGTTAATTTTCTAACAATATTTTTAATCAATATGTCTGACTTTTAAAACCTGACAAACTGTTGGCGTGCTTAATTCAGATTAGCCAACATATTATGTTATATCAACCAACAAATGTTGATAAATTATCAACATTTTCAAAACTGCACATGTCCAAATGATTTTACCACGCCTGGTCTTGCCTTTATCATTAAAATGTTCTTTGCTGTGCTTTTATTTCAATTCTCATTATTTACTTTCAGCTAATTATTTTTAGCTTTTGCCTGTTTCTAGTCACCTAGGCAATAACGTACACTGCCTACCTCTGTGTCTGTACCTGAGAACTGATGTTACCAGAAAGTTATTTAATCGAGAGTGCTAGCAATGAAGAAGAAAACCACATGAAAAATACTTGTGTTGACATTTCGACGTCCGCCCAAGCCTAATATTTTCTGTTCTCCCTCAGGTGTGGGAGCTCATTGGAGGTGCCGGTGAGTGCAACAGCAGCCAGCCTTGTGGATTTGCAGGCAGAGTGATCTTAACAATACATTGCTGGACACAAAATCTCTCAATACTTCTCAAAAACTTACATTTGAAAGGAATATGCAAGTTGTATTTGGGGAGTTAGGTAAGTCTCATAAGCAGCAAAGTTTGATTGGGTTGTACTGATTTAGGCTGCTAAAACCCCAGCAGACCAGAACTGCGCTCAGGTCTTCCTCCCTTCCTGCCACAGGTGAAGGGCACTGCACAAAGCCCAGTGCACCTGATTTGTGGTTCTGTCCTGTAACTTCCCTCCCCGAGGGATTCTGCACAAGCGATGCAGTGTCTGGCTGATTCCTGTCAGCACAGAAATGAATACCAAAGGGAACCTGTCTTTCTTCTCTACAGCATGTCCTTAAAGGAATGAGAAAAACAATAAAAGTAGGTATTAACATTAATTGTGACTGAAAACTAGTAAAGCGAGATATACTGCACATGGAGATGACAAGATGAAAGCTTTGTTTGCACAAGATAAATTTGTTTTCCTGGTGCCTGTGGTTCCTCTTAGCCGGTATTACTTCTCTCAAAGGTGAGGGAGGAACTAAGAACTCCAAACGCAGGGAAATTATGTGGAAAAAAAAAAGCGTTCCTCTTGTTTTGTACTTAGTTTTAAGGTTTCCGTTCCCAAATAGAGAGTCTAAGAAGCATGCAGTATTTCAAAGACAATAGGTATAAACTGCTGTATTACTGCACAGAGAAAATAAATTGATAGGGGACAAATAATTCAAAGCAAAAGTGTTAACTGTCTTGTATTATAGAGTGTGATAATGAAAATATAATTTGCAAAAACTTGCCTATGTGTATTAAATACTGTGTATGGTCCAGGATATTGTCAACAGCTGAACTAGAAAAGTAGTCAACTGTTTTTTAGTGCAAATACAGACACACTCAGCTGATGCTTAGGTCTGCATCCATTGTTCAGAAGTGGTAATGGAGGCACAGGTACAGAACTACACAGTATCTGTGCTAAATGTTTTGGTCCTATCTTCCTTTACAGTTGTGTTCGAAACCAGTTCAACTGCACTCATGAATGTGCAACGTTAAAATTTCTAAAGTAGACAAAGCCTGCTGCTTCCTGGCATCTATGAGCTATAGAGTGAAAAATAACTTCCTTGTCTACCGTACATCTGATGTGACTGATCATTCTGCTTTGAACAAGTTAAACTCCTCTGTGCAGAGGGCTTTCAAATTTGAATCCATTTAGCAGCTACCAGCTACAGGTTTTAACTCCAGAAAACCCCTTTGTGTAAACTAACTAAATGTAGTTTTCTACTGAGTTCTACGTGTTATGAAGTAGGATACAGGATATCAACCTAAACACATAAAAATGCTTTACTTCCAACAACAGGATGGTTTTTTTTTTTTGCATAGGATCCATTAGGTGGATTAGTTAGTTAGAATTTAGCAATAGAATATAACAGAAAATGTTTTCTTTTTCCACTTTCAATTAGAGACCTGCTCACACTGAAGTATAAACTTGTCCATGGTAGAAAATAGCTTGGATGACTCACTCTTTTCGTTTCCTATAGCAAATAAAATATATAGCATTTAAGTACTTGAATTGCCTTAGGGTTTAAGTCTTCTTACTGAATTTTTCCAAATCAAAGTGTAGTGTAATCTATCTTATTTTATGGCATTATAATAAGATAGATTTCTAGTTATTTTAGGGAGTACACAAGTCTTGACAATTAGAAATAATAACTTTTTGACACCAGAGCATTTCTTTTATCTACGCTTAAATCTCACCGGATTTTTGAACTTATTTATATAGATATCTCCTATCAGCAAAGTCAAAGTGGAAAAGACTGGATATCCTGAGCCTGAGACTTTGAAATCATTCTTTGTCCTGTATTTTTTTACCACTACCTAATCTACTTTGCAAGGTAGATTGATGCTAGAGTAAGATGTTAGCAAGACAATATTGTTTTAATCTCTTTATGATAAAATTAACATCCATTTCAGGATTTCTATGAAAATCTGCCATTGTCTACTTCCCAGGCTGCCCTACTGACTACTAAATGTGAATAGTTACGATAATAGAGCAGTTGGCTCTTTGGCCATAAGAGATAGGCCTGGAAGGAAATTCCTGGAATTGCAGTTAACCATGAAATGGACCCTTTGTCCGGAAAGACGAACTTCACACTTGAATTGCTGACAGATCACAACCTGCCTACCTCCCAAACACTTCATAACAAATCGGAGACATTGTAAAAGCCTGGTATACATAATTGCTGGCATGCATTTGTGTATCCAGTGCATATCCGCTGTGCAACCCCTGAGAAACCGCTGACCTCAAAACGGCAGATCTCAAAAAGCCAACTGTTAACTGTAAGACATGTGCTTTGCTTGCCAGGGTTGGAGCAGTGTCTGTAGCTCTGAGCGCTCTTTATTAAAATTCCTCTGTGAAAGCAGAGGTAAGGGGATTTCCTTCCTCCTAAAGAAGCTGGCGCTTTGATGAATAATGCTATATCACCCATGTCAACAGGAGCTCACCCTGAAGGATGAGTTGAAGAGAAGGGTTTTTTTTTTACTTTAATTTTCACTTTACATCTAATGCCAGGGTCGTTTAAACACCTGGAATGAAACTACCTGCAGCCTCCCAGCAAACATATCCTCCCATTTTCTTTGGTTTATCTAAATAGATCAAATGCTGATGGGGAATGTGCTAGTTCATTTCAACAAGTATCTTTTAAAGGAAAAGTCCACGGTTGCTGAGGATCTATTTCCCATTATAACTCTTTTTGTTCCTGTCAAAGCTGGTGGGAGGTCTGATCAAAAAGCAAAGGATTTGGCTCTAGATTGGTAATGTCATTACTACCTGCCTGCCTGTTTGGTCCTGTGCAATAGACCTGTGTGTTCTGAATAATATGTGACAGTTCAGCATTATGATTCTTCTGTCAAACCCAGTGGGCTAGGCAGGGGACAGGGCTTTTGCAAAGCACACTTATGTGCAGAAGCCCAGCATTATGGGTCCTGCTGCTTCAGCATCGTTCATAGCTTTAGGAGCACATGAAGGTTAGAGGGCGATGAATGCAGCAGCTCCTCAAACTCCATGGGGAAGCTCCTGGGAATTTCTTAATCAAGCTGAAATCAAATAGCTATGTCAGTAATATAAGACTTAAAAGACACAGTAATAAAAGCATAAATATATTTTCCTTATATGCAAGAGTGTTTTAGAATTTATATGCAAACATTTTAAAGCATTCAAAACACTCTGAACCTTCAATCTCTACCTCTTTCAGTCGAGTACTAAATTTCTAGATCAGTCCCTAAATTTCTCCATCATATTCCTTTGCATTCTTCCTCATGTGTTGTTTCTGAAGTGTCACTTGAAGTCTATTGCCTTTTGCAAAGTTTAAGTTCCAGTGCCAGCAGCTTATTTGTAGTTTCTTGGAAAAAATTTGCTCTGTCAAACTGCACGTTTTTAATCTTCCCACACCTCATTAGAAAAGTTAGAGAAAAATGGGCCTTACAGAAGATTGCCACTATCGTTCCCTTGTTTTGTTCAGGGATTGCTGGTCTTTAACTGCTGCTTCTAGTAGTGGCTGAATGTACTTATTACACGCCTTCTATGTTTTATGCAGTCTGCATGACACAGAATGCAGAAAAAAGGCATTAATATACCTATAGGTCTCTAAATCAAATATAGACATGTTCTTTTATGGCAAAAGATACCGAATAAATTACTTTTTTTTTTTTTTCAATACTTGGGTGGTGTCTTACTAGTCTTGTATGAAAACCCTAGCTGCCTGTGCCATTTGTAGTTGAGCTTGCCTAACACTCTTGTTTTTAAAACTCCGATGTCCGGTGTAGCTGTAGAATATAGTCAATTCTTGCATTGTCTTCACTGCTTGTCTGAGCAATCTGAGAATTGTACAGTGATTATGTCTGGACATGTACAGTAGACGGTAGAGTCAAAGGTA
>VXAK01021238.1:28072-76739 GCA_013399435.1 Arenaria interpres
AACTTTTAAGTCCTCTTTAAGAATTGCAATATCTATTAAAGATTTTTATTGGTTTTATTGCATACATTGGTTTTACTGCATACGTTGGTTTTACGCTGGTTTTATTGGCATACATTTGAAACATTAATTCATAGATCAAAATGAATGTTAAGACTAATGTGACATTTGAAGGTGTTACACTATGTTAAATAACAAATGGTGTTTCAAATCCTAGTAGCTATCTGAATCTAAGACTTTTGTTCTTGCAGGTCATGCATGATGTGACATACATAGGTAAAAATGCTGCGGCCACGGTAAAGGCCGGTCTTTAGACTGTATGTCTTTGCTTAGCTAAAAGTGATTTTAGAATAGGTTCAGATAAGCTGTTGCAGGTTTCTTCTTGCGTGCTCTTCTTCACAGATTGTATGGATTCCACCCAATTGGAAATGGATTGAAATAAGAAAAACTAATTCAAACCAGCTNTCAATACTTGGGTGGTGTCTTACTAGTCTTGTATGAAAACCCTAGCTGCCTGTGCCATTTGTAGTTGAGCTTGCCTAACACTCTTGTTTTTAAAACTCCGATGTCCGGTGTAGCTGTAGAATATAGTCAATTCTTGCATTGTCTTCACTGCTTGTCTGAGCAATCTGAGAATTGTACAGTGATTATGTCTGGACATGTACAGTAGACAGTAGAGTCAAAGGTAGAGAACTGTGGGGGTTTTTTTATAGTATTTGTTCTGCTAATATCAGCAGCTTTAAAGAAAGGTGCGGAAGGGTGTATACATGTTTATGCATTCATACAGGTATGTATAATTAAGATAAAAAATTAGGAAAAAACCCCAAAAATTAAAAAAAAAAGAAAAAAGCTGTACCTGGAAGTGTCCCACTGATTTTATGTAATAGGGTGATTTCCTGAACTGGAATTTGCTAAATATTATTTAGATATAAATAGTTTATGTATGCCAATCATGTTTTGCCATGAGTTTAGAGTATGAAATCAAACTGTTTTTCCTTGCCTAATAACTACTATAGATGAGCTTTGTCCTGGACTTAGGTAGTTTGTTGGGCAGCTTGTCTGGGGTACATTAAACTTTTAAGTCCTCTTTAAGAATTGCAATATCTATTAAAGATTTTTATTGGTTTTATTGCATACATTGGTTTTACTGCATACGTTGGTTTTACGCTGGTTTTATTGGCATACATTTGAAACATTAATTCATAGATCAAAATGAATGTTAAGANATTAGTACAGTTGAACACTTTTTCCGTGTATACAAATGTTAAGTGGACGGAGCATACCGACCTTTTAGCCAATTTGTACAAGCATGAAGGCAAAACACTGAGAACGAGGCTGGCTGTGCACAATGCTTTATTCCTGCTCCTCTGAAATGACTGTTTCCTGTCAGTGTACATATGTATATATATGTCATACACTTGTAAAATACATACTGCTGTATTCCTGTGTGGGAGAGCTAGATAACTTCATCAGGAAGGAATAATTCATCTTCTTAAAGACTAATTTGAATAAAGCACCTTAGGGTTTTGAAAACTTCCTTATAAAATGAAAAATTAATAAACTTTGGAAAGAAGCACAGATGCTTTAAGTCTTGTTTTAGGGAAATTCAATATTCTGAACCTTCTCAGAAATATGCTGCAGTTCTGTGCCTGAAATTCGCAGACAAGCTCTGAATTGTTTCCTACTATAGTAAATAAAGAATAGCCGGGAAACATTGCAAAGCAAAGTTTCAGATCTGTACTGTTTAGACATACCAGGCTACTTAAAACAATGGAATTTAACTTTGAGTAGAAGCTGGTAAGAAGATAATTTTCTCAGTAGTGCTGTCATAGATGCATAATGAAAGCTTCTGCTGATTAAAGGGAGCAAAAAAATGCATTTGACCAGCCACGGCAGCTTTTTTAGCTCTAGCACTTGCTTCCAGATTGCCAGGTACTGAAACTCTGTGGGTGAAAGTGGGTGAACAGAACCTTTAGATTTTACTGGATTGGTTATGATGCACTACTGCTTTTGTCTCATAGCTTAGATTTTCCATATATGCTTACTTAATCTTTTCCTGGGCCTACGCTGAGTGGGAGAGGTAGCATCCACACTGGAAAAAGAAGTTTTAATTGCCTTAGTTTAGGGCAGTGAAGGCCTGGTGGCAAAAGAATAAGAGGAAAAGAGGGAGGATCTTTGTGAATGGTGGCATGGCATCAGAGACCTGCAGAAGGAAATGGAAAACTGAAGGGAAGCTTTGCTATTAATATTTTCATGCTCTTGCTGATTGAATAAGAAAGTGGGCCTTACAATTCTCTTTCCTCTTCATCACACCTACTTGTGACATTGTTTTCAGTACAAAAATATTGGTTTTTTTACAATAGCAATGGGTTATTTTCTAATCTGATTTCTGGGGAAAATGTGATCATAGTTTTTCTCTATGCAAATAAGTTTTGATTGTGTTCACAAACTTCATTTAGAGGTTAACATCACTAGGACACTAAATTCATGGGAGTTGTGTTAACAGGCAGTTACATACAGCTGGAGACTCTCCCTTCCATCCCCTCTACACTCTCTTTTTTGTAAAGGAGAGACTTCAAGCTTTTCTGGATGCTGGAGAGCTCGCTTGTGATATGATACATCCCCCCAAAACTTATTTTCTTATTTTTCCCTAATCTTATTTTGAAGAGACAAAAACTGCTCTAGTAAAGCTGGGGTTGAATATAAACTCATACAGGTAGCTTAATTGCTATGTTTGTTCAGAGCTTTGTATCACAAATTTATCGCTTACTGTTTGCATTATCAGTAAACAAATACATCAGTGAAAAATCATCCTTTGAAAAAACAGCATTGGTTCAGCCCTTTAAGAGATTCTTAAATTTTGTGTTGTTTGCATTATGACTCCAAATATCAAGCTGTATGTTTTGAAGTTAATATGTATTCATGTATATAGCTAAAAGAAGCATGCATTTTGTTAAGACTTTTTACACTTACTTTACTGTGACACCGAGGGAAGTCACAACATGTACTGCTACTTATGATCCTCCAGCAAATAAAATTTTATTTATGTAACCCCACACTTTATTGGTAGTATTTATCCTGTACACTACTTTGATTTGTTTTTGGGGTTGTTTCATTTGTTAATCAAGATTTTCACTTTATAATACATATGTTCAAGTCATTTGGTACACATATTTGGTTATGAGGTGTTTGCTTCTAGTTCACAAAATGATTAGCCTGAAGAGAAATCAAATAATTGTACATATCACTGAAGCTGCTCATATGCTCAAAGTGAAGTTAATGATGCCTGATCATTGTTTCATGAAAATCTTGTTCAGAGTATTAAGTGGAGAAAATCTGCTCAAGAAACATGCATGTTGCTGTGGAATCAGAAGCTAGTTCTAATATTTTGGGGATATAATTTTTGTTTGTTGTATGACTGCTAACTCTAAATTATTTTCACGAAGCTGTCCTGGCTTTAGAACTATGATCACCTTTGAGTTAAGGCATCCCTCCTTTCTACCTCAAGTAGCTTCATGTTTACGTATGTAGGGATGAACGCCAGGGGAACAGCTTAGGCAGTCATGGGACTTAGCTATCCAAACTATATTTCTTGTGGATGTTGATGTCTTCATAAGTACATTGGCAAAAATGATGCATGACCTTCTCAGTCTTAGTTCATGCTGTTGTATGACTGAAAGATGAAGTTAATGACCATATAAATGAAGTGGGAGGCTGTAGCATGTGCTAGCTGAGGCCTACTATGTATACCTCCTGCTGGATGGGACTGCTGCGTGACTAAACTAAGAGGCTAAAGTTGGTAACATCTTGGAGTGCCACAAATCTGCTACAAATGGTGTTGGAGTTCTTTGTATTGTGGCCACCACTTTGTCTCACACAGGTGACCAAAGTGGGAACTTCTACAGTTTAAAACAAATTGCTCTTAAAGACTAAAGACAGCTTCTTAAGCACAGATTTGAGACATGGCTAGCACAGAAGAAGTGCTGTACTTACTGACACGTGGGTTATTTCTATTTCCATATTTACTTTTATAAAAGTCACCATAGACTGTGTTCTTCCATTCTGAGCACTGTTCAAAACTGAGATGCTATGTACACATGCTTGACTGGTAAGTTCCCTAATTGAAGACTAAAGCAGACTTCCGTAGACCCAGTTATGAAGATGAAATACCCATGGCAATCCTAGTGGTGCAGTAGGGGTCAGTTTTCCACCTGAGTTCATCTCTTTGTAAAGGGATCCTTGAAAAAGTGCATGATGCTATCTTTCAGTGTGAGAAGCCAGTCCAGCCATGCCACAGGGAGAGACACTGCAGATACTGAAAACAGTTTATCAAGAGCAGTGCTGTGCTGCACCAAGGGTGATTATGCCTTATGAAGGCACACATCTTCACAGCAATTTGGATTTCTTTACTCTTTCACAGGAAAATTGTGGCAACTGCTGAATTGACAATTGCTGGTCGCCAAATCTTGTTGCAGTTCATGCTCTGAGATCATGTCTACAATGTACTGCATCAGAACTTTTCATCCTAACACCTGTATGTAATGGAGGAATCCTGCCTGGCTGGTTTTACCCTTTGCTAAGGAACAGCATATTCTGTCTTCCTTCTCTGAACTATTTCAGGTTCTTTAGTTCCTCTTTGAGTTTTCTGCTTTTGTGCTGTTTTATTTTTTATTTTTTATTTTTTTTTCTTTTCAGCCAATAATGCAGGCTGTAAAGATAAAGTTGAGAGACTGGTTCCAGTGCAAGAATTACCCTGGAGGTGTCAGATGCTCTAAGTTTATAAAATTGTGCTATTTTCAAGTTTGGCCTGCAGACTTACTTCATTGTGCCATGGAATACCAGCAAGCAGGGCAAAGCCTCAGCCCAAAATGACAGTGAGAGCTCCTATGGGCAACCTGCATCATCAATGATGGCCATGACAATGTCCAACTCCTTGGGGTTAGCATATTGAAAACAGTATGCAGATGTACGGCTGAGGAAAAATGCAAATGTAAGCCTAAATTTCCATTACAAACTCCTCCCCAAAAGTGATGCAGCTGTGTTGGAGCAGAGTGTCTGATTCTAACCCTTTTGCACAGGAGCCAGTTCCTGTAGCAAAGCTTGAGAGCAAAGGAACTGATGGGAGGTGCAGCTGATCAACTGAGGGGTACATACATGGGAGGAACATAGTGCAGCTTTGAGTTAACGTTCGTTACCTTTGCACTGTTTCTCCCCCCTAACCATTACCAACTGTAAAAAAGTCTTGTTTACTAGTGAGTGCTGTTCCTTCTTAAATTTATTTTCGGCAAGAATCTCACATCATCTCAATTTTTCTGCATCTTTAACACAAGTCTTGCAAGAAAACAAGTGCTATTTTCTCAAGTTCTGGCTTGTTCAATGAAGAGGCAGCAGGCTGAACAAACTTTTACAAGTTTGTCAGGTTTTGGCTGTTTCCTGTCTTCAAATTGCCACCTTTTTCTTTTCTTTTTTTTTAACTTGAGAAAATGGATTCACCAAAAAATGCTTAAAATAGAAATAATGTAACTGTGATATCTGGAGATTGCTTGCAGCTTGAGCTCACTCTTCTACCTGTTTCTTCTCACTCTTTTTATGTTTTTCCTCTTTAATCTCCTGCCTTTCCTTACTGAGGATGGAGCACTGCTGGTTGAGTGTACTGAGGCAAGGGCAGGGAAAGGCTGCTTGGCTTTTTCAGTGTGTGCCACTGAGATCTTGAGGGCTGCTATACTCAGCTATGGCCTTAACTGCTTCTCGCTGCCCCACTGAATGCATACCATACAGCTACCGGATAAGTGTGAGATGTACATCTGCATGCAAGTGTTATCACTAAGGTGTGGATGTCTTCATTCTACAAGCAGATGTGCTCCTGGTAGAGGAAGCTGCTCTCAGGATAATGGGGGATGGAAACTCCATCCCGTGCCCTTCATGAAACAGCCAGTCTTGGCTGAAGAGTTGTACCACTCTTTCGAGCGACAACAGGTAGAACATGTGATGGGAATTCCCCACATGCTGTTTGTATTTCCTGTATCCTACATTGGCTCCAAGATATTGAAAGACTGGAATGTTTGTTATAGAAATTTACATGCCCATGCTCAGGTACTTTGCAGTGTGGTCCTGTTCAAGGTTAATAGTCAGGGCTAGCTAGAAGTTTTCTTCTGCATGCCTGGAAGTGAAGTCAACTGGATTTATTTTTTTTTTTGCTACAACTGTGCTCAGCATCAGAGAGTTACAAAAACATGCTATGCAAATATTTAGAAGTAAAAAATGTGCAAGTTAAAATGAGCACAATATGTGGGTCTAGAATGCAAAACTAATTTCTCAGAAAGTTATTTTCAACCTTGCTTTAAAGTCAAGATGAATGACACATTGCTGGAATAAGCATCACATCTTGCCTGCTCTGTAATTAGTTATGTAAGTCCTATACTATGGAAATACAGTAAGATGTTTTTCCGCTTGGACAAATACATGATACTGGTACCACTGGCCCAGCTCCCACTGACTCTGTGGTTCAGACAACATTTGAGATGCACATTTATGCAACCTATCCCTCTCTATTCCTCCTCAGATTCTGGGCTCATTAACTATTTACACAAGCCTCCAAATTTGCATGTTAATTGAACAGTCACTGTGGAAAATCACGGCTGAGTCACCCTGAGTATATTTGTACTTGGGGACAAATGTTTTTAAAATCTCCAGTAAACTAATGGGTTAAAACTGTGTATTGATGCAGCTGCCATGCTCTTGGAAGCGCAAAGGAGCAAGAATGTCTGCCTGAGAAAATGAGCATGAACGCTTTTTCAGGTATTATTTATAGCTGTAAAAACAGGGAAAAAGTGTAAGAAAAACATGTAATAGATTTTTAAACACTTATAATCAATTTCAAGATGGAATTTTTAAGCAGTGTCCTGGAGTAATTCTTATCTTCATAATTCGTCTGAGGTTCCCTTATTTCTTATGTGGCCAAGTTGTAAGCAAACTAATTTGCTGATATCTCTATCCCAGAGGCAGCTGTGGTCAAGTGATATTACACTGTGATTTTCTAATTGGCCCATGAAGATTTACTTGCATGCTGTGACCCTGGAATGAGAGCTGCTTCAGGTATTTGAAGTATGCAAACACAGTTCTTAGGTAGGGCTTTGATTTCCTTTGTCTGTAAAGCAAACAGACATGCTCTGTAAGGAGACTGAGTTCGACAGAGCTGAATTGTCACTCGTGAACAGGAATACCTATCTCATCAGCATCTCAAAGAAAAGCATAAGGTGCTATCTACCCCTACACAGCATTCACAAGGCTAAATGAAAGTGGCTTAATAGGTTTGGATTATATTTAAAAAGCCTGAAAATCTAGATTGAGGGAAGGCACACACTTCCAACTGTACTGCTTGCACTGAAAAAACTAGTTCTAACAATACAGTTCAAATACACATTTCTTTCACCATCTAATTCCCTTTAAGTGTTGCTTTGCTAAAGCAAATAATTGGAGCCCCAGATTTCTGATCTGAAACTTTCTTTGAGGCTATAATTTGTATAATTTCAGTCTAATGCACTTGTAACGTCTGAAAACAGGGATGTTTTTTGCAAATAACACTAGAACTTTACTTAAAGCTAAACAATTTAAAAACATCTTTCATGTTACGATGATACTAGTTTTTTTCCTCAAAAATTTTGCAAATTCAGATTTTACTTTTGGATATAGTGGTTGAAGGAGATTAAATAGGTGGTCTCTAAAATGTTCCTGTTCTCTCGCTGCTAATATGCTAATGTTACGATGAAAGAGTAACCATAGGGGAAGA
The DNA here is from genome assembly GCA_013399435.1 of Arenaria interpres. Lineage (NCBI taxonomy): Eukaryota > Metazoa > Chordata > Aves > Charadriiformes > Scolopacidae > Arenaria > Arenaria interpres. Next base: position 35,859 of record VXAK01021238.1, read on the forward strand.
GAAAGGAAAAAGTGGAAATTTTCATTTAATGACTTTCACTTTCAACTGATTGTTGTGCACTGGTGCATACAGAAGTGAGGAGTTCATATAGTCCCCATCCACGTTTCCCTCTTTGGATGAACTATGTGAATATACAGAGGAGAAAAACATGCTCTGAAGAATTTAGCTAGACACACACTATAGATAAAGGACAGAAACACAAAGATTTTGTACGGAAATTAAATAAATGTGTTAACATAGGACTGTGCTCAAGCCAGTAAGCCCTGCTTCTCAGCAGTTTCTCAAATGCTTTTCTCTTCAGAGATCATTCCTTAGGATTGAAGACCTGGTTTAAATACTAGGAAAAGTGTAATAATGACAGTATAAGATAGACTGCTTGGGAACTATCCACCTCTTTAAGTTTTTACAAATACTGGTCAGAGCTAATACAGGTTTCATATCATTTTCATGACATTGAGTGGTCTCTCAAAGTGCCTTTGGGCAATGGGTTACATTCATGGAGCATGCAAATTATTCAATAAGACCATGATCCAGAAGAAAGCAATGAGCAGGTTGAGTAAAGGCAAGTGACAGGAAAGATGCATTGTCTTGCAGTAGCAGATACTTTGATAAACCCACACAGAGGTTAGAAGTGAATGTAGAGGGACTGATGAATCATGGAACTGAAATTTTTTGTGGCTGTGAGGAGTAGTATTGCTGGACATGGGTGGGGGAACCACAGATGGGGTGGAAAACCAGGCATTAAGGCAGTGTGCTCTGAGAGAGCAGCCAACAACCTAAAGCCTCTCTTGTCCTGCTGATACACATTCACACAATGCAATTGCAGAAAGCAATCACAGACATTGCGGTGGGACAGCAGTGCCTCCACAATAACAACAGCAGTCCATTAAACTGATCATAGCTGATTTGGGACACATATTACGAACGTCAGAAGAAGAACTTGGTGAGAATGGGTGCAGGGGAAGTCTGAGCAAACATGGTATGGAAGGAAGGAAGTTGTACTGATAATTAAGAGCATGAAGATGATTGAATTCAAAGAACAACAGCTAAATTTAGGTGTAAAAAAGTGGCACAAGAAAGAACTTGGAGATGAGTTTGAAGGCCATTACATTTGAAGGAATAGGAACATTAGCAGGCTATAAGAGTTAGCTGCAAGCTGGGTTTACACTTAAGTGATTTCTGTATTAATAAATGCCTGCAGAATAGCTGCAGTAATTCTTACAAGGTTGTCTGATGACCTGAGTGGAATGGAGACAAAGGAACAAAAGTTTCAAGTGAGGAAGGCTTGGAAAAATACCCAGAAGACAGCCTGGGTGGTGTGTTGTTAGCCTGGATGATATGGGAAAGAGACAGTAGCCGGGGCAGTGAGCAGAACTTGCTGGAGACACTTTTCTGATAAAAAGTCTTTTAGGGATTAGAAATTAATGAAATGCAGTGAATGGTGGATAAAGCTTTGCTTTCTGCAAAGCATAGTGTGTTGCAGTTTAATAAAGGAGGATAATCCAGATAAACTGTTTCTACACTAGGTCTGCCTCAGGTTACTAAACAGCATGAGGTACACGAAGTGCTAACTGCAAAGGAAATCTATAGGAATAGTTAATGTATGCTTATATAGTTCTTCCGACATACTGTAAATGTTTTGTAGAGAGGAATATCATGAAGTAACCCAGTAGAGGACTCTAGAGCAGGATCTAACAGACTTAAACCTTTGATCTAAATTTAACCATAGCAGAAGAAAATGAAAGTAAGACTATTCAGTGATTACCTGACCCAATAACAGGATTAAGAAATTATAGGAAAAAACCTGAGATTTAGGATATGCAAACACTGTGCAGTTAAAAAAAAAAAAAAAGGATGTCTTTTTCTCTTTTGTTTTCTTCTCTTTTTTAGATTTGGGAAGACTGAAATAGTCGACCTAAATAAGTCTGTGACTAAATCGACTAAAACCCTACAAATTAATAGAGGGTACAATGTGAGGTACAAACCAGTGGGTGTGCTTCCTCTTCCATGGACTGCCATGAGACATGAGCTTGTGTGGTTGATCACCTAGCACTCTGTTTTCTTGCTTGTTTCCTTCATGTCTCTTCTTCTACTGCAAACACTGAGGTAGAATTTCTCTTTCCCTGGTAGAAGAGTACAGTTTGCCTTTGCATCTAAAGATCTGCTTGCCATCCAATCAGGCTCAAATGGATATGTAATCATGACATGGTGAAAGTTACCAATTTACGTTTTCCAACTTGTCTGCTGGTTTCCTTGTTCCTTTACCCAAGAAAGATCTCTTCTTCTATACCAGCTTACAAATAAGGTTTTCTGCTGTAACGAAGCTAACTATCATTCCTAACTCTGCATAAGGTAGTTTAACATATGTTTCAGTTTTTGGGGCAGTCTTCTTACACTAGAGGAGAACAAGGAGTCTAAGAATATGGTTATTCAAGTATCAGTCAAAAATGGCATGGAGGAAGTTACTGTTGCTAAAAACAAGCCTGAGGATCCTGGAATCTTTAAAACAGCTTATGTGAGTTAACATTTCTAGTTCCACTTAATTTTTACTGGATTCAGATGCCCCATTTACTTAAACATCTATGAAAAATCCCAGCTTAAACTACGGACAATTTGAATTTAACGAATATGGAACCTCTTTATTTTGCCTTCTACATCTCCTTAACACATCTTCTGCTACTTCTCTGCCTCTGTACAGCATGCAGAGGCCTTGATTCCATACAGTGAAAAATGTGTGCTTGCGCCTGCACATGGTCACCCATGTTGCAGGACGTGGGATCACCTGCCTGTGTAGCCTGCAACTGAGAGAGCCTGGGTTTCAAATGTGTTGGACAGGCAGGCGTGCACAGCATCTTTCATTCAGAGGGTACTTGGTAGATGATCTAGGAACAAAGCGGGCTGTGGGGCTGGGTTTGCCTTTCTGGGGATGGCAGAGTTGATGTGAGAAGACAGCACGGCTGAGTTTATAAGACAAGGCTGTCCCTCACTAGGGAGGCAGCCACGAATCCCCTCTGCTGAGAGCTGCCCCTCTCCCCTTGCATCAGAGCATGCGCTCTGCTGTACGCTCCAATTCAATGGCAGATTTACTGGCCTCAAGTTCCATTCGGTGTGGGAGTATGAAACAATTCTGATGCTTTGAAACTGAAATGTTTATGAACTGACAGTCTGCTCTTGGTTGACTGCAGCACAGTTCGGTGCAGGGGTGGTGCTTTGAAGGGCCTGCCAAAAAACTCAAAGCAGCCCTGCTGAAAGGCAGATATATTCTCAGAGACAGCTGGCAGACAATATATATAAGCAGAAAACTTAATGAATACTTTGACCTATACAATCACAAAAGAGAAATGAGGAGGACATAAAATAATAGACACATTTTCTGGTGAAGAAAATGGAGTATAACTGAAGCAATTCAAATAGGGTAGTTTTGGAGTTCGTTGTTAGTTTTTGCCTCACTAAAAGGGCCCTGGTCTTGGGTAGTAAAGCTGTCTCTAGGCTCACAGTATTTTGACAACTGGTGTTGAGGTTTTATTGAATCTCACTGTTTAAGATTCATTCAATTCATGCAGGACATGAGAGGGGAAGGAGTAGGAAGAACCAGCCTCGAGGACGGGGCTGAAGCTGTCCCAGAGTTGCTAAGGTGTGACACAGTCAGGCTTGACTTTGGTGCCGGATAGTGTAACCAGGAGCCGGGGTTTATGAGGGGGATAAGGCAGGAAATGAGAGATAAACTTTAGCCACAGTTAACACAGGTCAGGGAAATTCTCAGGACAGCTAAATAATCTGTAACCTGACCAAGCACTGAGGGATGTTCAGGAACATCAAATGTTATGAGACACATTTAGCTTTATAAAATGGTTATGTTATCCCTGTGCTTCTCTGATGCCTGTTGCGTACAGCTAGGGTAAGCAGACAAACAGTAAACAAGTATGAGCAACAATTGAAAACTAGTAGCTAAATTACCTGTATCATTGTGGAAGAAACTGTCTTTGCAGTCAAAAATACTGAGATTTTTGCTTTTATTTCTGATACTTAGACTACTGAGCTGTCCTTAGTTTTAATTGCAGTAATAAGAAGAATTATATTTTTGTCATGGACTACTATCCAGGTTCAAATAGTCACTGTGCAGATGCAGAGCAGAAAGACAGATGCAGCCCCAGACCAGGAATGGTATGTGTTTGCATCTCATCCAGTGAAATGCCTGTAATTCATGTCAGAAGGGACAGTTTAATGGGACAAAAGAACACACAAGATCATAGCATGGCTGAGTTAAGTGGGACTTTTTTAATGAATATGGTAATTACTCCAGCCTGAAACATTTGATGTTTTTCAGTTGTAGGCAAATAAGTGTGAGGAAGAAAATTGCATTCCTCTATCAGCTATGTAATAAAAGGTAACATTGCAAAAATCTAAATAGCCAGAGGGCTCTATGGACTCCAGAATTCTTTTTCTCACAGGGTGGGTAGAAGTGACTCAGCAATTTTCTTGTGAAAGGAAAAAAGTATATTAAAGTGATCTGTTTATCTCAAACACTTAGTATCTAACTTGTAAGCATCTGGAGATGAGCTGGTTAATCAGAAACGGTCAGAAACATGGAAAACCTTCAGCTGAAAGGTGAATAAGGTTTTCTTTCCAACTCTGCTGGAAAGTGAGGTATGTTGATAGCAAAAGCTGTCATTGGTGCTCTCTGAAGTTATGTGCAGTCTTGCAAAATCAATATGCGGTCAGCCTTTGTGATCCCACCGCTTGCTTTGGCTGCAGATGGGAAAGCTCCAATGTGATAATACAGAACAAAGTTCACTTTCTGGATTGTTTGTTGTTAAGTAATGAACTGAAAACATTGCAAGGTGAAAGATGGTACAGGACTTTGCAGACAGCCATTTCCCTTTTGGAGACAGCTTCCATTTTATTTTTTTTGTGGTTGTACATAGAGGAAGTGCAGGCCTGAGAGCTGAATACCAACAGAAATGTGTCTGATAAGTATTTACTTATATCATGCTTGTGAGTGAGATGGTACAAATCAGTGAACTAGGGGAACCCCATGGAAGATTTGGAATGGGATATACATCAGTATATTTTCCAGGTGTCTAGTCAGGCTCCAGTCATACTGCCAGTGCTGAAAAATTAGAGAGAAGGTGCTTGTGTACCAGAATAGCTCTTTTCTGCTTTTCAGCACCAACTATTCTTTTGTACTAGTCTGGAAGAAAAATGGATCTTGAATGTATGAATAGTTCAATAGGACATACAGGAAGGTCCATCTATTCTCCTAACCTGGCTCCGCAAGTGGCTGGTGCCAACAATATATAACAACAGGAAAACTGCATGATAATTATTATACAGAACAGACTTCTAGGCTCACGCTTTAGCCAACAGGAGCATAATTCATACAAGTGAAGGCTGCAAGGTACCATTTTTCTTCCCTCAAAGTACCCAAATTCTTTCTAAACCCAGGTAAATGTCTGGTACCTACAAGGTCTTCTGACTAGAGGCTCTCCGTTGCTTAACTGTGTTACTGAAGAAGAATATTTTGTTTATTTTGAGTCTGCCACCTTGCATTTTCATTTTATTCACATGTGTTTTGTACAGAAGGACATAAGGAACAGTCACGCTCTATTCGCCTTCTCCCTGCCATTCTTAAGTTTATAGATTTCTATTATGTCCTCCTGTTGACATCCCTTCCTATACCCACCATCTCTTGTCTAGGCTAAAAAATCTAGTCTCCCTAATCATTTGCCATCTGAAGATGGTTGACTTTTATACTTGACCTTGTTACCCTTCTCTGCTTTTTTTCCAACTTTATAGGACGAGAACTTCTTTCCTGTTAAGTTTTTGGTATATAATGGATGTGGCACATTATTCTATCTCTTTCCTACTAATTCTTGAACCTTGATTTTGTCTTTTGACAGAGCATTGACTAGATATTTTCATAGAACAGCTTAACATCACCAAAGATCTCATTTTTGACTGGAAGCAAATAAAGTATTTGGATGCTGAGTTAGGAAGCCTGACTCTCTAATGTGGAATAGATTACAACTCAGCAATTTTGGCCTATCTCAAAAGGGGGAGAGGAAGAAGAGTTGGATAAGTTGAGTCTTCTCCCCACCCATGGTTATGGCTGGAGCCAGAAGTCACCAGGTTGATGCTCCCCACTGTTTTTGTATAGCAGCAGAGTTGTAACTTTTTTCCCTACCGGGTCAGTTCGGAGCCGAGAGGCTTTTGGAAGCATTTGAGTGGCACTGACACAGCAGGAGCAAAATGGAGTAACTTTATACACTGCCCATGCTACTGCTGCCTGCACTTTTTATCTATTTTATTTGGAATGCTTTCTGAGCTCCTGTGTACAGCAGGCTGTGACAGAAACTTCCCATGATATTCTGTTGCAAAATGCCATTTTTGCAAAACACATAAATATCCAAACAAATAAAAACTTTTAAGTATTTGTAAAACACAGTATTTTGCCTGGAAGACAGAAGAGCTGACCCTTTGCTGCCCACCCAGAATATTCACTTCAGTTTTATTTTCAGTCTACTGTAAAGTGAGTCTGAGCAGACAGTCTATACAGGCTATTGGGAAACAAAAAATTATCTGCTTGACTTTGTTTCTGTTTCAGAACAAAAGATTCATAAAACTATTTCAATTTAAGTGTATATGTATTCATTTTAATGTCTGTCTCTTTCTGTATATGTGTCTACCCCTGTTGACTCCTTACCACTACAGCTTCTGAGTATCGCTATTGCTCATTTAGATTTTGGATACTTAGCATGGATTTTTTTTTTTTTTTTGGTCCATTATTTTCCTTCAAAGACCTATCAATTCAGAAGATCTCCCAATGATATTATTAGTAAATAGCATTATAGTGAAAAATGTTAATGACTACGATTACTGGAGGTTCACATCCAAAGATTCCCACAGGTTGTGGTATACGCATTTCTCATTTCCTCCAGTTTACAAGAAGCCAGTGAAAGTTCTTTGCAAATGACAGGAGGCTTACTTATGGAAATATCATGGGCACTATCATGGTGAGTAGGACAAAGCTTGCAAAAATAAGAACTAAAAGTTACCTTTCAGCCTGTATGTATTTGAAACAGAAAAGCCTGGATGAATATCTATGTACCTGACCCTTGCAAGCCTTGCAAGGTTCTTATCAGCTTCATTTTCTCTCTGCAGAAAAAGACAGAACAAAACAAAACAAAATCAAACCCAAAGTTAAAAACTTAGAGTCTTGCAAAAAGCAACTGGAGATTGGGGGTGCTGGTTGACAGCAAGCTCAATGGGAGTCAGCAGTGGGCCCAGGCAGCCAGGAGGGCAAACTGTATCCTGGGGTGCATCAAACACAGCATCACAGGCTGGTCAAAAGAGGTGATTGTAGCACTGTATTTAACACTGGTGCAGCCTCACCTTTAGTATTGTGTGCAGTTGTGGGCCCCACAATTTAAGAAGGATGTGAAGGTCTTTCAATGCACGAAGAGGAGGACAACAAAGCTGGTGAAAGGGCTGGAATGCATGTCCTGTGATGAGCACCTAAGGACTTGTCAAGTTTGGAGAGAAGGACATTGAGGGAAGACCTCATTGCTCTTTACAGCTTCCTGAGGGAGGAAAGTGCAGAGGGAGGTGCTGAGCTCTTCTCCCAGATATCCAGTGGCAGGACACATGGGAATGATTCAATGCTTTGCCAGGGGAGCTTTAGACTGGACATGAGGAAGCATTTCTTTACCGAGAGGGTGGTCAACCCTGGAACAGGCTTCCTAGAGAGGTGGTTGATGCGCCAAGCCTGTCAGTTTTTAAGAGGCATTTGGACAATGCCCTTAATGACATGTTTTAACCTTTGATCAGCCCTGAAATGATCAGGCAGTTGGACTAGATGACCATTGTACATCCCTTCCACCTGAAGCTACTCTATTCTGTTCTCCCTGTGTCTTTTGTTGCACTTTTTCCTAAACATATATTTAACTATTTGGGCACACAACCTATGTCTGGAAACCTGTCCATGGTTGTAGCTCAAGTTTTACAAAGAGGTTTTACTTAACACCATCTGGTAAAATCACATTCAACTATTCAAACTATCCTTAGAAGACAACTTCTCCAGTAGTCCCAAGAAGTGATCTAGTGTTGGGCTTGGAAGATCCATTCCAATGACACAAGTTTCTGATCTGACCTGAGGAAGACCTTTCTAAACATTTTCCCTCTAAAGCATTTAGGACTGTAGCACTTCAGTATTAAGTCAACATCTAGGTTTCAGTATATGGATCTGAATACTGTACATGTTCAGATTCTTAACATTTTTATATTAAATCCCCACCTGTGACAAGGGATTGCACTGTACTTCCTGATGTTGCAGAAACTGTTAAAGGAAAACATATAGTAGGCCATGAAGCTGACACATATTGTGATATTTTTCTCTCTTTTTTTGGTGGTGCTTTTCCCTTTTTCACAGTTTGGAAGAGTGGGAGTTTGGGCTTTTTTAATTGCTTGAGGACTAGTTTGCACCCTGATTCTATTTTGTCTTAGTTTCTCTTGGGGAGATGTAATGAATTTGGTTTTATCTTGAAGAGTCCCCACATGAAAATGTTGTGTTAATGTCTTGGATTTCGATAATAGAAGTGACAATGTCTCACTTAAAGGCACTCAGGCAGCCTGAATTTAGGCAGAAAGCTTTGAACTGCCTGAAGGCAGAGAGATCAAACTTTGACTCTTCCCATGAGTGATTCACTGATGCCTTTCATTATCTATGTTGACAATCCTGAATATCAGCTGAGGCACTTAAGTCCGATGTCTAATATAATCATACTTTGAAGAATTAAGAAGTCAGGATTGTTTACACCCAAATGTCTCAAGAAACAGGACAGTGGAGGTCTGTGGGCTGGGGAAGACCCCATCAGTCCTGGAGGAGTCTGAGCATGGAGCATGGCAGCTCAGCCTCACCTTTTCACCTTGCTCTCCTGACACTTCTGAACTACAAGAATATTTATTTCTGTCATACTGGAAATTGTTTTGTGGCTACCACAAAGAAAAGATGTCCATGGTTGTAGCTAAATAAAGAAGCTCTGCTCTTTTCAGCACTGGCATTCTTCTCCATAGTCATCAAACCCAAATGCAGCATTGAAGTGGAGCATGCAATTGCCCCACATTTCTTGTCTATTAGAGAAGATGGGAAAGGAGCATTACAGATCTGAGGGATCTCAGTTACCTCATTCTTGAATCCTAGAGTAAGAGTCCACTGCTGACTAGTCCTTGACTTCAGTTGCAGCTCCATGTGGTGGAAGACCATCCATCTTCAGTGTTAAATAACCGCTGCCTCCAAATACAGGGTTGTAAGTTTCAGGATCTTTTGTTCAGGTTTTAACATTTTTGTCGGAGACATGGATGGTCGGATAGAGTGCACCCTCAGCAATTTTGCCAGTGACACCAAGCTCAGTGGCGCAGTCGACAGACTGGAGGGAAGGGATACCATCCAGAGGGACCTGGACAGGCTTGAGAGGTGGGCTTGTGCAAACCGCATGAAGTTCAACCAAGCCAAGTGCAGGGTGCTGCACCTGGCACGTGGCAATCCCAGGCACAAATACAGGTTGGGCGGAGAGTGGCTGGAGAGCAGCCCTGAGAAGAGGGACTTGGGGATGCTGGTGGATGAGAAGCTCAACATGAGCCAGCAATGTGCACTGGCAGCCCAGAAAGTCAACTGCATCCTGGGCTGCATCAAGAGACGTGTGGCCAACAGGTCATGGGAGGTGATTCTACCCCTCTACTCTGCACTCATGAGACCCCACCTGGAGTACTGTGTCCAGCTTTGGAGTCCTCAACACAGGAAGGACATGGACCTGTTGGAACAGGTCCAGCGGAGAGCCACGAGGATGATCAGAGGGCTGGAACACCTCCCCTATGAAGACAGACTGAGAGAGCTGGGGTTGTTCAGCCTGGAGAAGTCTCTAGGGAGACCTCATAGCAGCCTACCAATATCTGAAGGGAGCCTACAGGAGAGCCGGAGAGGGACTCTTTGTCAGGAAGTGTAGTGACAGGACAAGGGGTAACAGTTTAAAATTGGAAGAAGGGAGATTTAGATTAGATATCAGATAGAAATTCTTTACTGTGAGGATGGTGGTGCACTGGAACAGGTTGCCCAGGGAAGTTGTGCCCCATCCCTGAAAGTGGCCAGGCTGGATAGGGCTCTGAGCCACTTATTCTGGTGGGAGGTGTCCCTGCCCGTGGCAAGGGGGTTGGAACTTGATGATCTTTAAAGTCCCTGTCAACTCTAACCATTCAGTGATTCCATGATTATAGGATAGGGGAAGTTTCCTTGTTAACAAATACCGCACTAATAAGAGCATATGTAGGATGCATTATTTGTTTTTCACAGTGGGTCCCATTTTTGCTTCTTGTCTTCTGGAATAAGCTAAGAAATAAATATTTACAGCTATTAATCTTCTGTATTGATGTTTCTGCAGATCCAGGAACACCTTTGGAAGTCCTGAATGGAAGGTTTTCAGTGCTGTTCCTATGCCAGAGGCATGTTGTTGTTATTCTAGCGGGCAGATCCTTTCTATGCTTTCTTTTCATTTTGTTAATGTTGTATTACATATACCAAAGCAATATGCCATTCTGGGCACTGCACTAGAAAAGCAACAATGGAAACAATAACTGTCATCAGGCGTAACTATAGGGAGCCTCTGGAAAAAGAATGAAAGAAAATAGTAATAACACAGTCAAACAGGATAGAAATATGACTAATGAATGCAAAGGCTCCACCAGTAGCAGAGTGTGTGGGATTTTCATTTCTATTTTAACTCTGGAGTATTGTTCTTAATATTTTCTATTAAAAAACATTTGGAAGTGAAAAAGTATTTGCTTAAGGTAATTATGAGTGGAAACCCTGCTGGAATGATCTGGGTGGTGCAGGTTTGACAGTCAGAACTTAACCCTTCTGCGCTGCAACCCAGTGCACTTTGGTAAAATGGTGGCAGCAATTCACATTTGCACCCTAACCAGTGCAAGTCCAAGACTGTGTCACTCTTTAGAGCAGCCTAAAAGGAGCTGCAAAAAGCAGACATCTCTGAAAGCAGGAGATGTTTAACTATGTCCCTTTTGCCTCAGCTGCTCCCCTTCCATCAAAGTGAAATGTTCAAAGAGCAAAGGCATTGCTTTCCTGTCTGTGCATTACCTGAGTTTCGACTTACATAAGGAAAATTCTTAAGCTCAATAAACCAGATGAAGGCTGCTTTGTTTTGGAAAGCAGCTACAGTTACACTGAAGAATTTGGACCTTTGAGACAGTGAGCTCTTAAAAGTAAACAGGGTGAGCGCTGTGCAGAGGTAAATGGGAGCAAGATGTGTTCACTGAGCAGATCTGTCCTCCAAAATACTGATTGTGGGAACACAGCCTGCCTTTTTTGTCCTGTAATGGTAAAACAAGTAGAGGAATTACCTTGTGTGCACAGTTGGATGTGACAATATGCACTGTCATGCTTGAAGAGCCTTTAGTCTTCCTGCCTCTGTCCTCCACAGTAGAACTGATCTCATGAGGTAGCAGCTAGGGAATGTTTGCTATTTGTATGATAGCATTATCTAGTATCGTAGCACGCAATCAATCCATAAATATGCTTCTCCTCTGCCTTTCAAGAGCTGCTTGGTTACTCATTTACGCTTGGGATCATTGTAGTTCATATTGTCATGGGTTTGGGGATAGTTATGCAACAGTTAAAAGGTCTTAGCTGTGTCAATGACAGAAAACAATGCTTCCAGGTAAGACACTTAACTAATTTTTACTCATCCTAACTTGGAAACCAAGAGCAGAATTTTCCCAGTAAGTCACTATAGGACTATAGGGTGGTTGCTATTGTTTCTTGGGAATATTGTTGCACTCTGGAAATTCTGACTGACTGATGACATGTTCCTCCTGAGCAAGGGCTAGAAATTGAAGGAGAAAAGCCTCCAGAGGGCATGAAGTGTGTACTGCCTTAAAGTGGGTATCACATAAAAGCTAATTGCCAAGGAATATAATTTCTGAAAAATCATGTAGAAAATCTTTTAATGCTAATTTCCCAGAGGAGAAGACATCGGATGGCATATTAATTGCCATAATTTTTCTTCTTTCTCTTTATCATTTGTGCTAGTACCCACTGCTTCCAACACAGCATCAACCTTTTAGTCAATTTACAGTGCTGTTTGTTGCCAATGTTAACTGGCTTTAGACCATCTAGTGGAGCATAAATTTGCAAACTGACTTAATCTGCAAATCCTGGTATTATATTTTAATTTGAAAAGTGTATAAGTATCCCTTTATTGTAACCATATTTATATGTAGGTATGATACCTGTAATCCTTATTCCTCTGCCATTCTTCATCTGCTTCCGTATCTTTCTTCCGGAAATATTTGTAACCTTTGTATGTATGGATTTTCTCTTCAACTGTAGAGAATATATACACTGTAGATGCAAAAAACAGCCAACCCATATGGTTGTATTTCAGAGGATGTTATTTCATTTAATCCAAAGCCACGCCACAGCCTGTTTTAACAACATGCATGGTGCTCAGAAATGTTCTTCGGCGCAATTTAATTTATTAGCACAGATGTAGCCTAAGATGATGCACTGCATTTAGTTCAAGAGTTTGGATTTACTTTTCTGCTTTGATCCTTCACAGGAAGCAAGTTTCTCCTCCCTCCCCCTCCCACTCCCTTCCGTGGGAAGATTTAGCTCACACAATTCACCAATCTTTCAAACCCTGGCAATCTTCAATGTGAACGTCTGTGTCTCTGCATTGATTCCAGGTCCCTTAACTGGAGTTGGCACAGCAAACGCACTCCTCCCCATGTATAAGGGCTCCTGCAGAGCTACCTGATGGTATCACATATTGCTCAGTGTCACTGTCAGCTCCGGGCTGAGTTAGACCAGGGGCTGACCATAATCATGTTCAGATGAGCTACTCAATATACCACATTTTATGAAAGTTTCTGCATGTGTCTGGGAAGTAGAGGCATTCTTTTGATGTATTTTGAAGCCCTAAAGCACTTTGCTGTCAAGAAATATGGAAAACATTGAAAGATCTTCAGGGAGTTATGGAATATTGTGAATGGGAGGGTGGGATTTGGATGCTGTGAAAAGCGTTTTCAGAAGTTTCTCTTTTTTTGCAGTCAGTGTAAACAATCTTTTAATTGTTTACTTGTTGCCTATTCTTCAGGCAACGTAACATCCTCTGCATTAATGCATTAGTCACCAAGCATGGGCTGTCCTAAATCTTAGCCATCTGGATTTCTTATAGAAGATAAGAAAGAGTAGTGTGGGAGCTAAAGAAAACAGGAAGATCCCATGAAGAGAACAGAAAAAGCAATTGGATCATACTGCCTGGTACAAAGCAAGCAAAAATATTTTATAAGTAATTCTTGACTGTGTCATCTCTGAAAGCTCCAAAGAATAGTTGTTGGTTTTTTCTTTTTTGAAATTGTCACCCTGAGAGAAGTTGGTTTGTTACCTGAGGGGATGAATAAACATTGATGAAAACTGCTTTTAGTTCTAAGAGCTTTAAATGTAATAAATTTCTATGAAATTTCAAAAATGGCATTTTTCTCAAGAATTACACTTGTAATTCTTATATGCAGGCAAAGAAATGTAACTTTAACATAAAGTTAAGATAAACCTTAACAGAAATTAAGTTTCAACTAGCTAATAGTTTATATTAAATGGATTTGTTTGGTAAGTTCCAAAGTATATATGGCACAATTCTCCTCTCATCCCACTTTACTTGCTGAGCTAATCTGTTTTGGTTTTTGTCAGCCACTGTTTATCAAGCACTCTGCTTTTTCAATAAATCTCAAATGAGATAAAAATGTGTTTAGTGTTGTTGACATCAGACCCCTGAAACCAGCTGCAGAGTTGCTATTGTTCAGTTTCAATGCTCACTAAAATGAATTTCCTTTCTCTTGAATCCGAGGGATATGATGAGTGACAGGCCATCTTTTTTTTTTTTTCTTAATCACACAGATCTGTGTGTTCCTCTAGATGCCCTGATAAGCAGTATGTATGTGTGTGAAAGGAAGGGAAACAGGAATTCCTTTCGGAAGGGTGACAACCTTAGTAAGACTAAAATGAGTTCAAGGCAGATGTTCCTGGCAGAAATCAACTGAAAACTTGTATCTAAAAACTCGCACAGCTGCCAGCAAAGACACTTACATTTATTTTGGCTCTTTTTCCAAACATTGATCTTGTTTAAGAAAAAAATAATAATCAAACAAAATCTCTATAAAGAGCTAGTTTTGTGCCAAATATATAACACACTGACATGCTGCAGCATGAAAAACAGGACTTGGCAACATAATTCCAACAAAATGTCATCCCAGCAGCCATCTTGCTGTTCTTTGGTTTAATATGTAAATGTTTCCATCTCAGAGAGCACCCCAGGGACGCACTGTTGTATTTAATTAAGCATTTGTTGAAGTTGTAATCAAAGTGGTGGAAGTGAGATAGAGACCCTTCCTCCTAGGGAAAAANGATGGTACATCTACAACTTCAGTATGGAGTTTTTTCTCTTTCAGACATCACAGAAACATGCCACGTACTGCGTTGATGCCCTTGGCCTCCTAACCACCACTTGATTCTTGGCACAAACTTCCTCCTGTGATTCTGTTCGGCATGAGGCTTTCAAAGTTTCCCCCTTGATCTCCTTGCCCTCTACCCCTGTCACGCAGAGCACTACTGCTCCTTTATCTTAAGAGCCTGGGTGACAATAATTTAGAACAACTTCTAATGGCAGACAGCTTAGAGGCAGAAGTAATGGACAAATGAGTTTGACAAGATGAGAAGTGAATGTTTTGGTATTTCATGCTGGATGAGACCCTCCTTGTGGGCTGCTGCAAGTCTAGAGAAACAGACTAGTTTAGTTAACTGAATTTAATAGGGCTACTCTGGAAATACAGTAGTTTAGCTGTCTGAAGAGCTTAACATGATGTCCTGAGAAAAGCTGGACTTGAGGAATACTAGATCAGATGATCCAGCAATTAGAATAAGCTAGCCTTTATGATAGTGGCGTTGAAGAAATGCTATCATGGAACTGGGTGTCTAATTATTCAGCTTCCAACTGCTCTTGAAAGATGGTGGGGGTTGTGGGAGGGAAGTGAAATCTTGTAGCCTGCTAGGAAGGTCACTAAACATAGGCTCTGGTATATCCAAGTGGAAAGCAAGGCTGGAGTCCAAGGACATATCCTGTCCACTGGCTCTGGTTGAAACAGGAACTGTTATCCTGAGAGTCTGGGACTATAACATGCTGAAAAGAGTAACTGAAGTAACTGAAACTTGAATTCTGACATTGTTTTTCAAACTCTAAAAAATAGTACCAAAATGCAAGGGGTAATAAAAAAAAATGTTAAATCTAAGAAAGTTTGAAAAGGGAAAGGACTGATATAGTTCAAATAGTATTAAATCCATTTACTCCACGGTGTCAAATGACAGGGGAAGGAAGCCATTTTCTTATTTTCCCTATTTTGTATCTACATCTACCTTCTTTCTGCCTCTCCTCCCAGTGGATAATTTCATTCAAGCCTATCATATGTCTTAGCATGCTTCCCTAAAAGTGACTACCAGCACAATATCTCTAAATGGTTGAATGACTGTATTGCCCTTTCTAATACCATATTCTGGAGCCTTAACAACAGGGCAGTAACGGTCAGTCTTATATGAGATGTTTCTCCTTTGGCTCTCCCCTCAGGATCCCTTCTACTTGCTGAAACAGCCAAGAGCACTAAGACATATGTGGCAGGGGGCAGGATATTTTAAGAATTGAAGCAAGGGTATGTGTTTCCCCCCTTGAGGCTCTCCATAATGTTTTGCTCACTAGGCAGCTCTATGCTGCGAATCCTGGACTGATGTGAAGGTAATCCTGAGCAGGCAGATTTGGGCTAATATCTGCACTGCAGTCTGGTAGAGTAATATTTCCTTCTAAATTCCAGAGGTTGCTATTGTGTGTTTTCTGGAAGAACAAATTCCCACTTGTTCCATTCTCTTCCCCAAGGAAACTGCTTAATTAGATCCGACTGGACCATTGCAGGACAGCAGTGCTCTATACACAGAAAGTACCTTCTATACCCTTTCTTTCTGGCTTGAAATGTGCTTGAAACTATGTATATCCGAACAATTTGTCCCTTGAGCTTGAACAGTCATTGTCAGCAAATTATATCAGCAGTGTTAATACACTTGATGGTAATCCTAACATTTCCCCTTCATTGGTGACAGGACAGTCATGGAATAATGTTTGGATATTTTTGACCACTTCCATCTCTAATTTTTGTTTTTCCTCTTTCCCACTGTGCCTCTCATTCGTCTGAGTCTTTTAGCTTCACTCACCATTTACCCTAGACCTTCCCTTTCCCCACACATCTTGCTGCTCCCTATTCTAACCCAGCAAATAAAGTATTCTAATGCAGAATATGTTCAATACCAGGATTGCTTTATACAAATTATAGATCATTTGTATATAGATTAGTGAATCTCCTACCTGTTCATTTTTTTTTTTCTTTGCATCCTGTGTAGAACATTTTATTAAATAATTTGTTCCCAGATGATTAAATCGCACTGTTTTATCTTCAGGTCTTAAAAAGACTAGTTAAAGAACTATGAGGACCCATTTTCTGTCGCTTTCTTCTTTGAGCCAGAAGACTGTTTCTAGGAGGGGTGTGACACGTTCATCATTCAGAATCACTTTGGATAGCAGTCAGCTAAGATTTTGATATCTGGATCTTGATTCTTTATCTTCATTACTGTTTTTCAAGTACAGGTTGTAAAGTAGCAAGTAGTATTTCAGGTTATGAAGTAACTTTCTGCAATTCAAAATTTAGACATATGAGCAATGCAAATAGATTTATAATGACATAAGAAGTAGAAAACAAAGGAGTTTTTGCAAAATTGCAAATACCATAGTTTCATGAACACAACTTCCAACATGCAGAGCTATGCTGAAATTGTAGTCTTTGGAATACAGCCCAAAGGATGGCCTGTTCGTGACTCTTCTTCTTAGTGGCAACAGATCTGCAAGCACTGTCTAATACAGGTCAGTATTGCATTAATCTGTAGGGTTTTGATCAACTTCTCAGTGACTGAATCATTTTCCTCAAAAGCTTTGTTAGATGAGGAAGATCAGCTGCTCTTCCCTGGCAGTGGATGAAGTGTTGTATTATTATTAATGTGCCTTTCCAGTGCTACTGTCGACTTTGAGTGGAATCAAAAATCATATGCACTGAACTGGTATACCCTGGCTCTTTGTTTAACCACTTTTTTAGGTTTTTTTCAGCCATTTCTGTGAAGTGAATGAGGCACTGGACTCTTACTTGCCTGCACTGTAGTTGTCAGGGAAGATTTTTAGGACTTTTTATATCCAATGAAGAGAAGTTTGTACTTTAATTACATAACACTTCTTGTATCTAATTTGGGATGAAATCACCAATGTGCTAGGATTGCCTGCTTTCTCCACTGATTATCAACGCCCATTATTAGAGCAACTAATGAGGATATGGACAACTTAAGACAGTTAGGTGAATCCCATCTTATGCAACCTCTTTTTGCATAACGATCCTCGCCCACTTTTAAAGCTAGGTCTCCACTGAGATCAAGGCATTATTACTTTAGATGTGAACTCTGGAGCCTGGGGGAGATATATGAGATAAGGGCAGTTTGTCTTTGTCTGTCCATCCCATTCCATAAGCAGGGATGCTTTTTAGAGACTGGAGGGAAAGAGAGAATGTGTTGATTATTTGGGACTCACTAAGCATTGGTGTGATAATAGCAGTTGTAGCCATATGATCAAGATCCATGTGGTCACGGGATAGTGACTGAGGAAAATGATATTTGGTCATGGGACAGTAACAGGGGAAGATGATATTTGTGAGCTATTGTTATGCTGTACAGCCAGCAGCGTGTGTGAGGGTTGTCACATTGTGATTGTAGGGGAAAGTGTGTAAATCACTGAAATGTGGAGGTTGCTGCCAGATTAAACTTATTTGCTGTCCATTCCCTGAGGAGGAAATTCTAGGTCACTTCTGCACGTTTATTAAATGGGTGGGTGGGCAGATGGATGGGAGGGGACAATTTATTATGACACATGAGCATCCACATGGAGAAGAGGTTTGCCAAGTTCCTGCAGAGGCCAAAGTGACCAGGAAACAGGCTGCATGAGTGACGTAGGGGAAACTTGGTGGGGTTGCACAAGCAGAACACTTAGTGAGGAACAGCAAAATGTCAGTTAGCAGGCGGGAGGCTCTTTTGTGTGCCAGGGCACAGCTTTTTTTTCCTTCAGCAAATTCACAGTGATAACGGCAGTAGACAATATGATTTACCTCTGCATCTCCTGAAGACAACAAAAGCGTATTTGCTGGTTTACAATTGGTTATCCTGTTTTAAGAAGTACAGCCTGTTTCCTCTTTCTCATCCAGGGACTGGAAGCCAGATGCTACAGATGAAGCTTCCTTTGGTATAATTGAGTGTAACCTGCTAGGATTTTATGTTAAAATGCATTAAATTGAATGAAGACAGTACAAACCAGACCACACTAACTTTGTGTCAACAGCCAATGTCCTAACCGGGCAGATGTGGCAGGGGCCCATGGCCCTGGACCAGGACGGTGTGAGTCGGCAATGTCCCTGGCAAAGCCTTTGGGCAGTGTAGAGCTGAAGGGAATACTAGCAGTACACTGCATGCCCCCGGCTTGGTGAGAACATGGCACCTCCTCCCTTCTCTGCTGTGCTCTTTGGTGTGGAGTGGGGCCTGCAGCCAGAGAGGGAACAAAGCCAGAGTTTCATGAATGCTGCATTTGCATACAAAATATAATTTATTGAGTAACACTGGAAGTAATCCAAAATCTTTATGATTTTCTCAAACTGTTTTGGAAGCTTTTGTCTTTCTGTAAAGTCTCTTTCTAAATTTGCAGTGTTTTGGCTCTGAACAGAGCTTCTTTTAGTGTGCTCATATAGCTTTTAAATAATGTAAGATCTTCCAGTTAGCTACCACTCATAGAATCTAACACAGGACTGTATTTCTGGATATACTGGTACACAGTTTTATTACCTGCTTCAGAGGGTGACACACGAGATATAGTAGAGAGAACTAGCAGGATCTGCTTTAGTAGATTGCATCCAGCCCTTCATTGCCGTGCTGAAATCTGTCTTGGTGGAGTTCCTTCCTATTCTTTTGTAAGTGCTTGAGGAATCTTCGTGCTTTCACACTGTTAAAAACACCTCTGGGACATGAGAGATGGAAAAGCAGCTCGATGTGCCTTTAGGAATTCACATAAAAGTTTTGCTCAGGGGGGAAGTCTAAGTTCTCTTAAACCGGGATTTCTCCAGGAAATGTCCGCTGAACAAGGAGTTTCTTTTCTTTTTAAAAAATTCATTCCTTTTCCAAACCAGATTCGTAGTCTTAATGAAATAATTTTTTTTAAATCTTTTTTTTGCTCTTTTTTTCTCATTACTATATTTTCTTTCTTTTCAGATTCTTAAAGTCTAATATGTGCAACTGTTACTTTTTTTTTTTAAAAAAGGAAGTTATCTGTTGCTATGGAAACCAATGTTTCAAAAATCCAGATACCAAAAGTTGTCTGTTTCATGTCTGGTTCATTCT
This sequence comes from Arenaria interpres, assembly GCA_013399435.1. Lineage (NCBI taxonomy): Eukaryota > Metazoa > Chordata > Aves > Charadriiformes > Scolopacidae > Arenaria > Arenaria interpres. The sequence continues at coordinate 55,441 of VXAK01021238.1, forward strand.
TTTATTGGAAGTACATAGCAAAGCCAACTGATTCTGACTGTAGCTATGAACTACAATATTGTACTACAATATCTTCAGCTTTGCTGGCACTGGAAGTGATGACATAAATTCTGTAGTGTGTCATGCAAATCACAGCAAACATATTTATGTGCTGCTGATGTTAATGTTGGAGGGAAAAATAAACTGGTGGAGGTTTTACTTTCTATTTTGTTGGTCAAGTCAGTAAATTTTTATGTATATACATGCTTGTATATATTCCTGGTAACCAAAAGGGAACTCTGAATCACCTGCTCTGTACTCCTGTCACATTTACTGTATTTATTTTACATGCCATAGTTTACGTTCAAGTGTTACTTTAGTTTGGTTAATGTAACACTTCTATAACTGCATACACTTTTGATACAAATATATGAAAGGCAGTAAGACCACAGCATTTTGGAATAGCTTAAGTTGGAATGGACCTTTAGAAGTCATCTGGTCCAAATTGCTGCTCAAAGCAGGAGTAACTTCAAAGTCATATCAGGTTACAGGGGCCTTTTTTTGCTGAGTTTTTAGAATTGCCAGGAATGGAGATCCCACAAACTTTCAGGACAGCCTGCTCTACTGTTTGACCACCCTCCACGGGGAGAAATTTTTCAATATGTCTAATGAGAATTTACCTTGCTGCAACTTGTCTGTCTTTGATTAATCTATAGTAAGGAACAGTCACACTTGCTCTAAACTTGTGCTGTATTTCTTATTTAATTTTTTCCTGTCTTTAGCTTCTGTTCACTGGTGGTGGTTATACCATGTAGATGTATCTCAGCTGCATTAATAAAATAAAATAGTTCTTTTGCAGCCACAAGCCTTCCTTCATGAAGGCAAACATTGTGATAAGTCAGTTGAGGTCACTGTATGGAGGAGGAAATGGACTGAGCTCTTCAAAGGTCTAGCTACATGTACAGGTCTTCAAGGATGATTTCCTCATGCATAGCTTTCATGCAGACAATCTTGTATATCATACTCTTGCTTTGCTTGAATTTTTTGCTACATAGAGAAAAATCCTAGGGCTTCCAGAGCAATACATATTCTCCTTTTTTTTGGCCCCCAAATATTTGCAAAAATTGGAAATGTGATCCCTGGACCTGAACATGACATTGTTATTGCCTGCCTAAGGGCAGGAGCTGTTCCATACATATCATCACTTCATCTCCTGCTTTCCCTGCCTCCTCTGCATGCTTCTTCTGACTCCTGCCACTCTTACATTTGAGAAAGAATTATTTAAGGCAGAAAAAAATGAACTCTTTTTTTTTTTCATTAGAGAGTACGTCATGATACTAAGGGATGTTCTGGATACCTTGACAACTAAATATTTTTTTACCTCAGTGACTTTTCAGGTTCTGAAAAAAGCAAAAAGCTCTCAAATATTTCTTTGTGAATTCTCTCGTAACACTGTACATAAAAATCTCTATAGGAAATTCTTGAAATTGTTTGAAATTGAAATTGTTATTGAGGATCTCTCTTGTTCAGTTTCTAGTGCATTACAGTGCAATAACCTTTTTGAAATCTGGTAGAATAGTGTGCAAAATGGAAAGCACGATACTTTTTGTACAAGTGGAATAACGCTTCAAAAGTATTAGGGCTTATTTAAACTTGTCCTTTTCAAAGGTACCATATGAAGATGATGGCATTGGCAATGCAGTCTTGCGCCAGCCATTCCAAAGAGGAGAGTGTTTAGTTCCATCAGATTTCTTTGCTACTATGAAGCTGTTCCATGAAGCATCTTAATTCCTTCCTCACAGTCATCTGCAACAGATAAGAGCATATGACAATGGCTACAGGATGATAGATAATGAAAAGTATAGAGCACATTTCTGTGGTGTGCAATTAAAGCTATGTTACTGGAAAGTCACTTGCAGATACAGAATATTTTAGCCAAGTGTCATAAGGGTTCTTGTTTTAGTCCCTCAGAATGCAACTATGTGAAATCCGTAAAAATTGCTAAGGGACTTAAATTGGAGTGGTGGATCATTTAAAATGTTTGTTTCTTCTTTTATGTACATACTGTTTCCTTAGCAACACAGAAATCAAAGCCCCTGGGTAGCACCTTGCCAGACTTTCTGCACTGGAGTTTACTGAAGCAAACCCTCATGGGCTTGACAAATTAAGAGCAAGCCTGTCCGAGGGATAAGGAATATTAATAGATTTAATGCCTGGAACTAGAACTGAAAAATCCTCATTACCATAGATATGAACCAAACATCAGTTCTGAAACACAGTAAGTATTTGGCCTTTGCTCTAGGAATATGTTTAGTTTAGGAAAAGCAACAAGAAAGACTTCCTAAGAAAGTTAAGAGAATGCTGATTACCTTTTTGAAGAGGTAATATTCACAGTAAGTGACTGATACAGAAGCAAATACCACAAATAAATAATCTCAGAATGGCATACAGGGATATTGTAAGGCTTGTTTATTAGCAAAGAGTGGACAGACACATAAGGATAGTACACCAAGTAATGCAGAATGCATTTACTTGGAGTCCATTTCAGTTGGACTTAATTTCTCAGTTGTAGGTGGTGTGCACAGCTTGCATATCTTCAACTTCACACTTCTCTTGCAGAATTTTTTCACGCTGGATAACCACTTTGGAACAATTATTTTCTTTCTATTTTTGTGGGAGAGAGGAGGAAATAAGCAAGAAAGGTTGAGCCTTCTACAGGAAAGAGGCTAAAAGAGAAAAAAAACCCTATACTGGGGTGTTATTTCATTTCAGGAAACTTTTAAAATAAAAGTTCTAAAACAATCACACATCAGAGTGCAGGATTTGAAAGCTGGCAAGTACAAGTCGCAGATGTAGTACTGTTCCACTCTCAGTTTACGAATGCAAGCTTGGACAAGTCAAATTTGTTGATGCATGCTACAGATTTAGATAAACCTGCACCATTAAGTGTAATGCACCGTAGCCAGTGCAAAATGAGCAGTCAGGATACTGAAACCTCCCTAACCATAGAAGTGCGAAGTTCTTCCACTATCAGAATCAGTAGGGCTGCAAAGTAAGTATAATTTGGACAAACCATGTCCAATCCTGTATGTATTACAGAAAAGTTGGGGTAAAAGGGTCACCTGTTAGGACACCGTGTCCTTTTTAACAGGGTGGTCTCTGCAGCTTTGCAGGTTATTATAGACCAAACAAAACCTTTGGCAATGCAATTACTGAACAAATATTTGATACTATGGATTTAAAGATCAGACTTCTGCAGCTTAATATCATAACTCACAAAACTCAGGAAGTTATTACAGAGTAAATAGTCTGTTGTATTTCAGCAAAACACGCAAATAACTGCATTTGTCTACACAAAGGACCATGGTTATGGCTATGTAAGGAACATACTAAAATGCAAAATAAACATTGCATGAATGTAGATGGAGTATTATTTGAACTAAGTGTAGAAAAGGAACATTAGAGACTACAGCTTTCTCTGGAACAGCTGGCAGATTTGTTCTTCCTTCCCTTGTGAGGTATCTTGAGGATGCTGCTTTCTGACTGTTTGCCTGCACTCCCTACTTCTCATTGTTTACTTGAGGCTTTTCTTTTTTTGTTTTAACCTGCCAACTAAAGGAAAATGTAAAACAACAGCTGTCACTAGTGAAATGCCCCCTTTGCAACAGCTCTATGAAGTCGGAAAAAAAATTTAGATGATGGGGGAAGTTTTTAAAAGCACACAGGGGCTTTGTACTGTGTCAGTAGGAGTTGTGTGATTAATTCTCACTTCTAGCTCTGACACTCTCCCTCTACTCAACAAAACCCATGCATGTATGTAGACATATTTATATATATTTATATAATCTTGGTGCTTATAAAAATAATTTCACAGTCTAAAAACTTGAATCTGCATTTTTATTTAAACAAAACTTCTATTGACTTCAGTGTTAGCATCACTCAAGCAACGAGTTCAGGATCAAGCCCACATTTTGAACAGTATATTGGATCCTTTTTAATTATGTGGCCAAAATAACGGGTTTGGTTCTTGCCGCTGGGGATTTGAAAATGCATTTTGTTCCCTTCCAGTACCGTGGACTCCTGGAAGGAAGCGGCATGAAGTGTGACACAGTTGCAGAGGCCTGCAGAGGAACTAGTTTTTTCTGAGAAAGACTATAGAGGTTGTGACAAGTAGGCACCGAAATCAAATGAGATCACAGACAATGAGTAAAAGCAAACTAAATTCTGCTCAGGGCAGGAATGGAACAGAGAGATCAACATGAGATATTATTTTTTAAATCTTTCGTTATGATTCAAGATTAAAGATAAGAGGACATTATATCTAAATGCACCGTTTATAAATGCATGGTTTACACAATAAGTGTATGTGTATGGAAGAACTACTGGTCCACAAATATCATATAGGAATGTAGAACTTAATCAATAATTCCTAATTTCAGCTGTTGACAAATAAGACTCAAATGAAACTGTTTTAGGCTGTTTTAAACTAGTCATCAAGGCTCCCTCTGTAGTCACTGGAGAGAAAGAGGCAAGGCTTTGAAGAGAAACAGAGCACTCCAATATTTTACACTTCTCTGTGGGCAGGATGTAACACCCTTTGCAAGTCTTTCTTTCTCTGTTTTTTTTTTTGTTTGTTTGTTTGTTTTTGTTTTTGTTTGTTTGTTTGTTGGTTGGTTCGTTTTGGGGGGGGAGGTGTTGTGGGTTTTTTTTGGTTTTTTGTTTGTTTGTTTTTTTGTCTGTAGAAAGAGAAGAGGACAGGCAATCAGCTTCAATAAGAAGCCTTCCTGAAAGGGTTACCTGTAATGAAACCCACTCAGATAAGGTCAATATTCTCATGTGCGTTTACAGAGCAGGCAACTTGAGGCACCAGGAGATTACAGAGTTGCTTAGGGTCATGCAATGAAATAATGACAGAGAAAGAGGAATAAGAGCGAACCTTACGAATTTGTATTTGCTCAGTTATTTTTGGACACGTCAGTTTTATGAAAGATTTCAAATCTATTGTGAAACCTTCCTCTGAAAGACAGGGCCTTGGGCCAGGTTACATTTTTCCTCCATCCACAGTCAGATCTTTCCCTCATCAGCCTCCGCACACCAGCTGACTGATGAGCAGCAACCCATGCAAATGACATCACCCTGACATTTTTTCCACTCTTCCCCTGTGTTCTGTAATAGCGAAAATGTCACCAGTTTTCTTGCGAACTCCTGTTTTAATCTCATGCGTCTTTCCGAACAGACAAGCCTGCATTCCTTCCTCTGGTGAAACGCTTCCACCTCTCTCTCATAATGGGACTTTCCCTACTCCCTTTCAATATTTGAGAGTGGCAAGATCAGAGCCTAAAAAGAAGAAATATGTACTTTAGTACAGGTGAAGAGAAACAGCAGAAGGGATGTCTGTTCAATATATCAGTGTATTAATAAGGTAAAATAAGAAAACAGTTTGAATTGTTATATACAGCAAGCAATTGTTTTGCTCTTAACCAAAACCCGCTATGATTGGGATGTACTCTAAACTGTTAGAAGTTCTAAAAGCATTTTGGAGTCTTTGAACTTCTTGCTTCTCTTTTGTGTCTTCTAGTTTTAGTCTAATCTTGATCCTAATCCTGATTTTTTGCGAGTTTAATTCAGGTGTTCATATTCCACAATAATATATTGTATTACATGTATAAGGTGATTCAGACTGTTATGAAAAACCCTGTGATATAATGATATAGTGAATTCATAGCATGAGATGTGAAGGCCAAGTATAGAAGAATTCATGGAGGTTGCTTGTCTGTAGGTTGTAAGGTATCAGAAAAACAATTGATGGATGATGCTGGAAGTTCTGATGTTGATAAGGCATGAGAAATAAACATGACTTCAACATGTATAAAATTGATATGAAGTAATATAACTGTGTATTCCAAGCACATTCTTGTTTTAGAATGTGGTCAGCTGCTGTGTAACGCGTAATAACAAGATGTGCTGTTTTATATTGCAGGTATCTCCATCGCCCAGAAAGCTTGAATGGGAATATTTCTTCCTCTGTGGTGTGGAAATATTTGTGGAGGTGTTCTGGGAATTCCTGGGTACCTGGGTCTGTTCCCTGTATTTATTTGTAATTTGATCATACGAAAGCCATCTCATTATATCAGAATGCTAATTAGATATGTTGTTTTAACATGTGCAACACTACATAACCCAGTGGTGAAATATGAAGTGGGAGGGGGATTTTGTTCCCTCCTGCTTTCTGCTTGCAGGTTGCCGCAGTACTGCTACTATTGCTATGACTGTAATGAAAGCAGAATGCAAAGTCCTTTAATTTCGTCACACTTTTTATGTTCCTGGGTTTAGAAGAAGAAGTAGGCTTTCTGTATATGATTCTAAATGGTTACTTATCTTTCTTTTGAATTACTCTGCTCTGTGTGTCTCCTTTATACTGCTACATACAAATTAGTAATTATTTTATTCCCAGGTGGTGTAATGTCAACTTCTTTCCTTGTTGAACAATGCATTTTGATAGATATAGACCTTGAGCAGCAGAACAAGCTAACAGTTAGGCTGCAGGTGTTCTTCAGTGACTAAAGATTAGCAGAAAAGCCAAATGTTTTTTGGCCTGTATACTTCCTCTCTGAACAGAAAATGGGAAATCATCCAACACGTCACATTTTCCTTAGAGGAAACTAGTCATAGGAACAGGAAGGCTGTGTCAATAAAAAAGTACAGCTAAGAATTTAATGATTGTTTTTAGCTTCTAAATATTGTGCAAAGGCTAAAACATATATATGTGTGTTTGATAGGTGTATACATCTTAAACAGTTGGTGCTGTCTAGCAAAAACACCAATGAAAAGCCTTAAAAAAATAATTCAAAAACCCAGCCCAAATTTACTGACTTTTATGACAAAGCCACTGTAAAAAAGAGACAGATTGCTGTAAAACTGTAAACTCAGGATCGATTTCTATCTAGTCAGGCTCAAATTCTGGTTGGTAAGACACATCATTATTTTGTATCATTCTCTAATGCAGGCTTGTGTATGAAAATGACATTAACCCTGCAGATGTGAAGGGGCTACATAACTCCTCATATTCCGGCTGACTGGCTGTCTGGAAAGGTCAGTTGCTCTGGGAGAGCTCTTATCTCGCAGTACGGTTTGCCAAAGTTGCGTCAGTATTCATTCTTTGTTAGAACAGCTTAGGAAGAAGGCTCATGACGATTACCTACCATGCAAAAAAATGGACAGTGTTTGTTTACAAACATTTTTACTTCAGTCTGTCAGCTGAGTTTTGAAAAGCTGCCTCCTGATTTTGTCTGCAATTTTTGAACTGAAAATGTGCTGAGGTAGACGTGATGTCATTTCCACATTTAATTCCCCCGCTGCCTTGGCACATCAGATTGCAACTATATAAAGGACACAATTTTCACCTAGAAACATCTGGAACTGGCACCTTCTTTTGTTCTTACCTGGAAAATGATAAGCTGATTTTCAGATGCTTCTTTACAGTATCTCCTTTCTGCACAGTGTAGAACTAACTTCTCAAGCTCTATATATCTCTTTCCCTGTAGCTTCCCGCCAAAGTCTAGAAAGTTCTTCATCAGGGTGATTGTGTTGTGAGTGCTATATATTCCTTGCGTTAATACACATGGGTGTGAAAGAGACAATCTAGGAAGTATTAGCTCATGAAGTAAATCTACGGAAGCCACCATTGTAAGATGTTTTGTTCAGGGCAACAAAGACACAGTTACCAAATGAGAAACTAGAGGCAGTTTACTTTTAAAAATGCTATAGTAGTGTCTGATTACTGGAAAGCGAAAAAAACCCCACCTTTCTGTCCTAAGCTGATGTCTTTCATTCCAGTTGCCTCTTAACTCCCCTGTGGGGTATAGGAGGAGGAGGATGCATGGCTTGAAATAATAATGCTACTCTATGGGTAGTTCCCAGGTGTGTACAGAAAGGGGAAGGAAACATTTCAGAAACCTCCCATAGAAGCAGGTGTAGACCTTTTCAAATACTGTGGCATGTTTCATTCCATTAAAGGTGTGGAATATGATCAGGAGTGGATGGAATTGCATATGGGTTAGCCTGGGTTGGGGAATGGTGGGTGGGGAAACGACTGCTTAGCTAAGGTGCGAGTCATCACACCACATGATCCCTGTCATGTGTATTTCACTCTTCCTGTGAGCAGCCTGGGGTGGGCTGTAGTGTCCTTTGGCCTTTCTGAACCCCCCTTTATTCCCCCTCGTCCCTATCTGTGCACCTGTTACTGTTGTTTCCAGCACTGTGTTAGAAAGAAGGAAACAAGCCACTCGGTAAGATGCTGGACTTGTTAACCTTCCTGTGAATACGTGTAGGTCATGATATTTGACCTGGATATGTTTGGAAGAAGCACTTTCTTCCAGTGATCATTGCAGAGCTGTCAGCGTTCCATGGTCAAAATGTAAAATGAGACCATTTTTAAAAATGTCATTCTGCTGCAGTGATCAGTTTGTTTTCATGATTTAGCCAAATAACCGCATTTCTGTGGCATCCGTAACCTCTAACATTCAAAATACACATGGATGAACATTCCCCTTTATAGTCTCTGAATAACTGGCACATAATGTCCTAACATCACAAACATCTTTTATCTCCCCACAGCCATGCTAAGGAAAATGCAACACTGTTCCCTAGCTAAACAGAAGAAGGGAAACGGAGCATGTAAAACAGTATGTCATCTCTCGACAGATTACCAGGTGTCCTTCAGCTTCCATTGGAGGAAGGAGGAAGAGTGTCTTTGTTTTACAGTGCTGTTATTTTAAGATCACAAAAGATAAAGATGTCGTGTAAAACAGTTCATAAAATTACCCTGTCTGATGCAGGCTCATATCATTACACCTGTCTTATATGGCCAGGAATGTACCATTTTGTTCCTTGAAAACACAGCTTTTGGGGTGTTAGGCATGAAGACTCACACCTCTGATTGAAAATAACAGTGCTATAGCAAGAACAATTTCCCTTTATTACCTCATGTGAATTTCCTATGAGCAAAAAGGATAAAGGACCACAGCATCATGCACTGGCCCTGCCAACAAACAGCATGGTGAATTCACAGACCTTGCTTCTGTACCTTTGGTTAGGAAAATGCCAGTTAGTCCAGTTTTAATCCTCTACCCCCAAGTCTTTCTTTCATAGCCCTGAACAAGGTGTCTTACCTTCACTTTCACTTAGGGTGCTCTTGCACCACTTCAGAGTCGTTTTGGGTAAGACTCTGTACATGGGAAGCCACCACTAAGCAGCTGCACAATTTTACAGTGATTCAGTAACCTTCCTGTGGCTGCATTGCCTGGGACATGATTCCTGGCAGAGATGAGATTACTGGTGGCCTGAGAGATCCTGATGGGTTGAGACCCAGATAATCATAGCAATGACACAGAATAGTGATTATTTTTTTTTTTTTTGTGGGGGCGATGAACAGACTGGCAATTAATATGCTTAGATTCATTGAAATCCAGTGAGAGTTTTGCAAATTGTGTTATTATGCCCATGATTCTATGCAAAGTGCCAGGAGATAAAATCAGATACTGATTAAAAAGCATAAATCCCGAAGAGTCAGAGTTCATGCCTGAGATGTTGCAAAGCTGTAAGTTATTTTATATTTTGGACTAAATCAATCTATAGCTTACTCAGACATTTTAAGGCATATATAGGTAAGTAAGAGTAAATATAAAATGTCCATTGCTGAAGCTGCTACCAAAATTTTTTTACATTCGTTCTCCAAAAGAGGATTTTAATGGAGCAGTAGTAACATCCTAGTATTATGATGACGGCTTTTTAAATATTATCTTCACACATGTAGAGTCACCACTGCTTTACATGGAAATGACCATTCATTATCAGGATTTTAAATATCATTCAATTAGTTCCCTTCCATGGCAGAAAATGCAGTTTAAATGCTCTCCTCTTCTGATTAACAATATTTGACAATATTTTGAGAAGTTATGTGTGACAATTGCATCTGTTGGAAAAAAAAAAGGAATTTTTATCAAAAATAATAATACGATGTAAATATATGGTAAAGCATTTAAACTGTATTTTGAAAGATCACATTGTTATATGATATGAATTCCCTTGCTTTCTACTCTTGAAATATCAGAGGAGAATAGCAAATGTAAATGAAGAGTCAAGAAAAAAGCTACTTTTCAGCTTTTGCGACTACTGCATTTTGGGTGGACTCAAGCACAGGAAGGTTCCATCAAACAATCTTCTTGCTAAGAATCCAAATTCAAGCCTGTCACTTGTTCTGTCTAGAACCAAACAAACATTTCTGCAAATCCAGAAACTAAAAATTCATAGAATAAATATTGTTCAGGAAGTGTTCCCTGAGGAAGAAAAGATTTTTGACAACTTAATTTACAGACTCCACAATTTTAACATGGGATCATCAGATATTTAAGAGTCTAACATTATTTTTAGAAGATGAGTAAAGGAAATGTAGCACCACTATGTGAGAGTGCTAGACCTGTCAAGGTTACCTAAATTTTACAGGTCAGTAATGATAATACCTATTAACAATTAATACATCCTATCCACCTGTGCCCATGCAATGCCAGCCACTCTTTCTGTTAGTCATTTGATAGAGAAACCTCTATTGCAGTTTTTCTTTCCCAGAGCCTAGAGAATGACTGAAGAAGGTCCTCTGTCTCTCTTTTCTAAATAGTAGAGTGTATACCTGGCCACTGGAGTTGCATGCTTTTATACATAAAGTTTTCTTCAGATGCAACAACAACCTGCTTGGGTTCTACAGTAGCTCATTACTTCCAAAAGGCTGTGTATGTCAGGTCTAAGCTCCTCTAGATATCCACTTTCTTGGTTAACAAAGCATTGAAAATTCGTGTGTCATTACAGCTGCCCAGCGCGTTGATGGTTGAATTAACTTTCCTGTTTTGTAAGATTTGTGATATTGCTTGAAGTTTCTTAGCTTTGTTTCTGGAATATGCTAAACTTGGAACAGGTGAGAGTTGAAGCATTGCATGGAAAACTGACAAATTCCATAGAGAGTCCATCAGCTTGTTCCTCCATCTCCTGGCTGCTCGGCAGCTGCTGCTTTTTAAATGTGTGAGAGCTCTTAAAATCATTCAGAAAAGGCAGCCTGCATTCACGTTGGTACCTGATATTTTCCTGTGTACCAGCTGATACTTGCCCATGCTGGATTGTGGCAATTCCACTCGACTGTGAAAGTGGGATGTTTACAGAGCTGTTACTTCCACATACTTGCCCAGTGGAATGCAGAACATCCTTCGGCATATGCGTGTGCTGAGTGTGCCTGGACACATCCACATGTGACTGCACTATGAACTGAGTCCCTTTAGGCAGAATCAAATGCCTGAAAGCTTTGGAAAATTAATTCTTCAGGCTTGAGTTCCCTTAAAAGTAATGCAAATATAATAATGGCAGGTCTTCATTAATTTTTTTGAAGTGCTTGAATGCTAGAAATGACTTTAAATGTTCTTATAATGAGAGAGAATCCCACTATGGTTGTTATTAGAATGGGTAAGAAGGTTCTTCCCTCATAGACCTTACAGTCTCAGCATGCACATAGCAAGCTAACTACCAACTGATTAAACACGTCACAATTAAAAAAATCAGGGTCAGAAGCTCTGTCAAAATGCAGAGTAGGATTACTCCTTCGAGGTCATGTAATTTACAACATTAAAAGCAAAGCCTATTGCTTTTCTATGAGTCAAAAATTAATTTGTCTTTCAAATGAATCACTGCCCTCATGATGATGAAAGGCATGGGTATTCTATTCTGTTTACAGGTTTTATTCTGTTTATTCTGTTTCCTTGGCATTGAGGATAACAAGAGTTTTACATCAGAGTAACAGAAGGTTATGTAGATAGAACAAAAGTTTTAAAAATAATTATCATTCATGTTAATTCACTCTTTGATTGTCTTCTTGATAATAATTCATATAATAACAAGCTATGTGTTTTATTTATAAAATCTTAGATGCTTCCTGTATCTCTCTGCCACATGGAGAGCATTTACCTGCATGTAGATATTTATGCAAATATTCTTACAGAGGCAATTCTTTGAGATTTGACAAAGCTGTATATAAATTTGGAATTTAATTTTGTGCTTGGGAACTTATGCATCTTTTTATCTTAAAAGTCTCTCTTTACATTTTTTAATTATGTGTCCTGTGCTACAGAAAATTGCATGATATGAGAAGTAGCGATAGCAGACAAAAGCAGATGTGAAAGTGATACTTTTCTTGATTTGATAAAATGCATGTTCAGCCTTATTTTGGACAAGGCATCACTTTGTGTGTGTACTTTTTTAATAGTAGTTGCCAATGGAAAGACTCCAGAAGTGAATGTCATAAGACTTTGGGATGTTAATTTTACAGGAGCATCATTAGTTCTAAACAAATTTTTGAAATTTTCAAAATTGTTTTCAGTACTCTAAAACTGCTACGCAGGATTTCTTCTTGGTTTAGCTTTTATCTGTAATGTTATTTCTATTTCAGGAACATCTTTCATTTAATTTAGTGATACTTTCTGAAAAGGAGGGAAAAAAAAAAAAAGTCCTGTCCAATGCTATTAAGTTAGATCTTTAGCTGTTCTAAGGCCTTGATGCACTTTAGCAAATAGGAATGGGAGAAGAACAAACCCGGAAAAAGCTCTTGTTTTGTGAAAAACACTGAGGCTTCGCTCTTTTCATCACGATTCCATCACCCAGATTCAGAAACCTGCCATGGATGAATCAGTTCCTGGCAGAAGTTCTAATAGCCTGGGGGATGCATTTATTTGAATTGGCTAAAGTTGTTCTTCTAGACAAAGTTCCCAGATTGCTCACCTCACTTCAGTCAGGAAGATGTGTTCACCCAAAACACCTCTTCCTGCCCTAGAATGCCCACTGTCTTCCTTCATTTATGTTTCTGCGCAGTGAAGTCTGCATCAGGTGGCATGTGTATACACTGGAACACATAGATGGATAGGACAGATCACAGATCACCCTTTGCTGCTAGGAACTCCTATCTGAGCGAACTAGAGACATGTCTGTATTGAACTGATGAGATATTTTGCTCTTGCAGCTAAGAAATTTTCATTGGAGATACCCTAAACTTGATCTTTTTGAAAGGAAATAGAAAGCAGGGATCAGTTTTCCAAAATAATTAACCTACAAATACCCCTTCTGTGTAGTCTGAAAATAAAGTGCTGTTACAGAGGTGCTGTATGCTGCAGCCTAGGTGTATTACAGTCATGCAGGTAAATCCAGGAAAATACTCTGAGCATCATGTGAGCATCACACGTTACTGAAATCCCTCAATATGGAAGGAGCGTTGTGAGGAACCTGCAGTTCTGGTCCACACACATGCCATGAGGTGTTCAGATCTGGACAGGGTATCCAATACGCTTAGTTGAAGCACTGTGGTCTACTTCCCTGGGGGCCACACCCCAGGGTGGTGGCCTGGGCAACTCTCTGCTTCCCTGCTTTTTTCAGTTACCTCCTCTGTAAAATAGGAATATTAAGCCTCATTTCCCTTCTGGAATGCATTGACAGACTGATGAAAAAATGCTATGTATTGCTGTGTCTGATTGCTGAAGGGGGGCTATGACTGTGCATCACAAGCAGAAGCCTCCTGGCATTTGTAAGTCACGAAGGTTCATTCATTCCATTGCACAACCACAAAGCATGTAAGTATTAAATCTATGGGGACGTATTCTGGAAATCTGTATATTGTCTTGTACAGGATCATTAAGTAAAAGAAAAGTAAAAGAGTAAAAGAAAATCATTACAAGTTTTGCAAATTTTAAGGTGGCAATTCACAAATTTTGTTGAACCTATTTAGGGAAGTCAAAAGAATTTTTAGACAACTACCCTGAAAACACACAAAATGGAAAGAAGTTAACCTAGACCTAAATAGAGATTTATTACATTTGGTTTTGTACTGTAAGATACTGAGTACGCATATTTCTGTTTCTAAGTTGACTATTGCTTACTAGACTTCTCATATTATTAATAGAAATATGTGAATAGGGAGTATTTTGATCCAGGTACTGAAGTCTCTTGGATAATTTAAATTATGTGAAATAAATTTTTTTTGCTTTTAAACTTTGTTCAAAACTGTTTGTTTTGAAGTGACTTTTATAACTAATTTTGAATTTTTTTTTTATATTTAAACTAAATTTATTAACCAAATTTGAATAATTTTAACAGTTTCAATACCTCCCCAACTACATGATTCAATAAACTTGCTACCCATGAGAAAAACAAAGTCCAAAAATAACATCAAGCTTTGTTTATAGACAGTGGTTGTATATCAGCTTATTGTGTTGTGGTCTGGGATTTGCAGAGTACTGACTGTGGAATATTTATGGCTACTGCACCAGAACTGTAGTTTTGGGGTAAGGTATGTATCAGGAGGAAAAGGATAGAGACCTATGTGAGAGATGGGGAGAGGGATGTCTCAAGACACTTGTATACTAACAAAATAATGAGCATTTTTTTAAACAGCATTTGCTAGTACAAAAATGTAATTGCCCCAGTTCATCACTGCTGTGTGCTCATAAAAATCTCTTTTAGTTTCTATGCAGCAGCTACATGGTTCAAATACAACTAAAGAGTTGAGGAACACGATAAAATAACGTCTCTAAGAACACTACTATATGACATAGCCTCTGGCAAGCTTTTCTCATCATGCTGAGTAGAGACTTATCATCATTATTCTCATTATGCCACATCTTATCCTCACTGCTGGTAGAAACCTTTGCATAGACGAGAATGAGGACAGCTTGTGCCTTAAATTGGTCCTTTTGAGGAAAGGAACAAGGGTTTGTCAGCGCTGTAACATTTAGCCTCCGATATGAAAGGAATGGCAACTAAGGGACTTTTAATCTCAGCCCTGCCACGTTTGATTTTGTTCATGCAGAAAACTGAGCAGACTCATCAGACCAAATGCTCAGTAGTGATGCAGCTGCTTTCTGCCAGTGGGACATCTGAGTATCACAGAGCTGTCACAGGGACGCGTGCCACAGATCTGCCTTTGTTGGAGAGGAAGAAGACTGTAATAGGAACTGGCAGATCTGTGCCAGAACTGCACTTTAGCTTCACACAATCATACACAAAGCAGGTGTAAAAATAAGAAGTGCTTGCCACAACACAGAAGCAACGTTTGTGCATGCAGCAGGAGAATGCACTAAGCATGTTTGTTCTCTGCATTTTAATTCTTAAGCATCTTCAAGATCTGCAGTTGGATGTGCTTGAAACAAGTAATAGAATGACTTATTCTTTTGGCTAGGGAGGTTTTTCTTATTTCCTTTGTGGATAAATCAAAGAAGGTTTTGTCTTACCCCAGCTTCCAAAGCCAGGAAGAGAAAAAACAGTCTGATTCCTCCCAGGAAAAAAAAAAAGTAAAGTTTTTTCAACTTGCCAGTTTCCTATCTCTCTATGTAGTGATGGTTGTAATCGTGTTAACATCATGTCAGAACATGTCAGAACATGTTAGAACAGTTGTGTTTGTGAGTCTGCATTTTATGAGCACAGAGGCAAAACTACCAAGCTATTCCCATACTATTCCCATGCTATTATGCAGCTTTGCTGAGAATTTATGAGAGTACAACTGATATAAAATGTATTTCAAAGCATCTTAGCTGCACAAGTTGTTCTTCAGTCTAAGTGTGTTATGGTACTGTATGCTATGTGATAGACTTTATTGCAGATCTTTATGCACTATGAGAGTGTGGTAACAGTAGAGAGAGGTATTCTGTTGAAATGGTAGTCACGCAGTGTAGGATATTTAAATAACTGCAAAACTATGTAGCATTGTCCTGCTGTCACACTGTAAGATATTTCTGATTAACAAAAGCATTAAAGTCATGCTAAGGACGAAAATAATCTATTTTAGGATTCTGAATTACCAATAGTACAAAAATAATTTATAAGTACGTAGGTATATTTGAGCCAATTAAGAACTTTTTTCAGCTGTAAATGATCATTTACAGTTTCCTGAAAACAGTTCTGAGCTGTCATCATTGTTGAAAATGTAATTTATTTTTCCCCAAACAAATATGAAATGTTTTGAATCAAAAAAGCAAAAAGGAAAGCCCATGAAATAAGCCATATGAAGAAAAATTAATAACTGTCTTGTATAATTGCTTTAGAATTAGTCCAAAGAGTAGTTCTCAGTCTAGAATGCTTTCAAAGGCAAGTTTTCCAGACATTACATAATTGTGACCAAAGCTGCTAAACAGAGCTGCTGAAATTTGTGCTGCCTTCCTCCCACAAGAAGTGGTTGCCCAGCTGAGATGGCAACCACTCATATATACTTTCTGTATATATATACTCATATATACTGTATATATACTTTCTTGTTTGCACTTAGAAATGTTAGTCCAGCCACAGAGGTGCTAATTAAACATTATTTCACAGAAGGTACGATGTGAGATGGTCAGTTTACTCCAAGTAATAACATTTTTACTTTTTCCACTGAATTGTATGTTGGAAAATGACATCTGCATATACAACACTACAACATTCAGTGTGATTACGAATTATTTGTTTTACCAGTTGCAATCTGAATTCCATTGGGATTGTGTAAGGCTCTTGGCAGTGTTTACTGCCTTATCATCTGTAAGCAGACCAACAACATAGTAATTAGGAAAAAAAATGCGGAAGTTCCTTCCAGATAAACCCCATGTCTTATCAAACCTTTGAGGTTTTACTCATCATTCTGCTTTTCAGCCCTCCCCCTAGCTCTCAAGTATCTGAGTTCAGCTTTGAAAAGTCATTCATTAGCTCAGTCGATATCTAAGAGCTAGACTTACCAGGGCAAAGTAGACACTGACTATGGGAAATATTGATTTTCATGTAGCCCCCAGCTCCACGGGACAGCTAAAGTTGTTACCACCATGCATGACCACGACCTGTCCCAGAGGCTAATGCCCTTATACTAGACATGGACATTTAAGTGTGCAAACAAGCACAGTTAAAAAAGTTGGCAAATTTAGAATTTCAGTTCACATTAAACACTGCAGTTACGGTGCTTATGTAAACACAGAGAATCATGGCATGGCATGTAGAAGTATGTCCCATTCATTACCCCTATCAGGAATGAGGCATGATAGGTGTTGAGAGGAGGGTCATAATCCTTCCAGACATCTAACTTTCCTCTGTTGCTGCATGTCAATCAGTATCTAGTTTCTTACAGCACCATCCTGCCAAGTATTTAATGGAATTTACAAAGTCCAAGTGGATTCTTTGGTTCATTATGAAACATATAGAGCAAGTCAGGACATGTCTACCTGGGGTGCAATGAAACACAGTGCAGCAATTTCCTGACCTGGTAAGTGACGCGGCCTTGCTGCCTTGAGTCTAAAAGAAATATCACCGGATTTACCTGATGCTGTGCCAAAGTTAACTGGCCCTGCATGCACATAGCCCTTGTGGTGTCTCTGCAAGGTATTCCTCAACAGTGCTATGTTAACAGAGTGTCATGGTTTCAGCCGAAATCACCGCAACTGGACTGACAGATGGCCCTTCCGCCCCCTCACCCCACCCCAAAAAGAGGAGAGGAAGAGATAAGGAGATTCAAAAGTTTAGAATGAACTAAACTACTTTAATGAAGAATTAATATTAAAATAAAAGAAAAAGAAAATAAAATAATGAAATAGATACAATATATACAAAACTGTATCAAGCTCCCAGGATGACAGGGAAGCACTGGGGAAGTCCTAGACTGGACTCAGTGATGGATGGGAACTGGATGCCGGCTCTGGAGTGAGTCAGGAACACACGGACCGGGATCAAAGGCAGATGAACTGACAGGGTCCTCTTTGGACGTCGGCCATTGCAGGAAGAGAGTTGTCCCTTTGATCCCTCAGCTTTTATACTGAGCATGGGGCAGATGGGATGGAATACCCCTGTTGGTCAGGTTTGGGTCACCTGTCCTGTCCGTTCCTCCCCATAGATGTGACCCTTCTACGCTTTTCCGTTTCCAACCCTCTAAGGGGCAAATAACCAAAATTGGCTGACCTTGGTTGTTATAGCAGTAAGTATAAGCAAAGGCCTCTCTGCATACCGTTCCTTGGCATTTAGCACAAACATTGGTCTTATCATTCTGAGAACAAACAGTTTTCTCCCCAATAAGCTGTTAATTTCAGAGAGTTAGAGGAGGCCTAGCTAAAATGTAAAGTTACAGAACACAAAATTGGTTCGGTTTTACTTCAAACTGGGACACAGAGCTGTTGATAACATGCGTGCATCTGTCTGAAAGCTACTTATATGGCCCTAGATGCTCAGGAATGGGGCGTGCAAAAGGAAGGGTCCTCCAAGAAAGAAGCCACTCCGTTTACCTGGGGGTGAAAAGCTGAGAGGGAGAGTCTCTTAGACCAAATGCTGGAACTTTGGCATCCCAGATGGTGTGCAAGGGACAGGTTCCATCTGTTCACTGTTCACAGCTGCAAGGGTGTACCTGAAGTATGACCATCAACCTTCTTTCAAAAAGATTAAGCAGTAGTAAAGGAATCATGTTTACTTTTCAAACCATCATGGTCAACAATGGTGGGTTCTAGTTCTTGTTCTATTGCATATTTAGCATAAAACAGGAAGCTCTTCAGTGAAAAAAGATTCTGGGCACCAGTGTTTTCTGTTAATAGGCTTCCAGTGTCACGCTCACACTTACACATTCTCTGCCTTTGCTGTCATTTTTCCACACAAAATTTACTAATGCTCCAAGAAGAAATGTGAAGTACTCATTCCAGAGCACCTTACTACCTAGCAGCTAGGGAAGTCTCTTTAAGGACATGACAAAGGAGTTGAATCCTAATTGCCATAGGGAGGACTCTACCCATTCAGGTACCAGATAGAAAAGAAACAAGACCATGGTTTGTGTAGAGCTCCATCTCTTGCACGTGCCAAGAAGAAGCCTGCTAGGTGAAGCCTGGAGGCAATACAAGAACGGCTAGCTTGTGAATCCTGGTAAAACTTAAGTTTGGATTAGTTACTGAACTGTCCTGAACCATCAAGGCTGAAACATTTCTGAGCAGAGACAGAAGCACAGCTTTAGGCAGATAAAGAGCTTTACAGTTAAAGAGTACAGTGATTAAGGACTTTATCTCCAGGGCTAGGTGGCAGCTGAGATAAGTGTAGTCTTTCTTGCAGGAAGAGCTATGTCCACAGAGGTGAAGATCAGGGTTAAAGGCAATTGGAGGGGTTGGCTGAGGAGAGCAGGGGCCTTCTTGGGCCAGGCAGAAGAGAACTTTGAGCAATTTGGAACTGGCAAAGAAAAGACAGAGGTTAAAGCCAATTCATTCTTAAACAAGCTTAATCACATTTCTGGTCAAAACATTTCTAGGCCAGCTGACGCCTATGTCAGGCTCTAGAGAGAAATTAAGCTGTTATGAATAACTGGGCAGAAATGAGGGTTAGGTGTGACATTTTGGGTTATCTTTTAATTTAATAGCAGTCATTTATCTTCCTCTCCTATTCCATCTTCCTTATTTCCCAAAAGAATCTAATGTCTTGACAATGAGCGATAGCACAGGAAACCTAATTTTCTATTCTGATAACACAATCCAGTTTAGGATTCATGATTAAAATTTAGCCATTCAAAGAGCTGCAGAGATGTTCATCATTTATGATGCCAAATCCTGTGGCATTTTTTAAAGATGGCACAACAATGCTGGGTTTATTTAGATATTTCAATTATATCATTCAGTCTGTTGTTTTCTAGCATAGGTCTTACTCATGTTCACTTATGAATTCAAACAAAATACTTATGCTCTACAAGTATAAGGCATTTAAGGAAGAACCTGAGGGCTTAATCTTGTCTCACTTATTTGGAGTTACTGTGTTATGTATTTCACTGCCCCAGCTGAGATGCAATTAATTCTTCTAGTTGCTCAGTGGAACTGGCTCCTGACTCTCCAGTGAAAGATGGTGGTAAAGTCTGCCTTGCATTCTGCAGCTGGTTGGGGCAGCAGCCTGCTCACATTCAATGTGATTTTTGAGCAGTTTTGACTCTATACGTTCTGTTTCAGGTCTACACAAAGATATTTCTGCATGTGTGTTTTGTAAAGTCTTTGATTTGGGTTGGGGTTTTTTGAATTGTGGCCAGAACTGAAGGAATATTTGTTATCTGTGTGCCTTCACTAACCAGGCCAGGTCACTTAATGTCGCTTGTAGTCCTCCGTGGAAACTGGGGTCGTTGCAAGGTGAGGGATAGGATATGTATGGGTTAAAGCCCATGGACATTACCTGCTTCTATGAAAAGAAACCCAAGATGTTCAGGTCAGGGTTCTTCTGTTGACTCCCTGTATGCAATGGAACTGGATACTATTTGGTGAGAAAAAGCACCTGACAGCCATTCTATTCTTCAGCATCCATGCCTGGTTCTTGGAGGAACTCCCTGGCATAGAAAAAAACCCTCAATCAAACCAAGCCCAATTCCACCCCATCACCTTCAGGTATCAATAGCAATTGAAGTATCAAAGCTATCAAAAGTTGTATTTTAAAATTAATCCCCCTCCCAAGACTTACATTCAGAATCTTCTGTCATTTATCTTTTGTACAGCCCTGTTGACTTCATCAAAGCCCTGACAGACAATCACCTTGAGTCAATGAAGCAAGTTCTGCCTTGGAGCAGAACTATTTGTAAGTGTTTGTAGTATCTTTCTAAGGTTGTGAGCATGGATTTTGCTCAGTGAGTTCTTAGCAAAACCTGTAGCAAGAATGTCCCACATGTAAAAAAGAAGAATTGTACACTACTTTCCAGAAGAGAATGTTTTCTTTGGTTAGCCTAATCTTCCATGATGTGTCTAGCGAAAAAAAAATAATAATTGTTTCTTTTCTGTTCTTGTGCAGAGGGGTCAGCAGCTGTTGACAAGTTGCAATTTTCTATCAGGCCTTGGTGTATGTACAGTCTCTCATCTTGAAGAGCAGTACATATACACAAGACATCCCCATATCCGATTTGTGTGTTTTGTCCATTTCTCTTCCTCCTCCGTGGTGTGTGATATCCGTCCCATTTGGCTGCTGCAATTTGTCATCTTCAACATTCTTCCTGTTCGTTGCAATTCTTTATTTGTGATCACTCTTTCTTTCATCTAGTCTTATTGTCATGTTTCATTTAACTTACTGAGAAGTTAAAAATCTGATTATTGCATTATCCCAATTGTTCTGTGATATAAAGGTAGTTCATCTTTGTCTGTCACAGCTTGGGGCTGACGTAGATGTCAGCTAAATGACCATATGTTGACTGGAATAACCCTTTTCATGTTATGCAAAAGACTAACTTATACTGGCCAGTTTCCTTATCCTAATCTTTCTCTTAATTTTTAAGATTCAAACGAATGTTTTTA
>VXAK01021238.1:90164-106988 GCA_013399435.1 Arenaria interpres
GACGGAGCACTGGAACAGGCTGCCCAGGGAGGTCGTGGAGTCCCCTGCTCTGGAGATCTTCAAGACCCTCCTGGATGCAGTCCTGAGTAATGTGCTCTAGGCATTCCTGCTTTAGCAGGGGAGTTGGACCAGATGATCTCTAGAGGGCCCTTCCAACTGTGACAATTCCGTGATTCCGTGAAAAAGCCTTTGGGAGATCTGTCTTTATAATGAAAAACAAAATATATTGAAAATTCACTAAAAATGGCCTAAGCACTCAAAAAAATATTTTTGGAATCTCAGAGTGTGGGAAAGAAATAGCTATTTTTATATTAATCTGCTTCAGACTTAGGTTTTTGGCCAGTAAATTTAGCAGAGCATCTTCTAAATTTTAATAATACAGAAGCATTGAGATGCTAAGATCACCTAGTTCTCGATATTGATAATACAATGTTATCAAAATAAAGTTCCTTTCTTTTTTTGCTTTAGCACATTATCATATGAGCTTACTGACTATAAGGCAGTACCAGTAAAACAAGATTTTATCATTTACAATAACTTTTTACCATATGAATATGATACAGTGATTGTAAAATATAATGGAAAATTGTGAGGATGATACATTCCTGTTTCCTAAGAAGAAGATAAAATCTCTGCAATATCTTTCAAAAAATGGAGCTCTTAGAAGATTCATGGGAAGAATATTTTATTGTATCTGTGGCTGCCATGTTGTCTGTGAGAGTAAAGTGAGATCACTAAAGCAAGTGTTCAGTATTGACAGGTGAAGCATCAGTCTTTTGGCTGATTGTTTCTTTTGCATGCAGCCACCATAACTTACTAGGGAAAAGTTTTATCTAACCATGAGCGCAGCAGCTGTTGTTGCTGAAGATCAGCAGATATACTAAAGTAATGCCAGATGCCTACCTTGTGGCATGTAATTCAATAAATTTATTTAAACTGTTGTCAAAATTGGTTTGCATTTTACTCGTAATTTTAAGTCCTCAGTTTCTTATTAATTGTTTACTGTGTGAGCAAAGAATGCTCATGCAAAAATTGAAATATGGTTTGGATTTGAAAGCTCCCAGGAGAATCTCAGGTTAATTGCAATATCCATTATATCTTTTAAGAGTGGGTGAGAAGCACCAATCAAAGGCAGGTTTGCCCAAGTTACACTCCTGGACACTGCTGTCCAGCAATAGGCTTAGAAATGTGCAAAAGGAATAAGAAATTATTATGTATATGCATACAGTAATTTCCACAATAAAGGCCTTTGGGTTCTAGCCTGTGTTCGAATTCGGAGCCTCACAGTAGCTGGTAGATAAGTGTTGTACTGACTTTATAGATGGTGGAACTCAAGTATGGGAAGTCCAAGTGGCTTTGCAGAAACCCACGCAGGAAATTAAAAGCAAACCAGGAGCAGAGCCTTTGTTTTCTGACACCCAACCCCATGCTTTAAATAGAAAATGTTCCATCCTGTGACAACATCTTCAGTCCAGTATTGTCCAAGGCATGGATTAATGACCTCATACGACTTTTCCATCACTGGCATTTGGGCTTCCACAGTTAGTCATGGCAACTCTGTTGACACTGTGATAGCTGCCTCAGAGTTTTAGGTGTGGTTCTGTTAAATGCCTAAAGCTAGAGTTAGATGTGAAAAAGACTTACAAGATGATTTGACCTATACACCTCCCATGCAGCATTGCTCATGAGAGTGAATATTTCTAATGTTTCTATAAGCATGACTTCAACCTTCCCTGGTGTTCCAGGTTCCCTCATGTCCTTTGAGTAAATACTCCGCCACTTAATGATTCCCCCTCTCATTAAACTTTCCCAATAGTCAATCAAAACTTTTCCCACCCATATTTCTATCTCCTTATTCTCAGGTTTTGTGTGAAATCCACATTCCTTGGCTATTAAGAGATACTTTCTTTCTTAACAAAATCCTGACTGCATCTGAGTCACTGTCGAGTTGCCATTAAAAGATTCCACATTTCTCCCTTCCATTAAAACAAAACAAAAGAAAAGAAAAGAGAACAAAAGAAAACAAAACAAAACTAACACCCCTCCCTGTGTCACCTTATTAATATTGCCTGAGAGGACCAAGGGGATGCAGGGCTGGCTGTTGAGAAGGACAGTCCTAGCCTGCTCTCATTGATCCATGCATGCAATCCTCTGAGACCTCAGACATGGAACCAGCATCTCCACCTCTGCCAGAGCCATCAGTGGTGTGCTATGCTCAGCAGAACTGAAGTTGTCAGAAAATAACAACTGATGTAATAGATTACTGTTCCTCACCTTCCTCTTTCACCAAATGTCTCCCAGTGCTATTTCTCAGTTGAAATCAAAGATTTTGATCCAGGATGGTGACAATCAGGAGCAATCTAGGGAAATGCAGGGACTTGCAGTGAAATAACCTTCTCCAGTAACCTTTGTTATGAAGGAATAAATCTGTATCGCTTAGTTGATTACTCAAAAGAAAACAAAGCAAACCAAAACAACCTGCTTACATTTTCCTTCTGCTTGAGGGACAATGAGGTTATTTTTAGTACATGACTGTTTCAATAATTGCAGTTGTTACTGTGAATGACATCAAGCTAGAAAGAGGAAACTTTTCATGTACTTCCGTATAGGGAAAGCAAACAATAGAAATAAGCATTTTCCTGAGAGGCAAAGTCTTCTTTCTGAGAAGAGTGGCCATTATTGAATAAAGAAGTATCTCTTTCTCTTGTGAAGTGTAGCACCTACTCAGACGAAGTTTTTTTATGTTTTCAAGGAGGTTTTTTTAATAGTACTCTTAGCCAATCTGTTCGGCTGGTGCTGCCCCTGCAAGATATTACACTGTAAGCAAGCAGGCACTGTTGCACATCCATGGCCATGACTGAGATACTGAAGGTTCCTTCTACATGGAACAGAAAACAGATTCCCGTTATTGTGCAGCAAAACAATGGTGATTTCACTGAATTCATCACTTTGATGCCCTAAGGAGTACAGGACCACAAAAGTGCCATTCGCTGTGGAAATGATGGCTCTGATAGTTGGACATTTAGTACCTGGGTAACGGACAGTTTAAAAATGTCACAGTTGATAACTTGTTGTAGCTGGTTCCTTTTGTCATACTAGCTGATCTACTGAAAAGGTTTGGATGCATATCTTAAGGGGGGAGTGGGGTGGAGAGGCAAAGAAGTTAAACTGGCACATATATAGAAAACAACTGAGCTACACAACATTCATAGTCCTTTTTAAAATGCATCTAAGAAGCAGCCTGAGTACAAAACAGAGTCCAAAGATTTTCTAAGACCAAATTGGGTGTCTTTTATTGAAAGTGTGTCCCTGAAGTGCAGGAACAGATTGTGAATGTTTCCATGAGGTCACTTGCCTCTCAGGAACAAAAGGGCAAGCCGTCTTTGTGACTTAATTAGGTTTAGGCTGCTAGAAAAGCAGCTTGGGCTAATCACAAGGTTCCCAGCGTGCACAACTGCTGCATCTGCAGCATTTGCTCTTACTCATTTAACTTCAGGAGTCTGTAGTGGCATCTGCAACCCAAAGCGAACAGCTACTGTTCAGATCAGAGTTTCCCTCCTGTTTCAGGCTGAGTAGCCTTGACTGCTGACTGTGAGCACTCTCAAATTGAGTGCTCAACACATCTGATCATTTGATACAATTATCTAATTCCAGAAATGCTGTTAACCCACTGAAGAAATCTCTTGCATTGGAGAAAAAGGGGAGATTACGAGTTTCAAGTTCAGGGATCTTTCTTCATATTTGCTATCTCAGGCAAAGTTTTTTCTTGGTAGGTCAGAGAAATAGTTGTGTGGGGCCTTGTACTGCATATTTATTTGTGTGGACATGTTCTTCCAGAATGCATGCATTTTGCCAGTTGTAGCAGCTCGAGTAAGATTTTCACATTATTAATGAGATCAAGCTTCATTTAGGTAAAAAGAAATCCATCTTTCATTACTATTTTTTATAACTTAATTGGCTTCTAGTTGAATACTTGATACACTTAAAATCCAGAACATACAAAATGTGTGCAGCAGCATTTTACTTTCAGTTTCAGTGCACCCTCTTACCACTATTGAGTAATCATATGATTGCTACCATTAATGTAGCCCATAACATTTAAATGATTTGTGAAATGTGAGTAATCATCTTACAAATATTACAATGGGTTCTAAAAGTACTTCTCATGGTGAATTCTATTTTATAAATTAAGCAAATATTTTATTTTCTGTTTCCCCATGATTCTAGCTGTTTCTTCAACATTGTGCTTTCTCTTCTACAGTGCAAACTTCTTTAAGAAGATATTTCAGCTGTTTATTTTGAGCTGCTTTAGAAATACTAAAGTTGGGAAGAAATATGGGAAGAAATATGGGAAGAAATATAGGAAGAAATGTAAACCATGGTATCTTGAAATGACCCAGACTGCAGCTAGCCTTGTTCACATATCTACTACCTTTAACTTGTATATATTTCTGTATGGCTTTTCAGACTAATTTAGCTTTATCTGAGGGTGTATGTTGATGTATACAGGCTTCATTTAGTTCATTTGTTTTTCCGGTTGTAATATATATTTCAGAATAAAAATACTGTTGAACGCTCTTTGCCTCTACACAGTAGGGTGGTTGTGAATGTCTATTCACAGGTTCCTTTGGGAAGCTGTGACTTCACAGCTAAAATTCGTATTTCCATTGATATCTCACATAAATTAAGTTAAAGCAGCTGAAAATTTATATTCTATTGCTAAAATAAAATTTTGGGGTTTGCACTCAGTAAGCAGAAAACTATTTAATCCTAAATGAACTGTAAGCAGGCCACTTCCATCTTTGTAGCACAAAATTGTCTGAAATTTAAAATAAATTGAGAAAGGGAAAATGACAGTGTCCCTTTCTTTCATTTGATGTTACTCAGTAGACATTCAGAAATTTAATTTGATTAACATATTTTCCTTTTACTTTTCCTCACTTATGGTTTCAGTATCATTGTTCTGTGGCTAATCCACTACTTCTAATCATTTAAACATGAGCTGTAGTAAGAAAACACTTAAAAGGTAAAGTTGTCATAAAAATTTGCATTAACAGATATTGTCTCGTCCTAAAAAATATACAAACTCATATGTGGAAAGGGGATGCGATGAGATTTAGTGAAAGGAATGTCCCATACTGCCAAACAGCCTTGTACCAAAAAAAGTGTGTGATCAGGCTTTCTCATGAAATCTTGTGATTTCAAAGCTCAAAGGAAATGTTTATTGACTGCTGTTTATTTGAACAGATTCAATATCCCCACCTTCAAGCCAGAGACCTTTTTTCCCAAGAGGCCTAATTGCCCATTGCCAGTCTAATTGTGGCTACCTTATTGTCATGTTTGGGGAAAGAAAATTTAATGTTTTCAGACTGTTTTCTATTGAATGTTTTAAACCTCTAGGAAGAGCACCACTAATGCGGAAGTTATTTATTTGAGGTTTTTTAAATGCTTGAGAAGATCAGTAAAGGCTGTCATTTTTCTTTCTGTGAACGCTTGCAACTTGCTACTCCACAGATGTATGATCAGTACGAAAAGAAGAAAAGCCTCCACTGGTTAAATTTTATACTGAAAAAAGGTTTTGTTTCCTCTCTGAAAAGGAAATCAGAAAAAAAAAAAAAAACAAAACACCCTGTTGAGCTTTGTACAACTTGATGGATAGATTAGCTTCAAAGAGAAGATGAAAGTTTACTGATAACAGACAGCAAACAGCTGCATCTGTGCATTGCTGGGATTTTAGCTGTGACCCTAAGGTTTAAGTCCACCCAGATTTGCTGCAGTTGTTGAAGGAATAAACTCAAAAACATGTTGCATCTCTTTTAATAACAGTAGTAGAAGATATATAATTTATCTACCATTCTTCCTCCATTTTTCATGTGACACCACAGAAAACTATGAAATAAAAAATGTCATAGTTTCTGAGTTGCATTTGCTAAAATAGTGATAAGTATTTTGTAGGTTTATTTAGAAAGTGTGGCACAGAACTTCTCCCCTTGGCTTGCTGATGGTGTACACTTAATCTCTATACACATCAATAAAATGTTTATGTGATTTGCATAGGTTCATTCCTGCCTCAAAGAGGGAAAGTAATTGCAGCATGTTATATGGAAACACGGACAAATTGTTCTCCAGAGGAATATTGTCCGGTTCCAGCCCTGCAAGAAAGACAAGAGAAACATCCTTTCCTTTCTTCCACCTTAGAGCTCAGTCAACAAACATAGTCAGGTATAAAAAGTCATGCAAAATGTCAACCCATTTTCATTTGCCATTTGTCAATTTCCATATTCCTTTCAGTGTATTATCTTTCAGTCTTTCCTTTTATTCTTGCTTTCTAGTGCAATGTGCTCACCTTCTGTCTTTAGATTCTTCTTCCTCTCATTTGCATGTTTTCTTACACACTGTTCCTCTTTTTCCCTTCTCTTTCTTTGCCATGCTTTATTTCCATACCTTGCTTCTTATTGCATGTTTTTCAGTTTTCAGCTGTGCTTAATGATCAACATCAATCTATTTTCTTAGGCTCTTCTCCTTACCTTTGTCCCAAGTCTCAGTGTGTTTTACCCTTTTGTAATTTCCCTACCATAACTTCTACACAAAGCAATTGAATTGTTTCAGAGCTTCCTTTTCTGTTACCCCTCAGGGTACATAGGAAGGCTTCAAGCACATCACAGAAAGGATGGGCTTTCACATGAGCTTGTATGATCTCAAGGCTATAAATCTGGCAGCAGTTCTAAACTCTTTTTTTTTTTTTCTGGGGATCAAGTTGACTTTTGGCATTGTGGGCTTCAAGCCACTGTTAGGGTCAGTTCTATCTATTATGCAAGGTTTGGTTGCTTCTTTCTTTATCCACACTTCTATCCCATGTCGATAAAAGGAGGCAATCAGTTGTACAGATTGACAGCCATATATGAAGAAAACCACTGCCAAGGATAAAACTTTATGTGCGTTATCTGCAATGGACATCAAGTTCATAGAAAAGCAATAATAACTCTTTATAAGAAATTTGGGTAAGTCATGGCAATGTCTACTGGTTCAGTACAGCTTCATTTGAAAGCTCGGAGACAGAGGAATCACAGTTTTCTGTAACATGCTGCAAGTAGACTCAAAGCTGCAAATTCCAGATCTCTGTTTCAATTCCAGTTCCCTGATGGTTCAGATTGCAGAAAAGTCATCCAGATGTGCTACTAGAGAGCAGGTTTGGGGATAGTAGTGAATGGCTCAAAGTGGCTATATCGAAGTTCTCAGTATTTTTCATAAGTGACACTTAACTCTGTGCAGAGGACAAGTATGAGTCTTGTGCATCTCTTAACACCCCTTGTAAATCTTGAGGCAGTCCATTGGGTCTTCTGCTTTCTGTAGTGTTCTGAATTTTATTCAGCATGAATATGGTTCAAAAAGATACCAAGAAAGTCCTTATAACACGATGCCCAAACCCTCCATTTAATTGCCTTTCAAACACAGCCAATGTTATCATAGCACTGATGTTTGACTCCAGTTAGGAAAGTAGTCTTTGAAGAGTTGCCCAAACTGGGGCCAAAGGTAAACATGAACGAAGAAGATTACACTATGTGTTGAATAGAATTTTCATATGATAATTTTACTGTCATTTCCTGTTGTGTATACTATATTTTATACTAAAGCTGCTGTGATACAGTGCACCGTTTACAGCATGTGCTTCAGAGTATGGACTCCTGCCTTCAGTACTGTGATTTCAGTGCTGCATTCAACTTTAACTCACTGGGCAAGAAGGCAGCCTATTCGACTATCATGACTCTCTTTGGACAGTGAATGTATGATTTTGAATTTGTTTCAGAACTTTTCTTTGAATATAATTGTTATTCCAGTTCTTCTTTCCCTCTTTATTTATTTCTTATCAGTTACATGGGAAAATATTTCAACCTGCTAAATTTTCCACCAATATACTTACTGACTTTGAGTTCTCTGTTTACTACTCTGTCTTGCATTCTTTAATAGCTGCTTTTGTAGCTATGTACTTGGGGTAAATTAAATTTTACCTATTTATATAGGCCATTTCATGTTGTTGATAAAACATTTGATAAGTTTATAGAGATGAATCCAGGGAAAGATGTGGAAGCCTGCAAGTCGGGCAATGTGGCATACAGCTTTAAGCTATTTGATCCCCAAACTGAAGCTCTAAAATCAAAGTTAGACACTTAGGTTCCTGGCAAAATTATGAGAAGAGGTAGGCGTTTCAGAATCAGCTCAGCAATTTAAGCTCAATGAGGAGATTGCAAGTAGGAGATGCTGAACACGGACATGCCCCTGACAATTCACCAACCCTCTGATGCTTAGGCACTTGGCTCAGATCTCTTTGCATTTGATTTCCTTCTCTGTGTGGTGAGAAGACATAGCAGTGATGTTCTCCTTAGGGCCCTACAACAAAACCAGCATACATTGAGTCCTAGAACAGCACCCCTCATCTTGTTACAGTGTGTGAGTCTTTTACTGTCCATCTCTATTGTCAGATTTAGGCCTTTTGAAGAATGGAACGCAAGGTTCACGGAGCCAAGGCACGAGAGTTAAAGGAACATCAAACAGCAGCATAGCCATTAGTGCACTCATTTAAAAATGGGAGTCCTGGATTTTAGTCTTGACATCCTTTGCTGCTTATACATTTACTGCTAAAGTGAATCTTGGAAATCAAAAGGTACCATATATCCCTTTCTGGCCCTGTCTCAGCAAATGGTGTGGTACATAAACCTCTCTCCCACTTCTATAAATGTCTGTCTGTATTGTAAAGAGGTCCTTGCCTTGATCAGTGGAAGAGGTGGATCTGAATCCCCTAAGGTTGAGGAATTATTTCCTGGATGAGTGCACTGATGTCTATTCTGTGCTATAAAAGCTGCAGGCTCCTCTACCTCATCCTGGCATTCTGGTGCCTTTTATAAAGAAAACAGCTAACATTATCTTTTATAAAGAATCTGAGAGTCTAGAATTCATCTGACTTAATCAGGGCACTAGATACAAAAGTCTGAACTAATTGTCTAGGATCTCTATAGTCCATGGAGAGAATCGACAATTCACAGGGTTCTGTGGACATTAAGGCAGAAAATAAGCCTGGTGAGCTACATCCTGCAAGTGTTTCTCTGTCCACAAAAGGAGCTAAGGGTGAGTATCTCAGCTGCAGACAACTAAATTATAGAGCCTGTGCCTAGGTGAGATGAATCCTATCCAGAGGATGAAGCATGCCTTCTGGATTATGCCACAGGAGAAGCAAAATTAACAGGCCTTTCTGGATTGCTGTAGACTGAGAATGAAGTACCTAGAAAGCTCTAGGTGGTTGCTGAAGACAGGAAAATAAGCAGCAGCTGAATCTCATTTTTTGACTGAAACACCTGCAGTCTGGTTGTTTAAGGTGCCTACATCCCTTTTTGGATCTGGCGTTTGATTATACTGATAAACCTGGCTGTCACTTAAATTCAAAAGATGGGCTTAGTCCTTTGTTTTTCCAATAAAGAACTTCACCCAGATCCTTATTGTCCCCATTCTTTTACTGTTACTGTATAATGCTGCAACTAAACTGCCCTCATACATCCCTCAGTTCATATATTTCATAGAATGATAGAATTGTGGAATGGTTTGGATTGGACAGGACGTTAAAGATCATTGAGTTCCAACCCCCCTGCCATGGGCAGGGACACCTCTCACTAGACCAGGTTGCTCAAAGCTCCATCCATTCTCTTCATGAGGGGTTCGACTGCATGTTGCTCTGTGTGCTCCCTGATCTGTGTGCCTCCTGAGGTGAGTGCTGATACTGCTGGTATAGGAGATTATAAGGAAGTAATTTCCTTCTCTGTGCCTGAACTCCAGCAGATTATATACACAGGGCTCACTAGTCTGTTTGCACATGTTCCCCTGTGTGCTTTGAAGTATTATTCCAGTGATAAAAAGGGAAAACAGATACTGCGTTCCTACTTCGGAATGGTGGTTTTTCACTAGCACTCGTGCAGAAAAAGTGCAGAATTTTTTGGAGACAAACGGAATTAAAATGTTAAGCCTTCACTTTTTCTTTCTTTCTAAATGGGATGATTTGTTTTCTTATGGGTAGTCTGAAGAGAATATCATTTGAGAGGGTGTGAAAAACTGACAGCATTAAATATGTCCCATGCTCACAGAAACTCACTACAATTTTATTTTTTTTTTCTTTATTATCTGATACCTGGCTTCCATCTTCGAAGATTAGGGTTTGTAAGGAATGTTTGCTTCAGATAAGAACATATTATCCAAGTTAAACTATATTCTTTTTACCACAAAAGAAAAGTAGAATTATGATATGAGCTCAGTAAAAACTGATGTGTCCAAGACAGCTTCCCATAAACACTTAAAGGTTTACATATCTAGTTCCTAAGAAAGTGAGCTGAACTGAAAACAAGTAGAAAAATTTGTGTTTGCCTTTCACAGTAATAAAGATAACAGACATGAGGTATCATTTCAATATATCTTTTCCCTTTTTTATTAAAAACATCCTGCTATTGGAGGTAAATGACATATCATCAGAAGGAATTTATGGATACAAGAAGTGAGAACGTTCTCTGTATCTCTGAGTCAGAAGTGATAATGTATTTACTGTAAAGTGTTATATATATATGTAGTGCTCTTAGTTTCACTGCTTTAAGTGCAAGCTTTGTATCCTCTGAAGATACCTCTGATTTTAAAATAATTTAATTTAAAATACATTTTCATACTTTTGGTTTCAATATTGCTTTAGAACTTTATTTTCTAAAGAAGGGGTAAGAAACTTGCTTGCTTTTCACCACATTTGCTGGTTGTTTCCATTTTGCATTTTGTCCAGTTTCAAGCATGTAGACTGTCTCCGGAACTGCTCATGCAACTTGTTGAGAAAAGAGTGGCAAAAGGTGAGTCTGAGCCACTTTTATGTTCCCATAGTCTATTCTCACAGACTTTTATAGTACTGAAAGCTTTGACATACATCAGTGTTCTTAGTATAATTTAAGCTATCTGTCCAAAGTCCCAAGATATTCTCCCCCTCCTTCCAGCTACAGAAGATCTTTGATACTCCGTCTTACCTGGTCAAGGCCACTCTCCATGGGGGTCTCTACAAGATCTGTAGGGATTCTGCCATGGCTAGCAGGTATATAACACTAGATGATTCCCATAGACAAGAAATCCATGGAAGATGTCTATAGATCATCTGTTCTCTGTGTATGTGCTTAAAGAGTAGCTTGAGGTAAGCTTAAGGTACCTTACTTCAGGTAAGTCATGGAGCAAATCTCAAACACAGAAATGGCTCTCATACACAGATGGGTCTTGTGGACTTCTCTTCCATTGTCATGGCCACTTAATGTCCTTCTGCAAATTACACTCACTGCTTACAGGGCAAAGTATCATCAGGCAGATATTCAGATATATGTTAACTGCCTCTGAGACAGTTTAACAGCTGCCAACAGCTGTTAACAGTACCTGTGTCTGTGTCATTCAACACTGAATGCAAAGTGGATGAAGCAGGTGATGATGTGATCAGAAGCAATAGTGTCATGCTTAGAAATTCATGTGTTATCAATAAGATTGAAATGATAAGAAGATAACATCACCATGCTACCTGGGTCTGTACTGCCCTTTGTACAGAACTGCTGAGCACCCCAGGACAGCTTGCCTCTGTCTTTCTCCTCTCCCAGAGGTGTGATAGCAGAAGGTAGGGCACAGCTTGCCAACTTCAGCTGTGATGGGCAAGGTTTGAAGGCTCGCCTTTCTCTCTGCATGGGACCTACAGCATGCCTCCCTTGTATCAGGACAGATGAGGTGCTATGTCATGGTCCTGTGCTCTGCAGGTAACTAATTTAAAAGTTTCCAGAGTTGGACAGATGAATATTGCTGATGTAACTAAGATGTGCATTACAGTTTTCCTTCTGGATGAGGATGCAGGCTCTGTACAGCCCCAAGGTGTAAAACCAGGGGTTTCAGTGCAGGTTGTAGAAATACTGTTTTGAAGTCCCAGTGTCAGCAAAGAAGATTTTATAGGGTGTGTACAATGTTTGTGTTTACATTCATAAACATCACAGAGAGTGTATTCAAATATAACTACTTTAAAAATACATTTCTGAACATATTTGTGTTGAGGTCAGGAGATAAAACCAAATGTAAATTTGAATCCTACACTGCCTGAGTGAGTTATTTCATTAATCTTCATAAGCTGTGTAAGTATCGGAAACGTTTCTATCACTTCAGCTAAAACCCAGAAAAAGCCAAAAGTAATTTTAGGTCACAGTTGTATCTAAGTGAGAAACAATTTTTATATGACGATCTTTTACCCCTCTCTTTTGACAGATGAGTACCAGTAACTCTGGCCATTAATAGCTATCCCCTGCTCCACAAGCACTGGAGTGCAGCCTAGCCTTTCTTATGACACAGTAGGGAGTTCAGACTTGAAGCAAAGTATGCTGTAAATTTTCAGGCAGTTTCTCTTTTTATTGCACATCTAGCATAGCCAGAGAAGCTCAGAAGTCAGCAGGATATTAACTTGGCTCAACTAAATTACAGAGAAAGAGAAAAAAAATTGCCCAGTGAATTTGCTTACAATGTAAAACCAGTGCAAAATTTGTCTCAGTGTCTGCCTCTGTACCAGGAAGCCAAATGTAGTCATGGCATAGGCCTGACACAGATATGTAATCATCCATACTATGACCATGGTCCCTGGCATGCTTTTGATTTGGGTCAGCTAGCATGTTTTCAAATGAACCCTAGCTGGGTATTCAGGATGAGCCAGGACCCATTCACAACATGCAGTTGGGATGAGCTACCCTAAAAAGAGGGGATTTGGGTAGGGTAGCTACATGAAAGGGATGTTTTGCTGTTGCAGTGACTCCCAACTTAAGAAACAGCTTCTGGACTGTTTTTTGAAGTAATTTGTCTAGTAGTTTTGCTCCCCAGCAGGGTAGGGAGAGGAACAGGGGTTCCCTTTGTGTCTTGAATGGCAGCGTCTCCAGAGGAAAATCCTCTAAACTGCACCCTGACTCACTACAACAGTTCAAGCCAAACTCAGGCAAATGGAGGTTTTCCACCTTTGAGTGGCAAATCATCTTCCTTGAGTCATGGTGCGTGTTCTGGTGCTCTGTAGGAAATGGGCAAGGGTGCCATCTGTTTATAGCCAGGCGTGACAGGTCCCAGCCCAGGGTCAGGGACCCCTGTGAGCCACCTAACTCTGACCCATCCCTCCAGCCTGAGTGATGGAAGAGTTCTTGTTCCCACCGTTTGCATTCCCCTGGAGCTAACCCAGTGCTCGTGCTGTTCATCTCCCATCACACACAGAGGGCCCCTACCAGGGACGGTGCTTTAGAAGCACTCACCAGTGCTTTGGAGGGACAGGGGCCTCAGGCCCAGCACTTGACTGTAGGAATACATGGTGCTTTCTTCTCTCCTTTAACCAGGCTGTATTGGTAGCTGATACATCTATTTGAACATGTAATGGTCTCATTTATATTTCATACCTATTGGATTTTCTCCATGTGTCGGTTACAAATTGGAATTAACAAACCGGTGCATTCCATATGGGAGATGAACACGTATCTACCCCAAGATAAACATCTCTGGAATAGCAGCATTGCAAGTCTGGGTGCAGCAACAATCCCACTTTTACCAGTCATAGTGTTACACTCAAAATCTTGTTTATGGGCAAAGAGGAAGCACACCCTACATATACACATATACAGTCAAGAATTTATTGTTAGTATAACTGAAATCATAGGAATCTAATCATTACTAGTCAATGTCTAATTGTTACATTAAAAAAAAAAAAAACGAGTTATAATGAAGTTAGAATACTTCTAAATATAAAAGTTCTCAATAATATAGTTGAAATTTTTATAGATGCACTTCTTAGTTTCTATCCCTTCTCCTGGTGGTATGTTGACCTTTCCACTGCTTTTCTGATCCTAAGGTAGGTAATTTCATTCTGTTTGTGGTGGCAGCAATGATGCAGTGAGTTATTAGCATCTGGAGTCTTTTGCCAAATGGATTATGATGTTCATGTTGCTGGTTTCTTCTCCT
Source organism: Arenaria interpres (assembly GCA_013399435.1). NCBI lineage: Eukaryota > Metazoa > Chordata > Aves > Charadriiformes > Scolopacidae > Arenaria > Arenaria interpres. Next base: position 104,184 of record VXAK01021238.1, read on the forward strand.
TACTCCAGGATCCACTGGGGGTCATTTTTATGTGTTTGCTAGCATATTTTTGCACCTTATGGTTTTTCATTTCTCTGCCCACTTATTGTGGTTTCTATGTATGTTAGATGTTATTTCTTTGTTTCCTTTGTTACTCTTGAAACTAGTTCTGTCCAGCTCCAACTGTGCATTTCATTAACTGACCATGGGGGAAATGTCTGCAGCTGAGAGGTCTCCGATGTCAATCTTGGGCCCCGTCTCTTACCGACCCCTGCCCGTACCTCTCTATGCCGCACCCAGCATCTCTGCTTCTCAAGGCCTCTGCTGTTGCACTGGACTTGTATTTCTTTACACTACATCATTTTTTTAGAGTTATAAACATCTCATTCTGCACAGAATAATTGTTTGTTTACTGCTAGCTACATAAAACTGTGGCTGAACCACACAAAGATAACAAGAGGAAAACAAATTAGCCATAGACACCTGGTCAATTAGAGAAATTACTGTCACAGCTAAAGCAAGTAAAACAAAGCTGCAGGCAGGTCAAGAAAAGTTCAGGCTGAGCAAGCCTGACAAGCCTTATTTCTGAGGCTTTACAAATTCAGTACAAAGTGTACGGCCTGTTACTCGCAGTGGCGATACCGTATTACGGGGGTACATGGTTATGATCCCTTATTTGCTCTGTTTGCAAGAGTGCTGACGGCCTACGTGTCAAAGCACTTAAGCTGTACTAATCTTTTCTCTGACATATTCTGATGCCTCTATAGAACCATACAAATTGGAAGTCTTATCTGAAGTACAACATTGCCAACTGAAGCACGATTACCTGCAGGATGGGCAGGAGGGCAAGCACATTTTGCGCTCATCTTGCTGGAACAACAGGGGTGATATCACATTATAATGTAACTACTTTTGTGGAGGGGAAGAATAGAAGTGGCATTACCTGAGCAGTTGAAGTATTTCTTAGTGATTTTTGAAATAATTGCTGTTACTGATTTTATGTCAAATAAATGCTAGGAAAATATAAGAAAATATTAATCTGTCAAAAAAAAAATATTTCACCCTTGGAAGTCATGGAAAAGAGTGGTGTCCGGGTAGTTCTTTCTCTTTGGTTTCTGTCTATTCACCTCTTTACAGCTATGCATGTTAACTGGAAGATAAATAAGGGTCTGATACCCATGACTGCCTGACAGATTGTACATGATACAAGAAACAGATAGTAGCAGTCAGTGTTTCTCGACCACAGAGGTTCTGGGACCTTTGGGAAGGAAGAATATAGCAAAATTTTCTTGTAATGCAGTAGGAAACATTTTTTGATCGCTAAGACTGAGAAAGGATTTTTGTTCTATGCTGTTCCATCCTTCCTCACCTCGACGATGTACAGAAAAGAAAGGCTCTTTATATGTGCATGAGACAGGAGGATCAGAAGAACTATTTTTAGTTGTTTGTAATTTCTGCAAGAGACAAACAAGTTTGAAACACCCGAGTCAGTCTTGGTTTTAGTGAAAGTTGAATTCTGTATGTTTGGCTGTCCATAGTCTAAATATAAAGTCAAATCCCTCCAAATGGACGTCCTCCAGGACTTTTCCACTGGTTGTAGTCCAGTGTGGTAGGTCAGGACAAGAAGACTGATGTTGGTACCCAGACAAGTTAAATTTAGAAATCCTGGTCCAGGAGAGAATGGCTGTGAATCCCACTACAGTTAAAGCATTCATCCTGACAGAAAGGTCTAAAAAGCCTGAAGAGACTCCTGTCTTTCCTACTTCATTTTCTGACTAGTGAAACAGCTACACTGAGTGGCTGACTAACACAGAAGGTGAGGGCATCCCTGGAGACTGAAAACCAAATAACACCTGGGACAAACGTCCAGAGTCTGATCTCATCTTTGTCTGTTGGGCATGCAATCTGATTGCAAAATACAGTGCAATTTGAAGCCTCTATTCAAGAGACAATTGGGATTGGAATAACAAAGGTGTGGTAGAATAGGAATTAGCTGCATTGTTTGAGTAATGTTGAGTAATTTGCACAGTACCTTCCTAGGCTGTGCCTCACTCGGCCAAGTCCTTGGTACAGCATTTCTCCCACGATCTGCAACTTCATTCACTAAGAAAAAGTAATGCATGTAAATAAGAAAATGTGGCACTGGAACTATAGCAGTTTGGTTACATCGGTATGACCTCAAAAATCAAAACCCATCGGAAAAAAATTCTAAACTGTTTTTTTGTAAATCTGCAAGATACTAATTGCAAAAATAGCTGCCTGAGAACAATTAGGTGGAAAATACAAAAGATATCTCTTAGATGAATTCATTGTTCTACATATAAACATCCGTTGGGGTATCACATCCTGGAAAAGCCACTCAGTTTCACTACATATGGAGGTTAAGGTTTGCTAGTTCCCATGCACTGGCAGACCATAGTTGCTTTGTGTGCACATACAAGCACACCTCCCTCTGTATTCAGGTATGTAAATAATAAACATACAGCCAGAGTCAGGAAATTATTTTTCTCATGTTATTAATTAGAACCATTAACCATGAATTTTCTGCAACATAATCAGAAATGAATACAATTAGTCAGCAAATGACCATAATTTGCATTCAGGGAGCTATACCAAAACTACTGAGTTAAGTCTTGCTCCTCTCACAAGGATTTCCCCTTAAAATATTTGCACAAACACAGCTTTAAGAGGAGAACACATTTATATTATGGAGGTTTGTCCTTTCTCCTCTTGTTGTCTTCTCTACTCCTCAGCATGTTTCTTTCTCCAAGTCACCAGTAGAGCAGTAAACCTTCATCAGAAAAATGCAGGCCTGTAAGTCTCTTA
>VXAK01021239.1:0-11214 GCA_013399435.1 Arenaria interpres
CCCCCCCCCTCTTCTCTCATCACCTCCCTCGGCGTTCGCCATCTTCCTCTGGCCGGCCACCCAACACCAGCTTCCCCAGTCTGGCCACAGCCCCAGCGCGCTCCGCGGCGCAAGCTCGGCTAATTGGTCTTAAAATCATTTGGAATGCCTCTTACCGCTGCTCCAGGCCTGGGCCGGGGAAAATTTGAAGTGCCCGTTGCAAGGTGGAACCGCTATGGCTTTGGGACGTCATCCTGATGAATTGATTGACGTTACTACCCCGTGAGTGAATCAGGGGGTCGGCAGATGCGTGGGTCGCTAAAAGGGGCTGCTGTTTATCGCCGCAGTGACGTGTGGGAATCTGCGAGAGACGGCACGATGCAGAGTAGAGACGCAGGCCCTTGTGGCAAGAGCGATATTGTTTGGTCAGTGATTTCTGTGTTTGACGTTTCTGTTGCTTTATTCCACCACCAACAGCCTGGATTCCTGTTCCTGCTCATTTTGAGGCAGATACTCCCTCCTCCTTCCTTTTTTGGGGGGGGAGAGGGGGTGGGTAGGGTCTATAAAAGATAGAGTTTGTAGGTTATTGGGGGTTGCTTTGTGATGGTAAGGTATTCTGTAGCTGGACTTCTCAAGGCTGGGTTTTTATTACGGGTTTGCTTGTCCTCCAGGGAGGCTTGGCCTTGGCAAGACCTCAGTCTCATCTCTCTTGGAGCGTTGTGCGCAGCAGCCGCTTCCCGCGTCTGCTCTTCTACAGACCTGTTCGTGTCTTGTTATCATCACAGGTGAAATGATGCGTGATCAAAAAAACGTGTCTCATAAAAAAAAAAAAAGAAAGCACCGTCTAGGGGGTTTCCTGACATGCAGCGTAAAGCAGCGAGGAATACATTCAGTTGGTGAAGAGCCACTTGGGTCAGTTTTAGCAGGCACTGAGGTAGCAGAAAATGTTCTTTTTGGCTACTGTGAATAGACAGTGTGTTTTCAGACAGAAGCTGGACATGAAAGGATTTTTAAAAATACATCCCGTACTACGAAGTTCCAGTGGTGGTTTTGTTTACCCTGCCAGCTGAAAAAGCAGACAGGAACAGTATTTTCAGAAAGAGGAAACTGAGTAGGAAAGAAGTCCCCGCACGTATCTTGCACGCAGGAGGCTGCTGTGGGAGCGTGTTTGCCCTGGGGTGACATGGGGCAGAAACATTCGTATTTTTGGTGTGACCTGGAGGAGTGAAGAGCGTTGGCGGGGGGCATAGGTAAGGCTAAGAGTAGGCAGATCTGTCCTGGAGTAAGTCTGCTGCAGATAATTCTCACACAGATGCCAAAAATCAGGTTTGTATCTCTCCCAGAGCACCAGGATAGACCAGGATGCACCAGTGTGGTCCACAGTTGGGTACCAGCAAGGGGTCTGCACTGTGCTTGAGGCAAAGGTGCTCAGGCTTCAGGGGGTCCAAGGGGCTTGGGCAGGATGGAAGAGCTTTGCAGCCTCCAGGAAGAGGTTCTCCCCAAGGAAGGGGGGAGTGACAAAGCCCCACTGACCAGCAGGGATCCTTGCTGTGGATGCTTCTCCCTGGACTCGAGACTGTGGGAAAATTCAGGCAGTTCCCAGGATGAGTGTCCTGGAGGAGAGTTGGGAGGCGGTGAGCAGGACAGCAGCAGAACAGCACAGGAAGGTGTGTGCCAGGCCAGATTCCCCAGGCGCTTCCAGATGCTGTGAGACGGGATGGCCCAGAACCAAAATCCCACCAGGGCTCCCAGACAGCCCCTTCCATCCAGCGGCTGGGAAGCATGGATGGTCCTTCTGGCTACTCTCTTGTCCCTCCGCTGGCAGCACTGCAAGGTTGTGCAGGAAGAAAAATCGGTATTTCAGGAGCCCAGTAATGAAGGCAGAGGTGAGGTCAGAGGGGAGCTGGCATTTCCACCGATATGCTCAGTATTTCCTTTTATAGAAAACATGGCGGACAGCATGGGTTTTGACAGTTCCCCGCAGCAGTTACCAATGTGTGTTAATTGAGAATTCCCCTACATTTGCCTTCAAAAATACAGGCACGGGGCTGACTTGCTGCCCCCGGGGAGAGCAGGGGAGTTCACTGCTGGAGGCGTCTTGCCGTTGGGTTCCTGGGCTTGTTCTGCAGCTCTGGACTGTCCTCTTTGGAGACCAGAGAGTGGATTTGAAGCTCTCACTTCACTACCCAGGTGGGGAAGGTGGCAATTTGGACTTAAAAAGCTTTTAATCCCCATCTTTTTGCTTTCATTCCTTGTTATGCTCTGTGTTGCTTAACAGTTTAGAAATGAAAATAATTTTTATAAATGATCTGAGGATACAGGAGTTCAAATATAAACCTGGAAACAGTGGAGCAGGTTGGAAAACATTGTGGTCACAGCCCTCTGCTTTTAATGAGGACACACTCCATTGCACTTGCATCTCAGTCCTCTACACTCCTCTGGCTTGTTGCTGGCATAATATTTCACAGGTGTTTCATCGGAGCTTCGAAAATATGTGTCTGTGCTGATTTACTTGGTGTTTTCGGATCCAAGGGCTGACTCGGCAGCTCTCCAGCTCTGTTTGATAGTGGCTCCTCAAGAGGAAATGCCAAATAGATGCTAGTGAATGAATGAGTTTCCTCTCTGGATTTGTTTCTCTTTTTCCCTGACGCAGGTCTCTCAGGCGGCCGCAGAGCTCCAGCAGTACTGTATGCAAAACGCCTGCAAAGATGCCTTGCTTGTTGGGGTTCCTGCGGGGAGCAATCCCTTCCGAGAGCCCCGCTCCTGTGCTCTACTCTGAAAACCAGGTAATGAAGTCACAGCTACCACAGCAGCAACTCTGATCTGAAACTCAAGCCCTAGAGGGGACAAGGGCACGTGGTGGTAGTTGTTTGAACGTGCAGTTATTGGTAGCAAAGTGTTCGTCGCTTTCTGTCTGGCTCTGCAGATTGTTTTTTGTTCCTTTTTGGTCTGGCAAATGAAGCATGTCTCTTTCCTGGATCTCTTTCTAGAGGCGTTTTGTTTATGAGTTTTTTTTCTTTTGGTTGGTCAGTTTTTGTGTTTGAGCAGCTTTAGCATCAGCAGCATCCAAAATAATAAAAACTGTCTGTGACATGCAGCTGCGTTTGACGCAGCCAGACATAAAACCCAGTCTCATTGAAGAAGCAAGACAAAGCCGTGGCAGCTGCACGTGCTCTGATGAGCTGCTCACAGCTTAAGAACCTTGTTAAAATGCATTTTGTCTTCACCATCACATTGCAGTTCATTTGGCTGCCTCAGTCATAGAATCATGGAATGGTTAGAGTTTGGAAGGGACCTTAAAGATCATCGAGTTCCAACCCCCCTGCCCTGGACAGGGACACCTCCCACCAGACCAAGGTTCCTCAAAGCCCCATCCAGCCTGGCCTTGAACCCCTCCAGGGATGGGGCATCCACAACTTCCCTGGGCAACCTGTGCCAGGGTCTCACCACCCTCACAGGAAAGAATTTCTTTCTAGTAGCTAATCTAAATCTCCCCTCGTTCAATTTAAAACCATTACCCCTCGTCCCATCGATCCACTCCCTGACAAAGAGTCCCTCCNCCTTAGTCTCCTTCTGTCGTTGCTGTTGGTAAGGGCACCAAGCAGCGGTGGAAGCGGAGAGGAGCTGAGGCAATCTGTAACCACAGCCTTTTCCAGCCCAGGTTCTGAAGGATGAGATGCTCCCAGGGCTCTCTCTGCCTTAGCCCTCTGCATTGCTGCTTCCTGCATGACACCTGCAGGGTGGGAAAGTGGTGGCCATCTCGCATTTGCAAACCTTTGGGGTCCGGTTCCATGATTCCCACACGTGTTTCTCCCATCTGTCCCCCTGGTACCAGTGGTTGCAGCGGGAGGAAGAAAGGCTGTGTAGTGTCAGCAGGGGCTAGTAGTGCTTGCAGTCTTGGGCAGGATCACACCGTGACTTTTGTTGGAAAATCTTACTACTTCTGCATGACAAATTAGCATGGAAGTAGGATATTCCGAAGGGGTTACTCTTCTTTAAGACAAAAAAATAAAAATAGATCCTGCTAAAGAGCTGACAAAAATACAGAGAGAGAAAGAACCACTGAATTCTGTTCCTTCTTTGACAGTGCTATCAAAGTGCAAGTTAATGTTTTCTTTAAAGGCAGAATTTAAACTAGAACATAAAGTATTTGCAAAATCTTCCCCTTCCCGCTCCTGAGTTTGCTGTTGTGCTGGTGCCTCATCAATAGCGCGGTTTTGATTGTTTCTACATAGGTTGGTCAAGAGAAGAGTAAACCTGAAGAGAGAGAGCAACTGAGCACAAGATGCTTTTCTGGGAAAACTGGTTGGGGAGGGGAAAAGCACAAGCAGAAGATTTTCTTAATTTTGGTGCTACCCTTAACTCCTCCTGAAAATGAGATAAAATTGATGGTGACTGTTGCATGTGTTATCCCATTATTGAAGCAGCATTTCTACTCTTTTATCTTGTGTGTGTGTCTCTGTGTGCGTATGGATGTATTTCTAGGATTCAAGTTTGATTGGCTCATCCAGGCTGGATACAAAATATTTTCTCAAATGAGTTTCATGGTTAATTTATGATACTTTTAGAAACGCATAGCTCAGCTCAAGATGTCTTTTAGCCATCTTTTGCCGATAGATCAATTATCTAGTTTATTATTTAGTTATGTTAGGATCATGAAAAATGAAAGCAAAGTCAAAAAGCCAATTAAAAAAAAAATTGTAGTACTCAAGGATGCCAACATCCAGCAAAGGAAAAGTGTTATTCATTTTTTTCTCGGTGCAAAGGCGCTTTTGTGTTATAATTTGTAAGAGAAATGTATCTGCTTAGGAAGACAGCATTTAATAAACCTTTTTTTTCCTCTTACAGGGAAGGTCATCAGAGAGTTGCCTTCAAGCATGACATGAATAACAACTGCCTTTCCTTCACAAGAAAAGTCTCTCTCGGTGTCCTAACTTCTGTGTGGCTAAAAGAACATCCTCGATATTTATCTGTTTGTTCTTGTGTATCTGTACTTCACTGTCTTTTGCTAATGTTCTTAAAGTTTTTAATGTTACTCTTGCTCTTTTAATAATCGTCACTATTGTTACTGCACTGTGCTAACTACACAAACATTACTTGAGAAGTTTACGTTTTAGAAAAGAGAAATACATGAATTTTTACCAAATTTCTTACTCTTGTCTTGGCTAACTGTTTCACTGGAATGGTAGTAAAAACTATCTTGTTCTTTTCCAAACCCAAAAAAGTGAATCGTTGAAGTATGGAACTAAATGCATTTAGTACTGAAGTAATGTTCTCAGAGGGAATTTTGCTTCTGTTAGAGAGACCTGGAACCAACTATACTTTTTTTTTTTTTCACGTGCGTATAAGTCCATGAGTGACACGTGTTAGAAACTGCTGGACACAATGTGTAGCACAGGCTCAATTCCTCAGACTTCTAATCTGTAACACTTCTCCTAATTTCTATTTGTAGAGGTACTGCTGTGGTGGAGTTTCCTTCACATGTTTAAAATGTGACCAAACAGACACTAAAAACACAGGAACACCCAAAGATAGTTGCATGCATAGTTGTCAAGGTTTGCAATACACAAAACTTCCTAGAATGTGCTTGGTCATTTGCCTTCCTTTTTTTATGGAGCACTTTTACAAGGACAACTAACTTTTTTAATAGGTTTTTAATTTTGTCTACTTTCTATTGTTTGTATTAATCTTTTAGAAGTTTGGAAATAAAATTCCTTTCCCTACTGGCTTTGAGCTCGTTGTTTAATTGTAACGCAGAGCAGATATTGTAAGGAAGAGGATACTTAGATTTTGCAGTGGGAGGGGAGGCCTCAAGCTTTTTAGCTTTTTGGGAAGAAAAAAATTGCTGTTGGATTTTTGGAAAAATATGTCTTATAAATAGAAAAACTGTATTTGTAGCGATTTGCCGTTTTTTGTGGTAAGTAGTAACAACATTATCAGGCTCACTTAGACATTTTGAAACTGTAAGGAAGAAGTTGGCAGTCTGTGCATTTAATTGTCATTAATATTAACTGAAGCGGGGCAATGCGTGTCCTCCAGGCAGTTCAGCCTTTCTCAGAAGCCTTTCATGCTCGCTCTCCTGCGGGAAGACACTGAAAGAAGAGTCATAATGTACCGTGCCTCTAAATGCAGAGGAGAACCTCCTTCCTGAAGAGCTTTCCTCTGCTCTGGCTCCCTTTCGTTGTAGGCTGTTTGAACGCGGTAGTTGCTCTTTCAGCCCTTGACACGTGCGTGCTGCGGAAGTCCAGAGGAAGCACGGTTGTTCCTGCTTGCACAGAGGTGACCAGAGGCTCAGACAGAGGTCAAAATGCTCAAGTCGGGAAGGGAGAGAGGGATGTGGGTACACGTCAAACACCTTTGAGCAGCCCCCAGATGCTGGCTGGTCATTCCCTCCCAGGCAAGCCCTCTCTATTTTTTTTAACCTCCCACAGTAGAACCTCCCTCCCTGTCCCTACATCTTCTTCTCTTCCAGGTCACAGGATCATATGGGCTTGGAAGTGACCTCTGGAGATCATCTAGTCCAACCCCGCTGCCAGAGCATGGTCACCCAGAGCAGGTTGGATGCATCCAGGTGGGTTTTAAATGTCTCCAGAGACGGAGACTCCACCGCCTCTCTGGGCAGCCTGTTCCAGGGCTCTGCCACCCTCAAAGTGAAGAAGTTCCTCCTCATGTTTAGATGGAACTTCCTATGTTCAAGTTTGTGCCCGTTACCTCTTGTCCTGTCACGGGGCACCACTGAAAAAGGATTGGCCCCATCCTCTTGACGCTCACCTTTTCAAGTATTCTTAGGGACTTGGGTCTTTACAGCCTGGAGAAGGCTGAGGCGGGGATCTGATCAACACCTTTTCCAGGCTGTAAAGACCCAAGTCCCTCAGTCTCTCCTCATAAGAAAGATGTTCTAGTCCCCTAATCATCTTTGTAGCCCTTCGTCCCCTTCCTCCCAGGTGGAGCGTGGGCTCTGGAGAGCTGGCGTAAGGAGCTGCCAAATGACCTTGTGCAGGAGAGCGCAGCCGTGGCTGTCCAGCTGGTCTCAGCTGCTGTTGTCTCTTGGCTGCCCTGCCCGGCTCCGAGCGGTACCTTTCAGCTGGAGCACCACGCTGGACGTCTGTGGGAGGAGCAGCTCTGTGTGAGCACGCTGCTGGTCCTGGCTGCATCCACCTCTCGCGCCGGCAGCGGGTAGAAAGACCTGTGCAGGGGTTGGGAGATGGATGGATGGATCAGGAGCGCTGTCTGCTGAGGTCTCAGCTCTACACTCTGCGCAGAGGCCTTCACACCCATCTCATGGCAGCACAACATGCCCACGACAAAGCAAATTCAGTGAGCGCACACACCTGGACGGCCAAGTGTCCCCTGTGAGCCACAAGGACCCTTTTTCTGTCATCTCTTGGGGTCTCTCAGAAAGGCTTTTCTCCATCTGCAGGGTGCCACCTGCCTGGTCACTAAGCGGTTGGCAAATCTGATCCAAGAACTGGGTCCCTACCTGCTGCTGAAGGACTGGTGCTGAGGTTTTCTATTGAATCTTTTTGTCTGAGAATTAGCTACATCCAAATTCTTCTTAGTCATAGATGATTTTGGGGGGGGAAGTGCATCTTTACAGTGCAATAGTAATTTTCCTCCACGTTAAACGGATGAGAGGAGGGGGGAGAGTGTGATATCTATCACATGATGGATTTGCCGATCTGTACATACCTGTGAGAGACTGAGAGTCGTAAACAAATACAGTAAAAACACAGCTGGTCACTGCAAGCCCTTTTCCTTATTTCCCACCGCGCTGCCAGTAACTAACGGTACGCTGGCGTTTTTCCTACCTAGTGGAAGCTGAATGCAGACAGCACATGAATTTTCTTGACTCATTTAATCCAGGCAACGTGCCTTTGCTTTCAAAGTGATCTATGGGTTATCTGAGGCAGTCTTCTATGTCCGTGCCTGTGAAAGTTCGGGTGTCAGCCTTCGCCTGTGGGGAAGGAGAACATAAATACCATAGCTTGGCAGTAGCAGCTGTAATTTCCTCCACTGTGGTCATCTGTGACCGAGACCTTGCAGAGCTGCACCCTTAAAAAGAACAGATTCCTGGGCCTGGCAATTTGGGAGACAGTTCTGAAAAACAGAGCCAAACCCATGAAGCAAAGAGATGGAAAATGGTCGGGTCAAGTAACCACAAAAATGGGACAGAAATAGTAAGCAAACCGGAATTTTTGTTTAAGGTTTTCACTTATTCTGGAGGAAAGAGAAATGCTGGCTTGTTTGCAATTCTATTAAAAGTCTTTCATCTTTTTCTGTTACACTTGGAAGGTGTAACAAGAAAAGTCTTGCAAACAATTTGGGTACAAATAATTTGGGGATATTAATGAGAAGTAAAATTGCTGTGAGTGCTGTCATCATAGCTTTTAGGAACTCTCAGCCGAAACACAGCGCTCTGTTTCCTCTGAAAGACCAAAGCTTTCTCCCCTAAGTGCTGGTTTTATTTATCCAAATAGTGAATATGCGCTTAATGAAGGCTGAATGTCAAGAAAGTATTTTACTTCTAGCATAAACCGTGAACTTGGTGGTTTTTCATTTGTGGGTAGCTTTTTTTTTGTTTTTTTTTCTTTCTTTCTTTCTGTTATTGCCTTAAACTTGAAAAGATCTGTGAGTTTGAAAAGAGAATCCTCTCATCTGAAGGCCCCTGAGCAGACCCTGACATTCTGGAGCGGGCAGGCACGCCTGTGCAAACCGTGCATGCATTCCTGCAGCGGAAGGGAGTCACTCTCTACCATCACTCCCACACATATTTCCACTTTCGTTGCCAAATCTTTTGATGGAAAGCGAGGGTTTGGGTATTCTTCTATCCTCTCCCTTCTGTGGCTTGCAGTTGAAAAGCCTTTTTTCTTTTAAAAAATAAAATCTCTTAGTGCTTCCAGCTGTAGCCTACGATGCCTGGCACTGCCTCCGGATGACTCTGGCCTCCCTGCCTGCTGGTGGACTGCAGCAGGTGGAAAAATGTGGATGCCAACACACGGCCCCCACCAGATCATGCAGAGCACTGGAGTCACAGCTTAGTTCTCTGAATCAAACCTACTGGAATCCTAAATCTCAACGTTAGGTTGCACGTGTTGCGAAAACAAACAGGTTGTTTCTCTAGCTTGATTGTGATTAAAGGCAGTTCAGGAACTCATCACCTATTTTCTCAAGGAGCTTTCAGAAGGAAGGGAGCCCAAGGGTTACAGCTGTAAGCGCAAGAAAGCTCAAAGGCTTTATGAGCAGCCTTGAGATTCCAGCAGATCTTTCCCTCCTCTAACTTTGGAAAGCTGCAGGCTCAGGGAGCAAACACAGGTGCCTTGAAACTAGGAGCTTCAGTGTCTAGGTTTTTTTCATCCGTATTTTATTTTTTTTTGTATAAAGAGTGATAAAATACCTTTATATCACCCATGAGAACAAAGAGAGAAGCAGCAATTCTCCAGACTCAAGGAACCAGTTTGTTTAGTAAAATTTTAAAAACATACAAAAGAATCCCGAATTAGTAAGGATTCACAAACCCCAATTTCTCTCTAGAAATGAACAACAAAAAAAAGAATTTAATTTATTTCCCTTCAAGGAGTTTAAGAATTTTTAAAAGTATGTGTAGTATGCAAATCCCCACTCTGTTCAAAAGAATTTAAGACGTGTTTGTCCATCACTTCTTCCAGGGACTCTTTCATATGTCAATCTCCTTTTTTTGAACGCTGGTACTTCTGCAAATCCTGTATCTGGAAAAGAAGGGGAAAGAAAATACATGTATGATAAACCTCAAATAGTAGTATACAGACTTACTTCTTTGTTTCTCAGAAGCAGTAAGTCTTTAGCTTTAACCAGTATGCTCTGTATGAAAAGTATCAATGGCCATAAAATTGTGTACAGTTTAATATTATCTACTACTTACTAGTACTGATCAGTCTTCTGCACATCGTCCTGTAATAATAATACAGAACCTTATACAAAATAAATACATCAACCTGCACTATGCTTAACCACAAAATTTCAGTAAAGATTTTAATGCATATTTCTATTCCATTAATCTTACACTCAGTAATTGTGAAAGTTAATTCTTTTTAATCAGAGGCATGCTCATATTTCCAAGTTGTTTAAAAAAGGTGCTTACGTTGTTAAGATTCAAGTATTTTTACGATAAAATATTTGAGTAGTTGCTTATTCAAAATAAGTTACTGTAAGAAAATTCTGTCCAGTCTTTACAAAACATATTGTCAGAAAACTTTAACACTGACCTAAGGATTTCATCTGTTCCAGCAGAAATATGAGCTTGGCATACTGGCATTAGTTGCTTATGGTTTAATAAATGTTTGATCTGAAGCCTGAAGAAATCCCTGGGGGTTCCCAGCGTGTCTTTTAAATTTGACTCTATGCACATTTCTTACACTTGTGATTCCACATTTCTTAAATTTTTTACTTCAAAAGGCTTTTACTGTATTAAGGAGAGTTTTTTGCATCACCATGCACTAGTGAATAATAAAGTAAAATAAGCCAGTTCTTCCCAAGTCTAAACCAAAAATCACTTTTCCTCTTTTTTTTTTTTTTTCATTTGATTCAGATTTAAGTATACCTTTGCCCTATTGGGCAAGAGTTTTACAGAAAGCTTATCAAGTTGGAGATCACAGTGTTTTCAGAATATTGTAAAATGTGGTAGCAGAAGAATCTGCTCTGATCTCTACTGAAACTATTGTATTTAGAATTTCATACTATCAGTGCTAGTTGCAGGTTACTGAAATACTGTTAACTACCCAGCCATAGAGAGGCAACAGGTTTGTTTAGAGTTTCTGTATGAAATATATAGGCTGAAATTTAAAAGCAGTTCACCATATCCAATTTACTTTTCCTCTCTTTGCCTTAAGGAGCCCATGAAACATGATATCAATTAGTTAATTGTGTTCTCATGAATGAGTGCGATCTAATTAGTGAAAGCATTTAATGCTGTGCTGACCTTGCTGTACCACCAAAAGATTTAACGACAGGCAGCAACAGAGAAAACAGAGAAATAAATTAAATGACCTGTACTAGGAGTTCGGCACTTTGTTTAAGAAGCTTAACTGTGGATTTTTACAGAATGTGACACCTCACCTATAGGGAAGCAGCAGAATTTAAAAAATACTAGAATATATGATACAGGATTACTTAGTTTGACAGGGACTAGTGATGTTTTTTTGCTTTTAAGACTCCATGGATCCACATTATGCTTATCAAAAAAGGTCTTAAACTAACTAT
>VXAK01021240.1:0-15535 GCA_013399435.1 Arenaria interpres
TTTTGTTTTAATATATCTAAGGGAAGTTGGTGAGAAACTGTGTTTAGTTTATTTAATTTCCAAAAAAACCCAGGACATTTATTGCAATATCGTCAAAAATACTGCTGAGTCTATACTTGCAATACCCGACCTTTTCAAGGACCATGCTTTACAGAGACCCTAAACTTTTCCATGATTTATTTTCTCTAAAAGTTTATTTTGTTTATTATTTACTTTGAAAATAAATATTAAGATCACAAATAAGAAGCAAACGAGCATGGATTAGTATGCCGAACCAAATTCTGTTGTGGATTAGAATTCTGATGTTATAATGTCAGTCCTAATTGACATTTAATTTGTTCTTTAATAAAGTTGCTAAATCTCTACTTCCTCATTAAATGGCATATCATGCTAAACATAAACAGAGGAAAAAATTTTAAAAACTGGTCTTTGAACAGCCTAGAAAAGCATAAAACCGTTATGTATGGTATGAAATGCTATTACATGTAGTATTTCAATTTTTGAAGCCAGTAGGAGTTTGCTGTTTTCTTTTAATAGGGACAGGATCAGCCCAAAGGTAATAAAATGCAACCAACATTATAAATTAATAGCTCACTAGCCAGGAAATGCAAGATTTAGGGTTGAAACCATAACCTTAACTCTTCCCCACGGGCTGTGTGCAATATGATGATATGCAATTCCATGATCACGTAAAGTATTAAAATATTGATGCGCAGAATCCCTATCACCTCCCCAAAAGAGAACACATCTTGCCGTAGTGGGGAACATTCTCTGCATACCTTTTAGACCTCACCAGCAGGTACAGGGCAGAAAGTTCCTGAGTGTACAACAAAAGCACGGTTGGGAGGTAGTGTTTTTCATTTTTTGTATGAGCTGGTTTGTATCCCCCAAAAAGGAAGAGCAGTGTATTAAGGTGATTTCTATCATTTGTGTAAGCCTCAACAGAAAACATTAGAGAATTTCTTCTCCCTTCAGCACCAGATGATTAGAAGAAATGCAATGCTTTCAAATCCCATATGTGCTATTAACTAAAAGATCCTTTGCATGAAACAGAGGAGAAATACTTGAGGTCATTTCCTATATTACCTTACAAATTTTGTTTTGTTCTTTCTTGCATAATATTCAAAACACCTGCTCATGTAAAATCAATTTTGTGAGTCACTTTTAAGCTGTCATTGATTGACGCATGTAAAATAATATATGCTTTTCTGTAAAATAAGTCTATTCCACTGCATAAAAACTATAATTTATTTAAAAGTAAGTTTCACTGTACAATTGTGGCTGCAAAACACATTCTCAATCAGATTATGTGAAAGGCATGGTTCTGCCCATCATCTTTTGGTTACAGTGGATCTGCTGATGTCACATCAAAAGGCTCATTTGCAATCCTATTTCCCAGTTTTAATTACTTCTGGAGACCAGAGAATAATGATACATTTGATATAAATTCAGTTCTTCCAGTATTAATTCATCCATTTCCTTTTGGTACTTTATGTTCTATATAACAAATACAAAATTACGTTGTACTGGCTGTTATCTGTATTCAAAGTGGAAAGTTAATGGAAATAGTTCTGCAATTTTAAGTGTATTCTCTGGAAAAATCTAAATCAAACATCTATTCTAGTTTTTAATTCCTTTTTTTCTCAGTACTCAGATAAGAGGAGATTCAAATTTGGATATTCAGTTCCTTTTACAACATTTTTTCAGACATGAAGGTCTTCTTCTTTACTCCCTGTTCAGCAAAAATTAACTGTAACCACCATTCAATTACTTACTTTCTAAACAGTGCACTAATGGAAACCATATCACCCAAGAGATAGCTTTACATCCCAATTCTACATAAGCCTTCTGTGTAAAAAGTTTGGCTAAAAATTTTGTAAAAAATTTTGACCTAACAAGTTGCTCATAGAACAAATGTATGAAACTGAAGTTCTGATGAGAGTACAGGAAAGCTAACTACTCACATCATGTCGCCATTGTGAGCTAGATCCAGAGCAAGTCATTCTATCTGAACATGAGGAAAAAACTTCTCTGAGGGTGCCAGAGCACTGGAACAGGCTGCCCAGAGAGTCTCCTTCCCTGGAGATACTCAAAACCCACCTGGATGTGATCCTGTGCCACCTCCTCTGGGTGACCCTGCTTTGGCAGGGGGGGTCGGACTAGATGATCTCCAGAGGTCCCTTCCAACCCCTGCCCATCCTTTTTTTTAAAAAAAAAAAAAAATCGATGTCAGTATTTGCTACTGTGTGGCTGAGGTTTATTAAGCACAGTAACAGTTTATCAACAGTAGCATGAAAATTACAATTTTGCTGTGAGAAAATGAGTATCAAGTCTCTGCATTACATATTACAGGTCTTTTCTGCTCTTTCCTCTCTCACTCCTTCTACACATGGCTGGTTACCGTGATCAGCCACCCGAGCCCGACAGATGTTTCCAGCGCACTTCAGGGACGTTGCCATTTTGTCAGGTTTGCAGGTTCTGCTTTAGAGCACTGCAGAGACAAACACCAGGCACAGTGTTGCAGTTGAATCTGCTCCTGTCTCCACAGAGAGGGACACGGAGGACGATTTTTTTTGCTGTCAGTGATTAGTATTTCGTGGGAAGACTTCTGGGCAAACAGCCCAGAACAGCAGCGGGTCGAGGGCGAGCTACTGGCTGCAAAGCAAACCTAGAAAAAGCCATGTCCTCTCTGCCACCGCTTGTGACGTGCTGGAGCCCAAGCAGTCATTACTGTCTGCTAACACCATATGGTGCCTGCTAGACCTGAGAACTTGTCTACCATGTCGTGGGTGGTGGTGTCCTCACTTAGTGGAGGCATTACAGACTTGTGGGCAAAGCACCTCTGCACGATAAAGGAGAAAGACAGCTTAATCTGAAGAGTGGGAGAAATTTGTGAAGGTTTCTTGCTGTACCAGTGCAACATGCCTGCTTGCTTTGTACTACAGGCACATTCCAGTTTGAGGCAGTAATACCACGGAGCAGTAGTATTTGTAAAGACTCTGTAGTTTACAATGTATAGAAGTTCTGGTATGGTAATGTGGTGATAAATTATAGTCCTTTCCATTTCCCAATGCTAAAAAAAAAATAATAATAATTAATAGTAACCTGAGAAAACACTCTACCCACTTATTTCAATCCTTGTGTGAAATTTTACTGTATCGGAAGACATTTAACTGAGTTTGGAGAGAATTAAGGGCAATTTTTAACAGAACAAAATTTTATCGAAGAATCAATGGCAATTATAAAAATTCTGCCCTTGAGTCAGGTTTCATCACAAAAGGAAAATTACAAATGTAATCTTCTCTCAACACTAAAATTTGTTTGGTTGGGTTCCACTGGGTTTATAACATCTTTATACACACGTGTATATCCTTTCATCAGCTTTTCTCATCATTAAGTAATAACCTATAATGATAATTAATATCTGTTGTGAAGAGATTGCAGTCTTCCCTGGAGACATCCCTAAAATTATTAACAAAGTGGGGGAAAAAAAGCAGTGTTTTCCCTGAAAATACTCAGAATTAAACCTTTGCAACAGTAGGAATATTGTTCTTAAGGCAGCTCTTTCACGAAAAGTAGATTTGCATTAGAGCATCCATGATCTTAAGCAAGGCCTGAAATGCAGAACTATTCTGGAAGACGATCCTGCCCCAAGACAGTAATAAGAATCCTGCCCTGCAGGCAGCGTGCACGTTGACATGACTTCAGCTGAAGCAGAAATTTAGTCTTGGACACTAAGTCGTATCGGAAGAAAAATTATTTTCTGTCCAATGTTACAAATGATGAGGCTTTCTCCCATAAAGGTACTCAGAGACACAGGAAAAATTCCTTTTTTTTTTTTTATACTGCTGAAATCTTATGGCATAGGCAGAACAGTTCTCCCAGCATCATAAAAGGGACAGATTTCTGATTGTTGCACAAAAGAAACTGCTACAGTTTTGGTTTATGATTTGTACAGTGGATTGATGAAGAACAAAAAATAATCCAACAGATAACTAAATAACCACATATTAGGTATAGATGCGGCAAAAGAAATAAAGGAATACATCCAGAATATGTGTTCTCTAAGTATCTGTCCTTTCCCATGTGTATCAGGAAAACTTTTGGAATTTCTTCCGTTTGCCTGCATAGGCTCAAAGCCCTGCATGCTGTTACTCTCCGAATAAAGTGTACATGGCTTTTTCTGTGTGCTGCCAACACCACCTGCTCTTTTTCTGTCCCTAAATCTGGAACAACAACTGATCAGTAGCCTCCTTTATTATTTCTCCCTTTAACTCAACACAGTACATTTAAAGATATTATATATCCTGTTCTACCTCTGTAATTTTCAACAAATGTTTGGTCTACGCATAAATATCTATGGGTTTCTTACTCTGCATCTTCTTTTGTTAAATGTGAGCTCATAAAATCAACTGACATTTAAGGAATGAGCCTGCTGTAGTTTGGTGTCGTGCTGGCCTATGCAATAAATACAATCTGTCGCAAACTAAGCAAGGAAAAGAAAAGCAAGAGGCGAGGCTGAATTAATCTACATCTTTGCTGACTTGGCTGGGACTACAGTAGTGCATTGAACTAGACTTTTGAAGACCATCATTTTCATTTGATTATTCCAGGCATGTGCTACCAGAGCACCTATCTTTTAATTTAATGCCAGAAGGTTGATTGTACTCTGCTTTTCTCCCATGATGTAAGGTTCATGTGAACGTAGGAGCTCAGTATATTCTTACCTCGGTTGCCTGCTGCCTAAAATCACTTCCAGCCACCATTAAGGGCTGAAATTCTTTCCATGAATGCCTGCCTGTCTGAAACTTCCTACTTACCAAATCTCTTCCCTATGTGCAGAAAGGACAGCAATCAGTGCGATGGCAAGGGGTAATCTCTTCTCAGTCATGACGAAAGACAATGCTGATAAGCATTCAGTAAAAAAGGAAACGTTGATATGTGTGAGATGGCAAATCATCAGACTTCATTCTTATTCTGGCTGCGCAAGACTGTGAAGGAGCTGGGAAGAAATTTCCAAACAATCTCGAATGGGGAAACTGAGTTAATGAAGGACACTGAAGCCTCAACTTCTGTGCAGATACAGCCAGGGGAACAATTCCCTTGCCTCTTCCCCTCTGTCCCCATCTGTTCCTTACTTCCTATTGCAGCAGTTCCCATCAGATTACTGGTACAAATACAATCCCCTAACCTAGCTATACCTTACGTCTTAAAAAGGAGAGGTTCTGCCCCTTCCTCTGCTGGCTGGTAAAACTCCTTTGCTCCTTAAAGCCTGCTACACTAAAGCTCATATATTGGTGCTCCAGGACCCATATTTTAAATTACAAGGAGTGAAAATTTCTGTAGAAACCATTACACTAACCCGTCTGAAACAGGCTGATAAATAGTCCATCTTGTGTGTGTTACTGAATATCTCATGAGGGTAATTTACAATTCCTCAGAGAAAACTGAGGTGAAATAGTCCCTGCTTGTGTTTCATCTCAGCAAGCGTATCATGCAATGTCTCGAGAATGTTAGCAGCTGTAATGCTTGCCTTCTACCAGTTGCAGAAACCTGGAATACACATGAATGCTCACACTCACACAGCTACAGGGTTTCATCTCCTTGGCAGTGTCAGTAAGACTTGCCTTTGGCTGACAGAACGCCCATGCAGTGAAGTCTCCTGGCTGTTAAGTCTCGGGCCACAGGACAATATGTGGGGTGATAACCATGCAGTCTACAGCAACTCATTTCTTTTCTGCTGTCTTTACCTGAACCCATCCAACAAAGAATAACAGAACCAAAGTGTTTCTCTTTCATTATGTCATGCTGGTGTTTATACTTCATCTTGTATTATACCAGTGCACAGTTAGGTTAACTAGTCTTAGACAACATATAACACAGCTTTTCCTGAGAAGCAACTCCAGAGAAACTCTATATTTGTTTTTTTTTTATTCTATACAATCTACCTCCCCATTTATTCTGGAGTATGTCGTGCTTTTCTGTCTTAATGTCTTAACTTTCATCCACGTTTTTCTAACAACCTCAGAAACTTTTGTAGTCTACTGTATGTTTTTTTCTATTGCTGACAATTAACACTATACCATTTGTATAGTAGAAGACAGACTTTAAAAGTGAAGGTAGAGAACCTGATACATTATGTTTTGGATTATGGCAAGTCTGGTAACAGTATTGAACAGCTGTTTTTCATACCCAAATCCTTGCCTGTATTCAATGGACCATATACAATGCAACACTAATGCCATTTCTTATGTCTCAGGCAAATACACTACTTATACCTTATTTTACATACCATTTTAGAAAGAAATTTGGTGACACCCAGTCAAACCTACAATTTTTCTATCTTTCCTTTCACATCCTGACATTTAGAATATAAAAGACACACATCTATCCTTAGACATGACTAAATAGAAAAGTCTGTGCACCGAGCCAATACAGGTAATATTTTCAATCTCTGTGATTCTCTGTGCAGATGATCAGAAGTCACCGGAAGTACGGATGAACCCAAGCAAATTTAGATATGTCCCCTTCCATCACTTTTAGTTTTGACCTTACAATTTCAAAGGAGTAACATCTGTATCATCAGCAGACATATATTTTCATTTAATTTCACTGCTTACCTGACATGTGCTGTTTAGTGTTCCAGTGCAGCCTTGTTTTGTTAAGCCAATATCTGCCAATTAGTGAAGGACCATTTCCTTCTCCAACGGTTAATGAGAACAAACAGTTAACCCCCCTATCACCTAGCAGAGTAATTATGGTCCTGTTAGAGACAGCACAGTTTTCACTCTGCTTTATATACCAGTCCAGTAAAGATTTTTATTAACAATAGGGAATTTGGGGGATTAAAAATGAAAAAGCATACTCTGACATGGTTTATTTATTGTTCTCTTGGCACAGTGTTTTTTTTCTGAACCATCTACTCGTGTTAAAGACCATTTACAATGATATATGTATGAATCCTGATTAAGCTATTTGAGTTCTAACTGCTAACGATGTAATTAGTTATTAAGCACACCTTGTACTTTGTTAAGTCATTTCTTTTTCAAAAGCAGGTTGTTTGTCCTGCCCCCTTTTCAGAGAGCCTATCCTTTCCCTCTGAAGGAAGCCATTTTCAGTTGCCTGTAAAAAAACTTTCCCAAAATGTAAGTACTTGAGCTGTTGTTATCTATGGTAGATGTCTGCCTTAAGCCATTGCTTTTGGAGAAAACACAGTCAGAATAGGCATTTAAAAAATTAGGCTGGGGAAATTACATTTTTATAATGTCAAATCTCGAATCTAACATTTTGACAAAGTGTATCTTTAAAGTCCTGCTATTTAACAGTTTAAAAGTAGGGTTGTGAATTCTTGCCTGAGAGCAGCTATTTAAAAGTCCAGCCTGTTGTTCCTCTGAAAAATCAGTCTGTGTTTTTGACTGATTTGCAGACTGTTAAAAAACAGAGTTTGCACATATTCAGACTTAAGTCTCTGTGTGCACTAAGTGCCCTTGCACCCCATGTAAGTTTGTAGTGCATGTACTGTCCTCACGTGAAGGCCAAGAGCCACAAAAGTGACTCTGTGTTATTCTCACGGATCAAGCAGGCTTGCTGCAGATAAAGGTCTGAAATTGGGAGCAGGAGGGAGAACCAACAGAATGAAAGAGATAGGCAGATGTTGAGATGTCTACTGAAATAATTGAGCTAAAGCTAGCTTTTGTCAAACGTTAAAGGTATGCTAAGCCCCCTGTGAACAATAATTTTTACTACTGCTGCATTATCAGAGAAATACAAGAAAGCAAGTATTGAAAAACCTACTTTACAGTGTAGATGTTAATGATGCAGAATATTATTTATGCTATCAATCATCTTTCTCAGATAATATAAATTCCTGCATAGACACTATGCAACATGTGTAAGTCTGTCTATGAATTTAATTTTTAAGATGGAATATTGTCCTTGTAGCAAAGGCTTTCTTCTCAGCAGAGTAACAGAAATGGACCAGCTCCCTTAAACAAATATTTCCTCGGGGGTCTATAGCATTCAAATGCAAAGATTTTGTCTTAGGAAAGTGAAAGAGGCTGATAAAAGCTGAAAAATTACTGAAATAATGGCCTAAGGGTTAGTGCAATGCAGAAACTACCATGTTTGCGCCAAATAAAGAAAGAGGAGAACATCACAGACTCATGCATGTTTACAGCTTGTAGACAAGAGCGTCTAGGGGAAAAAGAAATTAATTTTAAAAGTTGGTAGGACGTAGGACCTGCTGATTTCTCACTGGAAATGGGTTCTTTCCTGCCCTCTTTCAATCCATAACTGATATTGTTCTGCATCTCAGAATTGTTTTTCCCAATGGTAAGCTATTCAGATTCATTCAAACCATGAATATTCTAATTTCTAAGAAGCACTCAAACAAGCCATTCTTTTAGATCTTACTATTTTAGTTGGGGTTGCACTTGGTTTTCTGGAGTGCTAAGATGGATGGGTCCCCACTGGAATTAATGCCTTTTGGGTTGGGTACTGTCTAGACACAAAAATATCTCATTTTTAAAAACTCCTAAAATTAAATGATGGCAGAGTTGAAAAATATTTCAAAACCATTGCCAAGAACAGAAATCAAGTCACTTCATTATTCATGTCATGGTCTGGATCATTTACTTTACTCTGGCCTTAATCAATAAAATTCAGATTTAAACAAAGCAAATTGATGAGAAGAATGGGAGGGAAAAGGGGGAATAGCCAGAATTAGGGCCAAAAGTCAATATGATATTTGTATTCTGAAATGATAAAGTACCCATTGATGCCAGATTTTAAAAAATATCATATGGCATCCAAATATTTCTTGCCAAATAATTTTTTATTTTTTTTTACTCTAGAAACATAAACTGTAGACTGATCTGTGCTGAAAAAGATAAGCCAAGCTGTGAAAGCATCTCTGAGGTGTATCCACCTGGATCTAGGCATGCTTACATGCATTCATAGTATCAAGTCCCTAGATCTGTCCTATTTTATCACTGTCCTATTTTACAGCAACTTTACTCATATGAAACTAATTTCTAAAGGCTAACGAATTCTATGCAGGTCATGTGGAAATACACCATACTTGGTAGGTGACTTAGGCAAAGTTTCTGTTCCAGAAGAACTTGGTTAGAAAGTTACAAGTAAACTTTAAATCTAAGAGACTCTTTAGCCTGAGAAATCTATTAAATTGTTTAACTGTAAAAACAAACAAAGAAACAAAAGAAAACCCCAAAATCCTTAACAAAAAAATAAAACCAAAACAAACAAGAACACACAGACAAACAAAGAAACAAAACCCAAACACATTCTCTTAGTTTCAGATATTGGATCACAAGAATAATTTCTAGAGGGTTTTTTGTAGAAGGACATAGATGCATTTGAAAGATAACAACAAAACCAAACACTTCCTCATATAGTTAGAGAAGCTATTATCTCCACTTAATAATATACTTCACTGAGCTTCTGAATTGTCAGAACATTTGAAAATTTACATGCCAGAAAACCTCATGCCATGAAGGAAACTACAGCTGTTGTATTTCTCTCTGAGACTAGAAGCTGGATGAAAGAGTTCACACGGGAAAGTTTTCATTTGTCTTCTTTCCATTAGATTTCAGGCTCCAACTTTTACTTTGCCAAATATCCGAAGCAAACCCAAATTGAGGACAGTTTGTGATTTGCCCATCACACATAGAAACCAATATGAGTTTATGTAAGGTCAGCATTTGCTGAAGTGTAGTGACAGTGAAAGAGCCTTGCAGCTTTATTTAGATTTTTGAAACATGTCTGCTTCAGATGCAAAGAAAATATTTAAAACAAGAAGCAAGACTGATGTATGCAAATATGATTGATTAAGCAGGCAGAAAGCCTGCAACAATAGCTAGGCTACATTAATTTCTGCTTCTTCCCAGTGGTGTTTACCCAGGCACCAATAATGATACTTTAAATATCAGCCTTGTTAAATATTTTGATACACATCAAAACACATCATGGAAATCTACAATAACAAGGGATGCAAGAAAGGGAAAGTCAACATTCTCAATTCTATAAGGCTTTTGGCAAAGAGCCACAGAATCATATCAGCAATCTCAAGCACAAATGCAAGCTAGATGGAGAATGGCTGAAAAGCAGCCCTGAGGAGAAGGACTTTGGGATTGCTGGTGGATGAGAAGCTCAACGTGAGCTGTCAACGTGAGCTGGCAACCCAGAAAGCCTGGGCTGTACCACAAGAAGTGTAACCTGCAGTCGAGGGAGGTGATTCTGCCTCTCTACTCTGCTCTGGTGAGATCTCACCTGGAATACTCCGTCCAGCTGTGGAGCCTCCAACATAAGAAACTGTTGGAGTGAGTCCAGAGGAGGGCAAAAAAGATGATCAGAGGGCTGCAGCACCTCTCCTATGAAGACAGGCTGAGGGATTTGGGGTTGTTCAGCCGGGAGAGGAGAAGTCTCTAGGGAGACCTTATAGCCCCTTCCAGTACCCAAAGGCGGCCTACAGGAAGGATGCAAGCAGGGGAACTCTTTATCAGGTAATGTAGCGATAGGACGATGGGTAATGGTTTAAAATGAAAGAGGGGAGATTTAGATTAGATATAAGGAAGAAATTCTTTACTGTGAGGGTGGTGAGGAACGTGTTGCCCAGAGGAGTTGTGGATGCCCCATCCCTGGAGGTGGTCAAGGCCAGGCTGGATGGGACTTTGAGCAACCTGGTCTAGTGGGAGGTGTCCCTGCCCATGGCAGGGGGTTGGAACTGGATGATCTTTAAATTCCCTTCTAACTCTAACCATTCTAGGATTCTGTGATAACACAAGAAGAGAGAGGATTCCCAGCAGCGATTCACAGGTAAGAAAGCTTCTCCACAGACTCCATGGTGTTCAGGGGTGACTTGGGCAGCTGTTTGAGTATTCAAGTGATTTCTCCTGCCAGGAGTTTGGATTAGGAGAATGGATTTGGATTACCACAGCCCTGCTCTGGACTACATAATACAGCTCCAGCACAAGAACCCTACTTGAGAGTTTAAGATTCAACATAACCCAAACCTTCCTATCTAACTCTTGAAAAAGAATTATTGAAAGCTTAATGGAAAAAAAAAGGAAGTTAGCAATGAATCATCCTTTTGCAGACATTAGAAACAATTTTTGTAGACATTTCCTTAACTATCCCAAATTTCTGTAAATTTAAAATGCCAATATTATGTAGAAAGCAACAATAATTTTAATGACAACATAAAAATAAACCTGTCATAATTTTTCATGTAATTATTACTCACTACAGTTCTTCAATGCATCCTCTCTGGGGAAAAAATTCTAGATTAAAATAGCTTTAAAAGTTAAGAGGGCACATGTTTTCAGGGCTACAGCATGAAATGTAGTAACGTAGCACAAAGCATTATGAATTAAAGAATCAGCTGGACAGCTATCAAGTAACTGAGATTGCAGAAATATTCTACAGAACAACTTCATTCTGCCAGATGACTCCATGTGCTTTTACTAGGGGTTATAAACAGATCAAAAGACCTCAAGTTTTTCTTAAACTGCCTATGTACTTCAATACAGTAGGACAAAATCTGCCCTCAGTTATACCACTGGAAAATTACTCATTTCATGGGCTTTGATGTATTGGCAGTTCCACTGACATAGCTGAGGGCAGCATTTGGCCAAATACGTCTTCATTCAGAAGCAGTATCTATTAACTATAATAGTTTTCCCCAAAGGATGTCTGGGAACATTTGGAGATACTATGTAGTGACAGTGACACAATCTTTTTCCCAAGCTATTCCTTAAGAAAATTGATTTGGAAAAAAAGAAGTCCAAATCAACTTGTCTTTTCAACTTTAACTATTCCATTTGAACAAACAATAAGGAAAAAGTAAACTGAGAATTTTTGGAAGGGGTAAAATTTGGATTTTTTTTTCCCTCTCAATTCAGGTTCTCTGACTCTTCCCGTCCCTAATTTTTCTGTAAAGCACTTGAGGTCTATTGCTCCATAACTAGCTAAATGTTAGTATTTTATTAATAGTCATATCATAACTCAGCTACACTATATTTAAAACAGTTTCTTAAAGCCAAAGCACAGAATAATGGTAATCGAGAAACAAGTTTATGAACTACTGTTAACTCTCAGTCTAAAGATGTATTACAGTAGTGCACCACTAAAATGCTTGCTGTTATGCTGAAACACATCATCAAAGTAGGTCAGGCATGTCTGGTTCTGAGATGGACATATTTCAACATGTAAATTTCCCTCAGTTAAAATAGTTAAGGAAGTTGTGGGCTGGGCAATATAAAAGCTTATGTACAACAGTGATATTTTGTTCCATCAAAGAGGAAAATATGCAAGAAGAAAGCTTTGCACTTTTTTTTTTCTTTTTTTTTTTATTCATTAAAGCAGGGAGAAAATCTTGACATCCATCAGAATCATTTGAATGTAGTCTGGGATTTTCAAAAGAACCTGATCTTCTTAAGTGCTCACATCGCTGCTTAGGCAGTTTTGAAATCCTTCTTTCACGCACAGAGAAGCTGACAGATTGACAATGTAATGACTCAAATCCTTTATTCACCAAACAAGAACACCACAGGCAAGGGACAAAGCCAAGACTTTCTACTGTTTCTTTTCTGTGCCTCAACCCTCACCTGGAGGGAGCCACTCAATGGCTGAAAGGACATTTTGTCTTCCAAACCAGTATGATCTTCAACCTTTTTATTAGCAAGAAAGGTAGCTAGCATACACAATTCTTTACAGTTTCTAAAAATAATGGTTTGTAGTGATCCTGACCAGAAGACCACTGTAGGTGGAAGAGTTAGTGATCCACACAACCTGAGTAGGACCAGACCTGTGCTGTGCAGTGTTGTGCTGTGCTGCACGTAGAGTTTAGCCTTCAGGCTGGTGGTGTGCTGCACAAACCCCTTGCCCGCAGGATAACCTCAGCCTGCTCATTGTAGAGGAGGATCCTGCAGGCAATTCCCCCTTGGATCCAGCAATTACACCTCCTGCATCTCCTTGCCTTTATCTAAAAGTGCAGCAAGAAGTTCTCATGAGAACATCCTCTCTGTTTGACAGAGGCAATGATGAATAGAACTGTTTTTTTGTAAGAAAATCTGATAATAGCTCAAATGACCAAAATGGAGTAACCTTTTCTACAGACGGGGTCTGCACAATGTGCTGCAGGCTGGTTGGAGAGACAACTCAGGTTTCCCAGCATCTGAAGGGACATGAGATTATCTACATTATTCTCTCTTTCATTATTACATTAGCTCTAACAAATAGTATTTTAAATGATACTTTAATGATACAGACTCAATAGAGTCTCATTTCCTTTCTTACTTGGCATCATAACTGACCAACATCTCCTGGCACAAAACAATGCTCTTTTGGTTTAAGATTTGACAACACTTTTCAGCATCTTCTCTAGGAATTTTACGGAGAACAATTTCAGGTAAGAGTCCTATTTTTGTCACTCAATATATCTTGCTAGAACAAGTATGAATTTACTGTATGGGGAAAAAAAGTGAAGGTCAAATGAAAGGATGCATCAAAAACTCTTCTGTGACACGACATCATCAAGCTCTTTTCTTAGATACACAATTCTTACAAGGCAACAAAGTAATTTTGTTTGTGTCATTCTTGGTGGTGTAAGAAGTACAGAAGAGAGCATGATGATGGAGAGTGGAAGATATAGATAAGACACCTCCAACACAGAAATTGGCTACAGGTGAAATTCTGCCTCAAGATTTTCCAGTGGAATCTCTATCCAAATAGACAAAAATTATACATAATCATTGAGGCAGAATCAAAAGAGTATTGCAAGTGTTTTTAAGGCACTAGTTTAAAATAGATGCTTAGGAGAAAAGGATAGCTCAGTCACACCTTTTTATACAAAGTCCAAGGAACCTTCTGTTTTCTTTCAAGAACATGGTACAGAGACAGGCTAAGCTTTATAGTGTAACACCTGAAAGTGCAATGGGCTATGCATCAACACTTCCATTAGACACCAGATGAGAAATAAGAGATCTCTGCTGAGAAAAATCAATCAATTAATTAATTAATTAAATTAAAACAAAAACAAAACCCAAAGAAAGATACCTGCCTACCTGCCAAGGTATCAGGGACTATAGTAAAATTACTAATCTAAGAAGTAATGACTGCCCCAAAGTAGACTATTCATATAAAAAATACTAGGAAAATAAAATCTTACAAAGATACCTAAGGGGAGCATCGCAGCACAAAGCTGTAACTAAGGATGAGACCAGGTCAACCAAAACATCTTGCCCTGAGGCACAGACTTAATGTCTAAGTCTCTCTCTTTATTATTTTTCCCATTACTTTGGTTTGGCCAGTTAAATTGTCAGATACATGCATTTAGAAAAAAAAGAACTGAAACACTCTGCCATTTCCAAGATTTCTTCCATGCTTTACGTCTTTATTTTTAGCCAAAAGCTACTGTGTTCTGCAACATAGAATTCTGACAGGGATACTGTCAGCATAAAAAAGGGAAATGCAATTTATGCATTTTTAAACAAAGAGGTGAAGCAAAAATAAGATGAAAAACAGAAGCAAGTACAAATGAATTCTGAAGATCAGCATTTTTGGGGGAGCTTCAAGAAAGGGAGATAGAACACCACTGCAGGGACTAAGCTGTATTGTTAGTCCCAGATTCTGAGGGATGGAAAGCTCACAGTTTATGCATAACAATGCAGTAAAAATAGGCCAAATAGGAGTGAGTATAAAACTCTCAATGTTGGGAAAAAGTCCATTTTTCTGACTCCATGACCAAGACAGACAAGAAAAAACATGACAAAGAATCCAAAATGCTACCTGAAACATTCCTCAAAGTCAGAGCACATAGAAAACAGGCTCTGGACCACAGGTAAAGTAAGAGAAGAAAAAGTATTTGGGAAAAGAGATGACAGTATATAATATCACTTTGCAGTGTTCAAAAACACCAGTCAAGTGTGAAAAATGTGGAAAGAGAATGATTATAGCGGGAGGAATTCTTCATGGGGAATGATGGGCAGTATTACCTCAGAGGCAGTTATCAGTCTGAAGGAAAGCAAATGGACTATTATATTTAATTGAAGTTCGCAACAGGACTACAATGCCACATGTTGCCAGAAATAGTGGTAGTTAAACTGAGAAGTAAGTCAGACTGAACTAAGGTAAAAGAACTTGTAGTGACAATGTTGCCTTCAACACAAACTGAGCCTATGGGCATGTTAAAACTCCACCTGGGAAAAGTGCCTGTCTGAAGGGTATTCAGCATGATCCCCAGCTTTCCCTCACTGGAACTGTGTGAAAATGGTATAATTAAGAAAGTGTTAAAAAAAACGTCTTCCGGGGGAAAAGGAGTACGTAGTTGAGTGGATAATGTTGAGAATTAATATGGCTACCCCACTGGTCACACCTCAGGGAATGTCCTATTTGCCCTAGGAATATGACTGGACAAGCTCAAAGCAAGAAATGAAAATGAGCAGAAGGTAAACACTATACAGAAAAGAGACAAAAAAAAAAAAAAAAAAAAAAAAAAAAAAATCTTCCCTTATCTATT
>VXAK01021242.1:783-16425 GCA_013399435.1 Arenaria interpres
GTGAGATCCTACCTGGAGTACTGGGTCCAGGTTTGGAGCCCCCACTGTAAGAAGGACATGGACCTGTTGGAGCACGTCCAAAGGAGGGCCATGAAGATGAGGCTGGGGCACCTCTCCTATGAACGCAGGCTGAGAGAGTTGGGGTTGTTCAGCCTGGAGAAGAGACGGCTCTGGGAAGATCTTATAGCAGCCTTCCAGTACCTAAAGGGGGCCTACAAGAGAGATGGGGAGGGACTCTATCAGAGTATAGCAATAGGACAAGGGGTAATGGTTTTAAATTGAAAGAGAGGAGACTTAGATTAGATACCAGAAAGCAATTCTTCCCTGTGAGGGTGGTGAGACACTGGAACAGGTTGCCCACAAAAATTGTGGCTGCCTGTTCCCTGGAAGCATTCAGGACCAGTCTGGATGGGGCTTTGAGCAACTGGTCTGGTGGGAGGTGTCCCTGCCGATGGCAGAGAGGTCAGAACTAGATGATATTTAAGGTCCATTCCAACCGAAACCATTCTATGATTCTGATTATATGATCAGGCTGCCGTTCTTTTGAAACTATGTATAAAGATTTTCTTAAAATGAAAGGCTGATGTAAAAAGACGCTTTGCTTTCAAATGGCACTATCCTATATTTTCATGACCTTGATTCATTAGTATGTGAACGAAGTTAAAGTCAAGATATTGCTGAAAGGTGTACTATCTGTTAAGTTCAGGATGATTAATGACAAGACAAGATATCAGGTATCTCAGAGTTGAGAACCCATTAACTTGGGAGAAAGCTGAAAAGCCAGAGGGGAGAAATAAGTCGTAGTAACAAATGGAGACAAAGAAGCAATGCAGTTCTTTTGACTATAGATTGATCTGCTCCTGTAGCCATGCTTAATGTCAAAAGGAATTTCAAATTACTGCTCATGTACACTCTGGCTTTACATTCAAATAAACTACCACAAGTTGACCAGTAAGCACTAAGGGTTTAAGTAGGAGAAAAATAGCAGATGCCAGCAGCAAACTAAAGCAATGATTCTCTAGAGTGACTTCATAAAAACAACAAGAAAAATTCAAATATAGGAAAAATAATGGCAGTAATTTTTCCCCATTAACATATTTTTTTTAAAAGTAATTGAACAGTATTGAATAGAATTGCATGTGAACAATATATATTAAATCAATTAAACGTACAGAATTTTTTTTTTCAGACTCGAGTGTTGAATCCATTCAGCGTACCATTAGAATAAAACTATTACAAGTTTACCTTGTAATATCCATTGAACAAAAAGAAAATATTTAGAATGAACCATTGTCAACAGCAAATGTATACAGTTTGCTTTACACTTCTAACTTCTCTGTGTTTGCTGTGATTTCCATAATTTTAAAAAACCTTATTCCTCACATAGCACAGTATTTCTCTACAGCGATAAACTCTGTGTATGGTTTCTTGTGTTAATAAGCATCCACACAAGCTTCTGTATTGTACAACAGTATAGCATGCTATATAAAGGCTTTTTGAATTTTGATTAAAACTGGTTTCAGAAACAGTTTTGATTATGTTTGCTTTTTATAAAACAATAGCAACAAAGCCCATTACTGATATAAGTAAAGCATTCTTTAGTTGTCAAGTGTTGATAAAATGGTGCCTGCTAAGTGATCTTCTACAAAATTAATTGAGTAGAAGGTACCTGCTGGTTTTAAAGGCCAATAATAACAGTAAGTAACTGTGAAGCTGTAGTTTTTTGTACTGAATACTTATTAAGCTCTTTATTCCTGCAGTGAAATAGATTTCTTTTGGACAAATCAAGTGATGACTGTACGTCATCAACAATCTATATCAACATACAGTAGTGGAACACCTCAAGGTACAGTGATCGGATATTTCACAGGCAACTCAAAGGCGTGACAGTTCTGAGCGTGGAAGACTCAGTTTGTGGATATGAAGAGGAAGCAAAGACTGCAGCTTGGAGCTCATGAAAGCTTCTATGTTGGTGTCAGGAATTTGGCAACTATGTTCTCTCTATATCCAAAATTAAACAAAATACCCTCTAAACAGCTACCACCTAATCATTCTAGGGTACATTAAAAAGAGCATGGCCAGCAGGTGGAGGGAGGTTATCCTCTCCCTCTACTCTTCCCTGGTGAGACCACATCTGGAGTGCCATGTCCAGTTCTGGGCTCCCCAGTTCAAGAAAGACAAGGAACAACTGGAGGGAGTCCAACAGAGAGCTAAGAAGATGGTCAAGGGAATGGAGAATCTCTGTTATGAGGAAACCCTGATAGACCTGAGTCTGTTTAGCCTGGAGAAGAGAAGACTGAGAGGTGATCCCATCAATACTTCTAAATATAAGAAAGAGCAAGAGCATCAGGCTATCTATTTCTTGACACTCTAATGCTACTAGATCTGTATTGAGAGAAGATACAAGAATTAGGAACCTCTTTAAATTCCCTCAAAAGTTCAAAAGCTATACACGATTAGAGAAATTCTTGCATATCGGTCTGAAAGATTTCACTCCACACCATGAGAAGCAACAGTTACAGGCAATCATGTAAATTTTAATCAAACTGAACTATACCCACTTACTGTGGAGAAGATCGTACTACTTTCACAAAAACTTAATGCAGAATGCTTGTATGTTTGGTTCACAAAATTCTGTCTTGTGTTTAAAACACAAATATTCGGAAAATATCTTTGTATAGAAATACAGTGATCTAATACTACCAGTGGACATAAAAGATCACAATACTGAGGAACACCATTGTTTTAAAGCCATAATGATTACTACATGTATACAATTAATTCAAGTTTAATTCGTTGTAAATAATCCAATCACAAATTCATTTAAAACTGAAGTACAGAAAAAGATGCAGTTTGACTATGTTTTACAATAAAGCCATGGTTGTCTTGCAGCTGCAATTCAGTCAATTCAAAACATATTTCTTGCAACATTAAAAGTGTATTCATTTACAGAATGCTGTTTGACTTGGGGTTTTCAATTTTTTGTAAATGATCACTGAAATAAATCCATAAAATCATGTTGGTCACACTGAAAAATGAGTTTGGTACAAATGAGAGCCTATAATCACAAATTATTAAAATGTGTTGGGGACAGCTTTTTGCTACGGAATATGGATTTCAAAATACTTCAGAAAAGTAGGATGCAATCCAGTGAAACATGTGCAGAGTCTACAATTAGATAAGAATATTCGTCTATGCAATAACTGGCTAAATAACAGTATTTAGAAAAGAGTTTCATGCTTTTAGAGCGCCACAAACAAAATGTCAATCAGTCATTTCTTGCTGTTGCAAAAATTACTTACTTGTATAAATGGAAATATTTTATGTATAAATAAAAAGGTATTTTCTTTAACCTGTGAAATGTTTTTTCCTCTACTTGCTTTCTTTAGGTATAGTTTCTAATTTGGGGTCATAGGATCATAGAATAATTTGGGTTGGAATTTGGATTGGGACTAGATTCAGCTAGTCCAACCCTCCTGCAGTGAGCAGGGACATCTTCAACCAAATCAGGTTGCTCAGAGCCCCATCCAACCTGACCTTGAATGTTTCCAGGGATGGGGCATCTACCAGCTCTCTGAGCAACTTGTTCCAGTGTTTCACTACTCTCATCATAAAAAATTGCGTCCTTTGATCTAGTCTAAGTCTACATTCTTTTAGTTTAAATCACGCCTTGGCCTACTGCAACAGTCCCTGTTAAAAAGTCCCTCCCCATCTTTCCTGTAGGTCCCTTTTAAGTACAGAAAGGCCACAATAAAATCTCCCTGGAGCCTTCTCTTCTCCAGGCTGAAGAACTCCAACTCCATCAGCCTGTCCTCATAGGAGAGGTGTTCCATCCCTCTGATCATTTTTGTGGCCCTGCTCTGGACCTACTTTAACAGGTCCAAGGTGCGTGCTAGATTTTGGATAGAAATTAAGGCAAAAGTGATACTTTGTAAAGGCTCAGAAACCGCCCTTATCCCTGTGTGGCACTGCTGTAGTTCTGAGCAATGGACACACATCAAAGATTTGAAATAACGCAAACTTGTAAAGCTTTCTGCATTTACACTATCAAAAATGAGAAAATTACGCTAATTGACCATATTCAGACAAACAATTTGCACTTTACTCCCACTTTTTTTGATTAGTTATGTCAATAGACGATTAACAGCCATAGATAGGAAAATTAGAGTGAGATTATGCAATTTTTTCTTGCTCTGATGTAATTTGAATATATTTTCTAAAGCAGCACTGCACTATTCCTTTTATTCTTGACTATATTAAGTCCCTCAGTGCAGAAAAATAGAAAAAACTGATATGCAGATGTGATATTTGGAATTTACAAATGCTTGGCCTTCAAATATCAACTGGAAGATTTGGAAGCTGCCTGGTGGGAAAACTGGAGAAGGAAAAAGAACAGTATGTGACTACTGACAAATGAGTTCTCTACCCAAGGAACTGGTAGGCCAGCTGTTGGTGTTGTAAAGAGCCAGCTGGTTATTTTGCTACTATTGAGGCAGTACACTCACTATGGTGAAACCATGTAAGAGGTCAGAAAAATATATCTTTACAATGACATGAAGTTGACAGTATTGATGGTGTGACATTACAAACCCTTGGCTTCTAATTTAAAGAAAGGGCCTAGATAAGCATAGTTTTAGGGAAGAAAATAACAGTAGTATCCTACTGAGTTTCAGGTGGTAATGATTAATATAGTACTTCAAGCTGAGTACAACAAGCTGAGAAGCAAAAATTCTAGGTTCATACATAGTCTAGGCATAGCAATTTGCTGGTTATCATTGTGAGACAATTTAGATTTTCCAGATGTCAAAATTACCTATGTATCATTCAGTTTGCTTGCTAGATGATCAACCTATGGGGTGCTATATGTCACAAGATTCCTGACAATTGCAATTTAAATGCTAGTTGTGATGCATTAAAGGGTTCAGATTCAATTACTCAGAAGAGCAGAAAAGAAGAAATTAATGGAGGTCATTCTTAATGTTGTTTAGCTTTTTAAAAGATCAAATAGAAAATGTCAAATAATCAAGCTATTTGCAAGCACCTGGAAGACAATAAAGATAGCATATAATAACAGACACAAAAGACAACATGGAGTTGTAAACTACAAATCTTGTCAAACCAGGTTTATGAAGAACAACCAGTCTTATAATGCTTTTTATGTTAAATTTAATAGTGCATTTGACGTTGCTTTCCATAAATAGTTGAAGAAAACATAATCTGCATCCATCTCAGTTAGATTACTGTGTCTAAAAAACAGTGAAAAAAAAGAAAATCCTGGTTAAAGAAAAAGAAGTATCCAAAGTTTAATGCACACAATTTACAAAGGCAATTTGAATGAATTTAAGTTCAGCTTAAGAAAAAAAAAAAAAAAAAGGCTCAGGAATAATGTGATGGCAATTTTCAAGTACAAGAAAGACTTCAAGATTTTCCTTATAAGAAAATTCTATAATAGCTTAACTGACCAAAATGGGGTGATCCTTTCCACAGGCAGGATGGAGTGCTGCACGCTGCCTGGAGGACTGTCCAATACCACACAGTTCAGTGTTATCAGAATCTATAGGGATATAATTATACTATTTTCTCTTAATTTTGTTAGCCTGATAGATTTTAAAGTATGATTTAGCATGAGTCCTTACAGAATCTGAGTGCCTTTCTTCCTGGAGTGATAACAGACAAGCATCTGCTGGTAAGGAGTATCACTAAGGTAAAAAATACCTTAGTGATAGAAAGTGCTAAAAAAAAAAAAGATGAGGAGCACTGTCTAGGAATTATATAGTAGTTATCCTGTAGCAGACTAATGAAATAAAATATTATTTCCTATAAGGAACATTACAGGTATAGCTGATCCTGCACTGGAGAAGGCTCATGAAGTAGATGATATGGGGATGAATTAGTTATATTTCTTTGCTTTTTGTCAGTCAGGATGCAAGTCAGGCAGCATGCCCTACCTCAGAGGAAGTTCTTTGCTTTGCCAAAGGCAAATGTAAAGTGTGTTGGGGTTGTTTTTTTTAAAACAATTTCATCAGAATACCGTAAAGCATAAATATGGCACAAAATGTAAGTGTAAAATCTAGCAAACAAGAAAGCTGCTTAACATAAATTAAATTTTTAAAATGCTGATGAAGAAAAGCATTAATGTCAACAAAATGCAAAATGGTATCACATCAAACTCCTCTACAGTGGATTTAAATTACATACTCCCCTTTAAAGGTGCTGTTGCACAACATTTCAATGGAGATGGTCAAATTCTGTCAACTGATGGAAGTGAAATCCTGAGTCACTGGTGCAAAGTGAGCAATTCAACACCATTAAATCATTCATCTACCACTTCTGACAAAACGCTAAATGAAACTTAAGCTACCCATCAAGAAGCAGATACTACCAGTACCACCGTTGTGATAAGCTTAAAACTACTGAACAGCTGTAATAGAACCGTTCAAGAGAAACTTCTGGTATTCCCACCAAAATACAGAAATATAGGAGACACTAATGAGTCAGAAAGACTGTGCTTTTGGCAAACTCCATATAAAGAAGATTCTTTTCACATGAAAAACTAACAATCTCTACAGAGAGAAACATGACCTCTGGGGCATGATAACAACCATATTGATTCTCTCTGTGATAAAAATATTCTAAGGAGAATTATGGCTGTCAGCGCTGATGATAATAAACTTCTAGCAAATCTCTTCAGTTTCTTATTGTATGGGTTTTGGCTGGTATGGAGTTAATTTTCTTCATAGTAGTTGGCATGGTGCTGTGTTTTGTATTTCTGATGAAAACAGTGCTGATAGTACAGAGGTATTTTAGTTATTGCTGAGCAGTGCTTACACACAGTCAAAACCTTTTCTACTTCTCATCCCACCCCACCAGCTGATCAAAGGGATCTCCCATACCATCTGATGACACGCTCAGCAATAAAAAGCCGGGAGAAGAGGGAGGAAGGGGGGACATTCGGAGTTATGGTGTTTGTCTTCCCACCTGCCTGCCAATGGGAAGTAGTGAATGAATTCCTTATTTTGCTTTGCTTGTGTGGACCACTTTAGCTTTACCTTTTAAATTGCCTTTATATCAACCCATGAGTTTTCTCACTTTTACCTATCTAATTCTCTCCCGCATCCCACCCACAGGGAGTGAGTATATGTCTGGTGCTTTGCTGCGGACTGGGATTAAACCACAGCACTAATCAAGCTGATATGATTTGTACAACAAGGGAAATTTAACAAAAATGTTATGTAGTCAATCCAAAACCTTCAGTACTATCAGCCATCAGGTTCTCTGAAGGCTTCAGGAAAGAAATAATTATTCAGACAAGTTTTCAAATATATTTCTTTTATTTCATAATGAATGAGGGCACACTTTCCTTGTTTAAAGCAGAAAGTCTTTCAATGACAAAAAATTTACAATGCAATAGCTTGCTCTATAGTACAACCTATAGGTTTTACTTAGTTGGCATAAAGGAATCTGTATTTGTCAGCATATACATGAGAGAGATTTTGAACTAAATCAAAATTTATATAATTGCCGTACCGTATGCTGTTCTTTGCCAATGATTATGGACATATTAGGATGTATGCCATGTATCATCATGAATTTAAGTTCTGTTTTGTGACATCAAAAACTTATCTCTGTATTAAAGAAGAAAAAAGTCTTTTGCATTACATGTTCTATTCATTTTTCAAAATCAGTTTTATGTAACATGCAGAAGTTAAGAAACTTGCAGTTATCAGAACAAACATCTCAATGCTTTCCCACATGAGTCTGTATGAATGATTTTGGTGATATAAAGTGACAGAATATAGTTTTGAATACTGAGATCAACAACCCAACTGTATGCTTCTTTAAGCACAAATATGCTGGTCCAGGCATCTGTATGTCAGGTAATAGATAGATCAAACCTATTTTTGCTGGCCAGATAATATATCCATAAGTGGCTGAAAAGAAGACTGATGAAACATTACACGGACACGTTCAAAACACATCTTTATTAGGGTGGCAGCAGTACCACCATGATATGGAAAACTAAAGGCTAAGAGTAATTTGCTGAGTCAGAAAACCTTTACTGATATTGCCAAGGCCTTCAAGCAAAACCTAATTCAAGCTGCCTGGACAAAGGGCACCATTCAAAGTGACTGCAATGAAGAGTACAAAATATTCTCATGGCATTTATCATACTAATTGGCTACAAAATGGTTTAATAGCCAGAACTGCCTACAAATGACAATGGCTACAAACATGAGACTAATTTTTCATGAAGAAGGCACAAAACTGAATCTTTCCATTTTGAATTTATAATGGGTCTGCAAAAACTTTCCTGGAAAACCCATCTGTCTAAAGAAACACAATTAACAGTTTGAGACTTAGGATATTCTGATGGAAGTCTGGCACTGCAGAGCTTTGGAGGGGAGTGGGGGGATGAAGAAAAATGCTTTTTTTTTTTTTTTCAGAATGAGTAAATTTACAGGAATTGTGGTGGTGAAATATAGACCAAACTATTTTGTGGAACAAAGTGTTTGTGAACTGGTGCCATTTTTATTTTAAAGTTAAATTTTTTTTAATTCTTCTGGAAAAGTAGTAATAACATATATGCTGCAATCAAATTAGCTAAGCAAATATAGCTACTACCATTTCTGCCTGGATGTTGATGATGTGATTTAAAATTGGTTTTGTAAATACAACCTAGTATGTGAAGAAAGCCAGCACAAGATTAATTTGTGGGGATGAAGCCAAGTGAAATAACACATATTCACCTTAAGAAAATATTTGCCTGGTTATCATCTGTGCCGCTGGTATGTTATTTTTTTTTGGTGTATAATAGACAAAAGATAATTTGGTGTAAGGGGTTTTAAAGAGATAACTAACCTCATTACAACTTCTGGGTATGATACAGTCTCTCCTGCTAGGAAATACTAACTTATTTATTTTACTGTTGTGTACAAGTCAGCTGTGACACCATCGCCTTTTACTTCTTGCAGTTACCATAGCAACTAGATTATCAAGTTAACCTTCTGTTATTTTTCCTTTATTTCTTTTATATTTTAACTAAGATTCTTTATTTATTTTCTTATTTAATAAAGACTAATAAATAATAAATAATCCTTAGTTTATTCTATATCAACAAGTTCTTGGTTTCTTCTACAGCAGTCTATTACAGTTTTTTTTAGCTGTATAATTTATTCTTCTTTTCCAGTATTTCTTTCTCTCCAGTCATCTTAACTGCCCTTTTAGACTTCGTTTTGCCAATTAGTATTCATTGAGGACTCATATGAAAAAGATAGTGAGTGAGCTGAATTGATAATATTACATGGTATTTACAGAAACACATTATACTGAAAATGTAATGCTACTTGGTGACAAAAATTTGCATGAGAGGTCCTAAACTAAATAAAAAATCAAGCTAGAATGTGTAATTCTTTCACAGTTATTTAGTTGCCACAAATGTTGGCATCTAACAACCTTCTGTTGATAAATACAGGTTAGAGCTGCCTCATGGGAATATATGAATTGAAAGGACTTCTTGAACTGCAGAGTCTGTCCTGGTTCCAGGTAAAACAGAATCCTGCTTATACTTACTGTTATAACAACCAAGGTCAGGTAACTTTATTATTTTATTTTGGAAGTGGAAAAGTGTAGAGGGGTTGCACCTGTGGGGAGAAGTGGACAGGACAGGTGACCCAAACTTGACCAACAGGGTATTCCATCCCATCTGCATCATGATCAGTGTGAAAGCTGAGAGATCAAAGAGTCAGCCTCCTTCTTCAATGGCTAGAATACGAGGAGGACTCTGTCTGTTGGTCTACCTTTGATCCTGATCATTCCTGAATCCTGTGCATTCCTGAATCTAGATCCAGAATCCAGTTCTTATCCACTGTTGAGTCCACTCTGGGACTTTCCCAGTGCCTGTTGGTGATGTGACTGTCATACTAGCAACTCGATACGGTTTTATATATATTGTATATATTTCATTATTTTCTTTTTTTTTATTATTATTTTATTAATATTTCATTACAGTAGTTTTGTTTTATTTTAAACTATTTTCCTCTCTTCCTTCTCTCTAAAAGGGAGATGCTCTCCCTTCTCTGATGGGGGACAGCATCTATTTTTTTTCAGCGGCCAGTCTGGCACAAACCACAACAGAATTGTTGGCTCCTAATATGGGGCACTGGGGCTTGAACAGGGCTCTGACAGACTGCTTGAATAGTTACAATTCCACCTTGCTCAGAAATTAAAACAAACAGCTTGTGTCATTGACAAGTGCCCAACGAAAGGGAACACAAAACTAATGAAACACATCTTAAGCAGGATCACCTCCACTATTTGCAGGAAAGCAAGGGAGTGGCTGCAAAGCATTACTACAGAAAAAAACAACAGTCCATTTTTGGGAAACCAGCACGATGGGGGCCTTTTCTGAAGTACCTGTGTACAAATGCACACAGCAGGGAGAATAACATGAGGAACTGGAGATCTGTGTGCTGTTGAAGGGCTATGATCTTGTTGGCATCACAGAGACTTGGTGGGATGGCTCATATAAAGAGTGCTTCAATGGAGGAATATAAGCTCTTTAGGAAGGACAGAGAAGACTTGATTCTATGTGAGAAAACCACTGGAATGCATGGAGCTCCACCTGGGTGCGAATGATGAGCTGAGGGAGAGCTTATGGGTGAGGATGAAAGAGTAGAGTGGTATGGGTGTCTACAGTGTGTGGCTGCTATAGGTTGCCTGACCAGGAAGAACAAGTAGATGGTGCCTTCTC
The DNA here is from genome assembly GCA_013399435.1 of Arenaria interpres. Taxonomy (NCBI): domain Eukaryota; kingdom Metazoa; phylum Chordata; class Aves; order Charadriiformes; family Scolopacidae; genus Arenaria; species Arenaria interpres. Next base: position 11,534 of record VXAK01021242.1, read on the forward strand.
CAGATGGCTAGAAGCAGTTTCACATTCACAGGATCTTTTCCTCATGGGGAACTTCAACTAGCCTAGTATCTGCTGGAGGAACAACATAGCAGGGCATAAGCGATCCAAGAGATTCTTGGGGAGCATTAGCCACAAGCGACCCAAGTCATAGAGGGGCTAATGAGAAGAAGTACTCTGGTGGACCTCATACTCACAAACAAGGATAAGCTCATTGGGGATTTGGAGGTCTAAGGCAGACTTGGCTGAAGCGATCATGAAAAGATGTAGTCCAGAATCCTGAGAGCAGAAAGGAGGGGAAAAAGCAAGACCAAAACACTGGACTTGAGACTCTGGCCTCTTCAAGGATCTGCTTGAAAAAGACTTGTTAATGATCTGGCTGATGGCTCAGAGTGTACCCTTAGCAAGTTTGCAGAAGACATAAAAGCAGGAGTAAATGATACACCAAGGGATTGTGCTGCCACTCAGAAGACATTGAAAGGCTTGAAAAGTAGTCTGGTATGAACCTCATGAAGTTCAACAAGGGGAAGTGCCAAATCCTGCACCTGAGGAGGAATAACCCCAAGCACCAGTACATGCTGGAGGCTGACCAACTGAAAAGCAGTTTTTCAGAGAACAGGCTGGGGCTCCTGGTGGACATCAAGTTGAACATGTATCAGCAATGTTCCTTTTGCCACAAAGGTTAATGTTATCCTGGGCTACGTTCACAAGAGTGTTGCCAGCAGATCAAGGGAATGATCCTTCTGCTCTACTCAGCACTGGTACTGAGGCCACACCTGGAGTACCGTGTCCAGTTCTGGGCTTGCCAGTATGGGCATGGGCATACTGGAGAGGGTCCAGCAAAGGGCCACTAAAATGATTAACAGACTGGAGCATCTGTCCTATGAGGAAAGACTGAGAAAACTGATCCCAGAGAAAAGAGAAGGCTCAGAGTGGAAATCATAAATGTATATATATACCTGAAGGGAGTGTGCAGAGAAGACAGAGCTGTCCACAGTGTCCAGGGACAGGATCAGAGACAATGGGCACAAACTGAAACACAGGAGGTTCCATTTGAACATGTGAAAACTTTTTTCACAGTGTAGCAGCACTGCCACAAGTTGCCCTGAGAAGTTGTAGAGTCTCGATCCTCAAAAGCCGTCTGGACATGGTCCTGGGAAACTGTATCTAGGTGTACTTGCTTAAGTAGAGGGTTTGGACCGGAAGACCCCCAGATGTCACTTTCATCCTAAACCATTTCATGATTTATTTTACAATCAGTCAGCTCATTGGTTTCACAAGCTAGGTTTTTTGTTCTACAGGACATCTACAGTAGCACAATTACAGAAGTCTTTCAAGCTCCACTTAGAAAACAAAATAGCATATTTCTTCCACACTGTGTTTTGCTAGACTCCAAAAAATAAAAAGTTCATATAGCCTTGTCTTCACTCCTTTGTGCATGACTTGCCCAACTTCATTTTTCTTTCATGAAGATAAGCAGAATATATGTCAACTGAGTTTCTTACTTCATTACTGTACTTTGTAAAGGTGTGAATACCTCCATAGGACAGTTAAAAATACCTTGAGTAAAATGCCACAAGATTGCAATTGCCTTCTTCATGATGGTACTGTACTCTTAGCCCTGTGTGGGTTTCTTTGAGATCAGTCAAAATACATAGGTTTTCTTCTCCATTTATTATTGAGCTCATGGTTTTGTCAGACTTTAAAAAAAAAACCCTCTTTAAAAACATAACATTTAATGCTTTTATTACTCCAGTCTTCCAGGTCACCCAAATCTTCCTGTAAAACTTTTCTAATTCTCCTTATTATTGACAGAGAATCCTAACTGGTATATTTAGCAAATTTCATTCGCACAGCTTTACCTCTGTACTCAAGTCATTAATGGTTTGTTGTTAAATCACTGCTGATCATCTCTCATGCATATTTGCACACCTCACTTCTGTAAGAACCAGTCTTCGTAGGTTTACATTTCCAAATGCAATCAGCTTTCTACGTGGTTGTCTGATACAGATTTGCGAACCACAGTGCTTTTGAATGTTTAAAGATGAATATTTTATTTGATTGCTCTGGCTTTTTCACCAGATCTTTGTAATATTAAAGCAAGGCAGGTATTATATATTTCCTATGCGAAGGTGCAGTAAAATCACTCTGGATATACAATAGTTCATGATATTAACACTCATTTTTTTTAATAGATAAGCAGTCAGGTACTATAATTTATATTGTTGCGTATAATTTTTTGCTATTGCAGGTGCTATCAAAAAACTTCCCTTTTCATGAAAACAGGTTTTGGTTAATCAGTTACTTTCTGTNTTGGTTAATCAGTTACTTTCTGTTTATATGTTCTGCATATTATACTAGGATACATTAATGTACGGAATTCATTTATGCGTACAGAATTCCACTGTGGTTACATTTATCCAGTAAATAAGCAGGGATTTATGTATGGCACCTGAGCTGTATTCTTGCTTCCCATAGTATCCTGATGCGTGACTTTGGAGCTTCAGTCGCAGTTTCCTATAATTCAGCAGACTTGTTATTTCAGTCTTAAAGGGTTTGGAGAAAAGATATTTTTGCTTTCACAATCCTTAGTAAAACAATGACTGGAATTACAGCTAGACTTAATGTAAGGTACTGAACTGGAAAAAAAAAAAAAGAGAAAAAGAGAAAAAAAAAGAAAAAAAAAAGAAACAATATCTTCTCTTTTTTTCAAGTTCATGGCATTCTGTCTTATTCTCTTTCTTTTCCTCCTCTGTATGGTTTTCAAAAGCCATTACTATCACAGCACTGTGAAATAGTAACATCTGCCTTTTAACTTTGCTCATAAACTATGGATTTGATTTCAAACTATTTTTCTTTTAAAAATGTGTTACTTACTTATTGTTGAGAGTTTTAAACAGTCTTCTGTTCAGAGTGGCTGTAGCTTTACTGACTATGTCAACTTGATTATTTCCCACAGTGTTTTTCCTCTTTCTAGAATTACTATTACTTTTAATATATGCTTTTTCAGAGTTTGTGAGACTTCAGTATGCTGCCTATACTTAAGTTTTCATACCACCTTGTGTTTTTTTTCTCTCAGCAAGTGTAATATATAACTTTGTAAGTGAAATGGCAGCACAGCCAACACTAAAAAGAAATATTACATCGCTATGTTTTCATCAATATTAACCCAACCCATTGCAATGTATGTTTTGTCTTCACTAATCCAGCTGTGGTTGCTAAATATGAATAATGACAGTCAAACCATGAGCAATCTCTGTTTGTTGCATTATCTACCTATCTGCCTATTCATCCATCACCTCAGTATCCAATCGCTTCCATAAAAATGAATAGTGATATATTTCTTGGACTTAATGGAGCCTTTGGCATGTCTCCCATTTCAGACCGAGCATTGTGCCAGGGTAGAGCTCTTTTGTTCTTGGTATTTGTTGTAGTTTACAGTTAACAAAGAATATCACATTTGAGCTACCTCTCATTCATCAGCCTCGTTGGCTACCTTAGACTCCCATGCATAACTGGTATTCCTCACACTCAATTTTGGCTTTTTTGCAAACTGTGGCTTTGTTTTTATTTCAACCACTTCCATTCCTCTTATTTTTCATTGTTTTTTCTCTTCTTTTGTTTTCAGCTATTTTTTTTCTTTAAATACTAATTACTAAATTTAAAATATCTTTCTCTGATTCCTCATCTCTATCCAGTCTCTTAGCTGATACCACCTTCTGTGCTATCTTCCAGTAGCTTGCTTTCTGTAGATATCTTTGTTGTCAGTGGAGAGACAGACAATTCTAGGGCAGACCAAGTAAGATCAAAATGTCTGTCTCCACTGACTTCATATTATGGCTGTGCTAGAATCTGAAAAGCACGACATTTAAAACTGTAACTAAATTGCAGTCAGATATTAATAATAATTGGTTGATAAAGTGATATATATACAGTGTTATGCTTTTAAACACCAGGGCTGCGCACTGTGACCTATTGCAGACTAGACAAGTATGTAAAAGTGAATAATCACAAGACCATAGCAGGGATCCCTGAGAGTTCAAAGCAGAAAATTTGAAAGTATAGAAACATATCAAAGACTGTAGTGTAATGCACACAAATGGTCAATTATTGATATAAAATTGTGTAACAAGCTAATGAAGCTGCCCATAACTCATAGCATGGCTGCAAGTGCCTTTATAGTGTACACAAGACTACAGGAAAAAGATGCATCTGATGCTGCAGATGCCATGCTTCAGAATTGGGTATGCAGAGCTGATCAATCGGGTATCCTACAATGTATTGCTATATATCTAAATATTGGTTTATTGTCATTAAAAGAAATTTTATTTAGAATTTGGTCTGAAGATTTTCTGATTGTGTTTGTTTGGTCTGTTTACCCATATTTAATGACCGCCTATTTAAACTAGATATTAACATTTGAGTTAAGTAGACTCAGAATTATGCAGCTAATTCTACCTTCTTCAAAAGAAATACACGCATCTGGGGATTCTTTCATCTGCCATAGTCTTTTCTCAGTACACCAAAATTATCATTATGCCTATACTCGGTGCCATTCTGAGTATTGCTGTCTTCATGGTACAACAGATAGAGACTTTACAACTACTTGGGTTATTAGAAGGAAGCTACATTATATTCAGAGGAAACCTTTCTGTTTATGTTTTGTGTCTCCATTCCTGACAGAACGAGGAAACATATAGGGTGTTTTTTGCTTGATTGGTTTAGGTTTTTAATCTGAAACAATGTTTAAATAAGTAGGCTTTATTACTCTGTAGAAAATACACACTTTTGCAAAAAAAAACCCCATGTAATTGTCTTCAGGTCCCTGCCTAGAATATGAGTTCATTTCACTGAAATAATGGATTTAAGTGTAATGTCTAACTTGGGAAGGGAAG
>VXAK01021242.1:16512-46504 GCA_013399435.1 Arenaria interpres
AAGGCAAGGAAAGGCAAGGAAAGGCAAGGAAAGGCAAGGAAAGGCAAGGAAAGGCAAGGAAAGGAAGAATTATAGATGAGTCAGTTTACTATTAGGCCTCAGAAAAAGTCTGGAACAAAGCACCTAGAAAACAGCAAAGAGACTAATATATTTGGGGTAGACTAAGGAAGAGAAGACTGAATAGAGCTATAACCATCTTTAAGTACATCAAAGACTGTTGCAAATACAGAATACAGTTCTGTTTGCTATGCTGAAGTCATAGCACTAAACATAACTTTGCAAAAAAGATTTAAATCAGTTCTTAAGAAAACTTTTAACGGTGTGGGTATGTCAGGCACTGGGCAGCCAACAGCTCTTAACAGAAACCCACCATCATGATAACTATAGCTAATAATGAAGATAATGGGATCTAGATTACTTCTTGGTAGCCCACCCTCTTGCGTTTTTCTATGATAATTTTACAGCTTTTTAAATAATGACAGTATCAAGTAACAGCCCCTTCTTTTGCAAGTATGAAACTCTTTGTAAAGATGATGTATTCTTTTCTCCTATTTATGTGAGATCAAAAAAGTACCAAAAGCTGCAGTTGCATCACCTGCAGCACCATTATTCACACTCTTCTAGTTTTAAAAGGTTTACAAATGGTGATTTCATGTTTTCTATTATACATGGAAACTAATACCAAACAATATGAACAATAATGACACAAGTTAATGATTTATGTTTATATCCGAAATGTCAATCAGTTTTATTTGTACCTTTTCCATACTGCAATATATTTTAGCACTTCAGAAATGCTGTTGTTTTCCAAAGTCTGAATTTAGTGCATAAACATAATTTAAGGCTTCCTCAAGAAGATCTGGTTTCCAGAAGACCACGTAGATAAGTGTTAACTGTATAGTCATCAAGAGTATTGAAATATTAACAATATTCTTCCGCTTCTTGCTTTTGAGAACTCATGGTAATATTTTATATAGTGAAGCCTTTATCAACACGTGTCTTTTAAATCGCATGAATAAAACTATTTGCAGCCAGTTGTTGAAAGATATGATTTAAATATGTAGTTTAGCCCAAAGCACATGGTCAATGGCAAATGAAATAACTCTTTCAGTATAACTGTTTCATTTTCAAAGTTGAAAAAGTTACCTGCACTATCAGGATGCAAAAGAAGACAGTAGAAAAAATGGCATGAGATTTTTAGGTGATTTAAAACACAAACAGTAAATGTGCCTGACCTTATTAGGTATATCTCCTGCTGATAACAGGTGGACTTGTCTTGTCTGGTCATGATTATGCCTTCCTGAAAAATCAAAATGCTCTTGACCCGTATTGGCTTTTGGATTGCAAAGGTCACAATCTGTATAATTTCATCAATATATATGCATCAGTGGAATTTAAGTGCTAAGACCTGTATGACAGTGGATATGTCATTAATGGGCCCACCTATTCTTTTGGACTTTTTTTAATCTGTATGAATTATGAATTAGTTTTCAGGAATGGATTAAAAACATCTTTTTTTTTTTGGTATCAATATTGCGTTATGCTACCTCCTATGTCATGAGCATCTTCAGCCTGTTGTTCCATCAAATACAAATGAGAGTAGGTGTGTCCTGAATTTTAGTCCTGATGCCCACCTACTTTTCTCAAATGTTATATCCCATTTGGTTCATCCTCGAATGTAAATTTTACTGGTTGTGTAAGACTGAAGTATGATGGCTCTTGGATACAAATTGCATCTGTGTTCTCCTGTGGATTTTGTAGACTGTAGGGACACACTAACTGTATCTTAGAGCTTCCATTATGCAGGCAGAAGCTGGTTGGATCTCAGCTTTTAATGAATTTTGAGACAGTAATGAAAAATAACTTCACCTTTTTTTTTCTTTAAAATAAAGCAGCTATTAAATCAGTTATTATGGCTTATATTTTGTAGGGATAATTTTATTTGTAAAAGAATAGAATATAGTTTAAAATCATTATGTCAGGGTAAAAAACTTTTTACAAGCCCAGATAATTAAACAAAAAATTAAGGTGATAAATTCTTCTTTTCATCTGAATTTTTAAGATGACACTGTTGCCAGTATTGACAAAGAGTTTGCTTTTGCAAAAATGAAAACGCATAGAAAAAACATTTCCTGAACTGAGTCATCTTTTCATATTCTGCCCTACCTTTCGTCATCGAAACTGCTCATGTCTTCACAGCTCAAGCATGCATACCCAGAGCGTTTTATAAGCATTATACTTAAAATCTGCACAACACCCACAAATGTTTGCACATTGTCATGTATTTCCAAGTTATTTTAGAGCTGACAGTCTCACTTCTCTTATAATAGGGCAATTTCCACTTTTTACTGTAGAACTAAGTATTGTTATTCAATTCTTTGTCAGTGATCTTCCCCAATTTTTAAAAATAATTTGTTACAATTAATTTGTTAAAGATTTACTAGTTGCCATAATGGATTAAAGTGTTGGTGAAATGTACAATTTTTTCTCCAAGGTCTTGATTTACATTTAACCCTGTGAAAGGTCACTGGAATTTACCTTGGCATCATGTTAATAATAAGGAAACTTGAGTGCAAGTTAGCTGACTCCTTCAAAAGGATCACTGAGCTTCTCAGCATTTGAAGCTACTCTAGCAATTAACAGTAAACTAGAAGAAGCATATGTGTCTAGTGTTGTTCCAGAGTAATTATACTTGTCTATTGTAAAGTGCTATAAGACATATATTCAGTCATTATATTGATTGAGTATACTTAACATTGAGTTGATATACTCAACAAGCATGAAAATTGTTATAAAATAATGATGGTTTTCTTTCTTCTTTCAATAAAGACCAAAAAAAATTGGGTTATACAGGAAGATTATTGAAACTCATAGGAAGTTTTGAAAAAGAGGCTGCTGAAGTAGTCATGAAATCATGCCAGGCAGGAGAGGTACATTTAAGAAAACTTAAATCTACTAGGTCAGACATGTTAATTCATGTCATTTGGTGTAGTTCTAACAAGTCTTTGTTGTGTCTATATCTTTATATAAGATATAGCTTATATAAAGCTTATACCAAACCAAACCAAATCAGAAATTTTGAAACTTACCATGTCTGTAAGAGTAATTTGTACCAGAGTTATCTAGCAGCCAAGTGATACTTGCCTAAACCGCTTTAACTTCAAAAGACATATGAAAAGTCCTGTAAAGTATTCTCATCACCTAACTTAAAGGCATTTACCTTAAATCTCAAACTAGAATATTCCTTTATTGCTGAACTAGTCTCTTCAGGGCCTTGGTTCCCTGAATCACTCTCAGGAAACACAACCTTAATTAAGGTACCCTAATCAAACATGATGTGAATGAAATGTGAACTTGCTGTTCCTAAAGAAGCATGTATAGTAGCTGAATCAGAATAGGGAGATGACTTTTGCATTTTTATTTTCACTTCTGGGTCTTCTGAGACTGACAGATATAGTCTCTGGCATAGAATAAGTCTGTAGTCTGGAGAACAGTTGAGTCTCTTAATCCACAGATCACTTTCATCTGTCACTAAGTTGCTTCACTTGGTTACACAGAAGGTAAGAACAAGTACTGCCTGTGGACTGGGTGAAAGTACAGTGGAACAAAGCCTCTACCGAATGGTAGTTCATAACAGAGGAAGACTAAAGCTCTTAACTTCGAAATTTCTACTTTAAATTAAAAAATAGGTTTAAAATAAGCTGTAGAAAGGGCAAACAAAAAAAAAAAAATCCCAACACTGGAATTCTCTTACAGAAAGCATTTTATAATAAAACATAAATATTTTTGTGATACTTAAATCATGGGAGAGATCCAAACCCTTATTCTGGACATGCTGTCACAGATTTTGTGGCACTTTTGAAACAAGCATGAAATATACATGCAGTGATGGGATTAAAAAAATCATCATAACTTCATTAAAACTTCAATACAACATGCACTTTCTTCCCTAACACTAAGAGAACTATGGCCATTTCATTGTCATTCATAAAAATGGCCAAAAAGCTTGACCATACTTTCCTTATTCTAGTGACAGCAGTGATCAGGGAATATTTCACAGGATGTTTCTACAACTGAGGATCATAATCTTCATAACCTACAGCTTTCCCTGAGGAAACCGTCATCCTTGACAAACGGTTTTATTAAAACATAATCAATCAGTTAAAAAAAACCAAACCAAACCAAATCAGAAATTAGATCAAACTAGCCTGGAAAAAATATAATCTCTAATTACCCTATTCTCTCCCCTATTCCTGTGTCCTTGCAACTATCACCCCTGCTCCGTAGAGAAACGCTAAAACACAGATTCCATAGCAGGAATGACCTTCAGGATGACCTTGGTGCTGACCTGACAGTGCAAGGGCTCAGGTCTTGTCTGGTTTGTTTTAACCTCTGCTTTTGGGCCTGGTGCCTTCCCTGCTCCAGCTTTTCTCCACGCTCCCCACCTCAGTCAGTACCTGACAAATCATAGCCCTTTGTGGGGGGCAGCTGGAGACCACTGCCAGGCTGCATCAGGCAGTCTGGGAGAAGGAAGCAGATAATGACATGAAAAAGTGTAAAAGTAGGCTGATGGACCCTTGACTGACAGGCTAGAAACCTCCAGCATGAACGTCACACTTCTGGAGAAGACCTCAGGATGCTTGTGACTTGCTGCAAGTCTTGCCCCCTCTTCTTGAGGGAGATTGATATATTGCTCTTGGGACCAAGAGGAGCACTGGAAAGTTGAGCATAATACCAAAGTGAAAAGTGATAGTAGGAAGGCGATTTTGCCTAATATTTTTAGGGATATTATTATTAATAAGGCTTTGGGTATTAATTTGGGCTATGAGAGTTAGTAATAGAAAAATTGAACTATTGGGCTGTTAAAACACTAATTGTACAAACAATAAATTCTTCTCTCCATATCTATATAGTGAAGCCCTTCTACAGTTATGACCTTTTTAAAAGTGCTCTGGCTGTAATTCACTGATTAAGTGAACAGACCATTTTAAACTAAAGCACCTGGATGATGGAAGCTCTAGTAACGTGGCTCCAAGAAAAACCACCTCATTCTTATAGTATTTCCTGTCCCACAAGTGAGGAGGTAACTCATTATGGCCTGTAAAGAGGCTAAGTGGACTGTTGTGGAAGGCAGAAAATGTAGGTCTTCCTTACAGGAATACATGAAAAAACCTAACAATCTTAAGTACTCTACAGAGGGTTGGTTTTATTCACTTCTCTTACCTCCCATCTTCCCACCTAAGGAGTTAAAAGCCCCCCAGATTCAACAAAATATATTCAAATGGAAAACTACTGCTCTTAATTCACCAAACACTGTCCAGGGCAAGCCCACTAAGCATTACCATTATACAGGTAGTTAAGATATTGCTATTTCCTGTGGGTTGTGAATGACTCACATTAATGTTATGTGCATCTTCAGAACAGGACCACAACATCCATCAGAATTCCTGAGACATCTTCTTTTTATATAAGGCACCTCCTCTGGTGGACTCTGGGGCCTGAAGAGCCTCTTTCCCAGGTGCTGGAGCCCAGCCCAGAGCACCCAGCACCAGAGCTGGGAGTCCTTCTGTTCTGGGTCGATGGATCCAGCTGTTGTTCTCCTGTTTGCAGGCTCGACCAGCAGCACAGGTGAATGTGGATGCCAGAGATGCACACATGCAGGGGGCCCTCACACAGCCAGCCACACAGACTGCCCACAGACAGGATGCTGCCTCTAACAACACCCACATGTAACACTACCAGAACTCACATAAGACACACGTACAAACAGCCGAATCCTAGTATTCCTCTCTGACTGAGCAGGATTGACGCTCGCTAGTGAAAACAGGCATCTCCTTACTCTCTAGCTCAATAGGACAGGCGTATGTGCGGACCCCTTGAATGATGGTTTTCTAGTGATAGAGGTTTTCATTTTTTCAATTACCGTGGCTTCACATGATCAAATAATACTTCATTAACCTGATTGCCTAAGGATATCAAACTCCAGGGGAAACTTGTATTCCTATATGATTGGCAAGATAATTAGGAAGTGAAATAATACAAGTCCCAGCACAAGCAACCATCATAAGATTTACGTATTTATTCTTTGAAACCAGAGTGTGCCATATCATCAATCCTTTGATTTTAAGGCTTTTATATATGTAGATTTATGATTGACTTTCACAATAGGCATATTGCTAGGGCAGAAGGTTTTAGGAGCCCATCCAGACTGTTGGATCAGTTCAAGCTGCTGAGTAAATCCACTGAGATTTTTAGTCTGCAGTATCACCCTGTTAACACAGGCTACAGTGTTCACTTTTGTTTTTAATAGCTTTCATTTTAAGCTCCTTGAGCATGGCCCTTCATTCTGTATTTGTAAAGCGCCCACCACAATTAGAGCTTCTACGTGATATGAAAACACAGGCCCAGAAGCCACCGATGGTAGCAAGGGTTCTGCATCCACCAGGAGAGTGGAATATTAGATCTGGATTAGAGCGTAGGACGTCAGCTGATCTAATATTGATGCCCACATCCTGGGCCTCCTACTCACCAGGTAGTTCAGATTGAAGTCTGCTAATGAATTACACACACTCATACATACATGCATGCACACACATGTGCACGTGTGCAAACACACCATGTTAGGGAAAAATATACATCCTGGTCTTCCCAGTGGCTGGTGCCCAGGCACACAGGCCCTGTCACTCTTGGTCCCCTCTCCACTTTCTGATGCTGAGCCTCTCACCCGCGCTCCAGTTGGCACTAGGCACGGGATCTACCATCACCCAAGGTCTTATACCAGGCACTGAATTCACTGCAGACACACAGTCCTATGGTCTTTGGTCTCCTTTCAGGTGCTGATGCTGAGACCTGCATTTAATCCAGCTATTGGCACCACGGACATTAGGACCATTATCACCAGTGGTCTAACTCCAAGTGCAGACCCCAAATTCAGTCACTCTCGTCTCGCCGGTTTCCAGCATCTAGACTTTACAGCACTCACAGATGTGAAGAGAGTGAGATTACATGGAAAGAGAGTTAAGAAAGGATTTAAGAAGAACAATGGATAGACTACAGTGCTTTGGTGCAGGGCTCAGTCAGACAAGTGTACTGACTGAGGACTGCTCACACACCACCAACCTGTTTTATATCACCTTCCTCTCTATACCCACCCCATCCTTGTTTCGCCTGGTTGGAGTAGTCAATCATAAGAATAATGGTATGCCTAATGTTAGTTGTTTGTTATTAAGTTACTTTAAAAATCTTCTTTCAAGAAAGAGTAAAAAGAGTTTCGAAAGCTGAATGAACTAAACAATTAATAAAAAAAGAAATTACGTAACTGACATAAACATATACATTGCTGGTCCTACAGATCCATTCTGTCATTGTGAACACAACAACTTGGACAAAGCAACCTTTGCTTATTTTGAATAAACACTTATAAATAATAATTGTAATTATAAATATAAAATAATTTTATTATAATTTTATTTACATCTCATCAATTTACAGCAATAAGAATATTTCATACTTTCACTCATATCATGTGAACTAGTTACTGACAGAGTCTTACCTCATTTTGGAAAAAAGGTATGACAAAGTTTATCAAATCCTAAACATCATTTGCATGATCTTGATTTATGTTTATATTTTCTGTGCACAAGTTCAACATCAAAACAGAGGAATGTTTTGAATTTATTGCCAACTTCACGCACTTAGAATAGCATTCGAGATAAAAGATTCATAATTACACAACTTATCTTGTCTGAGAACACCATACAGCCACAAAGGAATATCAATAGAAAAATATCTGTTTTCATAGAAAAATGTCTGTTTTCAAATGGGTTGTTTTTTTAGGTAATTATTCTTGAAATTGTTTTAGTGCTAGCAAACACTTTTGCACAAGATCTCAGAAAGAAATGCAAACTTAAAACAACCACATTTGATCAGAAAATAAGTCTGTCTATATAAATAACTGACTAACACACGATACTGTAGCTTAGTCGATCAGTTCTGTTGCAAGGTAAGATAATGTACTACATACTTTCCTGTTACAGCAGGACCTGAGGAAATTTATATCATTATTTAGCAGGAAAAAAGAGGTAAGTTCCTGAAAGTCTGCCTTCTCTCCTGTGACACTTCTTTCTAAGAAGAAAAGAAAGGATTCTCCATTTTCTTTCATCTAACTGGAGGGTAAAAGGGAGCTAATTCACACTCATACTCTCCTTTTCTCCTTCACAATCTTTACCAGCTACCTGGAGAGTAGATTGCAATGATTGCTGCCATCCTCTACAGTTAAGTGGATTGAACTGTTCTCATGTCATTATTGGTTTGGGTTTACTGTATTTGGAAGGGTGTTCCTCCTGTCTCCTCCCTTCATTAGGTAAAAATTGCAAGGATACAAAAGATTTTTGTAGGGGAAATTTCAAAAGCAATGTGTCCTCACAATTTGGGTGAAAGGATGTGAGAAACTGGAGATGAGAACCTGACAAAAAACAAGATGCCTCAAAGCTCACTTGCTGCAAGATATCTACCACCTGTGTACATAGTACAACATCAAAGGAGGTACATCCTTGGTTCTTATAACAACTATATCTTGTGTGACCCAAGAAACTCATCTGCAACTCGTCTGCCGTGCAGGCCCCAGCACTGCCCAGGGGGCAGAGGCAAGGGTGGCTCACACAGCAACCGTGTCGGACAATAATTGGAGGAGCACAGGTAACTGTCATGTTGATTGGTCAAACTACAAGTCGACGGGGACCATAAATTACCATTGCCACACCTTCTGCCAATGGCACCCTCACCACTGTCAACCCTCACCATCGTTATGACTCGAGAGGCCTGAGAATCACGGGTCAACGGGACACCATTGACTCTGGAGGACTTCCAACTCGTCGAACGGTGCAGACGGAGGCAGACCTGCTGGTGGTGCCTTTTTCTTGCATTACTCTGAAACACTGCTTCACTTTTCCTTCTTTTCTATACCTCTGCCTTTTCAATATCGCCATTTAGCATTATGTTAAGGTAACAGTAGTAAAACTACAGCAAACAGCATTTGACCTTGTTTGTGTTTTAATCACATCCACAGAACCATTCTGAACCCCTCCCAGACCAACTGGGTCTGGGACCTTACAAAGGGACAACAATAAGTGTTCTAGAAAGATATAGACCATGTGTGGAGGAAAAGCTAGTTCAAGAGAACTTTACTAATGGACTTTCCTCCTTTGAAAAAAACAGGGGTTTTTTATGTTGTTAACCATGTCCTCATGGTAACCATGATGCTCTCTACAGTGAAGAAAAGGGAAGAAAAGGAGAGTAACATAAAACAGATTTACTAGGAATTTAGTTCTATGTATGTCTATTCCACTTTTAAAAATATAGTTCTACACAGACCTAACTAAAATGGTAACAAAAATGTTCAGTCTTTCACTACGGCGCTTGGATCCCTCTGACTCCCTTATGCTTCTTTTCTTCTTTTTTTTTGTTTGTTTTTGTTTGTTTGGGTTTTTTTTTTGTTTTGTTTTTTGTTTTTCTTTTAACTCTGCATCTCAACATAATGATTTGTTTATATTCTAGGATTGACAGGAATAACTGATGCTTCCAAGAAAGAGATATTTTTAAAAGTTTTATGGTCCTTGGATATTCAAGTGCTAGCTTTATACTTAGCTCATTCTTAAAGAATGTTCTTCCAAGTATTGCTACTTCTCATATAGTAAATCTCTGCTGTGAAGTACAAGTATGAATACTGTTTTAAGTTTGGCTGCTATCCTGACCCCACAGAAAAAGTGTTTACAATATGATGGCTTTAGATACATATTCTGATTCAAGCTTTTCTCATGAAAGCATTTTTTTTTGTCCAATATATCATAAGTAAACGGGTTAGCTTCTGAAATACATTTTTTTAATCAACACACCACTAAATCATGAGGTTATTGACTCTTTAAATTATTTCCATCTTATTTTTCTAGCTCATCTATTAAAGGATGCTGAAATTATGAATACAGGTGTCATGATAATTCTAAATCATCCATCAAGAGCTTCTGATGTTATTCTTGCAAAATCTGTATTTGAGAACCAGTGAGTTAGTGATTATGAGTATTTCTTTGTCATACTGCCAATTGGAAAAAGGTACTCATGGATGGAATCCAATTATGAAAAGCCTCTATCATTTATACTGTTTTACTTTAGCACATATTTTAGAATAGTCATATAGAAGCCTGATTTCATCATTTTACAAAGCCTGTTTAAAAACATCTGAGTAAAGAGCAAACTGAGCAACAATAATCTAAAATAAATATTTTAATAAAGCAAAAGTTTACACCATTATTATAACACATGAAACTATTATTATAAGACAGGAAACAAAGATGTTTCTTACCTGTAAAGCCCTTGTCACATTCACAAAGAAAAGTATTTGGAGTAACATTGCTGCAGTTACCATTGAAACATGTATGTGGCTGGCACTGTCCGACTATTTCTGTACAATTTTTACCTATTTAAAAGGGATATAATAGGAACACTGAACTTCAGTAAATATTTATATTTTTTTCTGAAATGTCAAATGTATATGTGAAATAAAACATTATGTTTAATACACAGGTGGATGGTTAGATAGGTAATTGTGCTAAACATTGATCTCTATTTTTCACCAAAATTATTTAAGTTCTAAAGTAAGGCAGAAAGATATTCAGCTGCTGTATTATGAGCTATGGTGCTCAACCTCATCTGTCATCCAGTTACAAATGCACTTATAGCTTAAAATGCAGAAATGCTATTAGTACTGTAGTATTTGTTTCTTTATGACATGAATCTACCTTACAGTTTCTTCCAGCATTGTGAACAAAAGATGTTCTCATGTGGAGTCCAATTTGACTGATTTTTTCTTATTATGCAGCCTTCCGGAAATTACAATTCCAATTATAAGTTGTTTATGCTATTACAGCATATGGGTCTAAATACCATATAATTATGCTTATCACTTTGATTGTTGCCATGAAATTATACACACTTCAACACCTTTTCAAATTTCTAATAGACTTCATTTTATGGGAGGCACTTTTTTCCTCCCTTGCTTTTGTGTAGCCACGTCCATAATATATAATGAATGGTTTAATCTCCTAGATCTTCTTGTTTACATACAGTTTATTTACTGGACCAGTATTGCCAGTACAAAATTATGGCACTAGCCAACACTGTCCTGTATAGGTTAAAAAAAAGATTTTAAGCATTGCTTATTGATAACTTTAAGTTTGGTGAACTCTTTTAACACAATTTCTTGATAATTTCTCCATTACTTTGAATTAAAGCAATACCAGACTTTATTTGATATTATTATTTTCAAAGCATTTTACACAACCTTCAGAAATTGTAAAAGAAATAGATAATATACTGCATACCATCAGTTTTCCACTATTTTACTAAACTTTGAATAATTATAAAAATATTTTTCCCATAACATTGACTTATTCATACTTGAATAATTTCTATTTGCAAATGCATTAATAACCAAATTATTATGCAGTTTGAAAAGCAATTAAAAATAAACTACAGCAACCTTTATGCAACATAATCTTCACTTCTGTATTCTATGATCCTCACTTTTTCCTGTCTCATCAGCTGTTTCATAGCATAGCATTGCTACTGTGAGAACACAGAAGTGCGGTCCATCAAAGGAACATTGCTAGTGTTCTGCTCCACACATACAGAAATAACTACAACAATCATTTTTGTGATGTGAATGAATATTTCTGGTACTTTCTAAAGGATTTCTGAACTCCGTTGCTCTGAATACAGGAACAATATACCCGTAATTTCCTTCATCCTCTTTTCTTCCTCCATGCAATGGAGATAATAGTTAGGTAAGAATGTATTTAATTATGCAGTACTCTCTGGCGGTCCAATCCCACATCTAGATTAAGTTTCTTCAATGGGTTTTAGGTAAGTACTGCAATATTTCCTAGATAGAATTAGGTGTTGGTTACTTTTTTTCATTTGTGAAATATTTAATTTCTATGTTTAGCAAACTCATTTGGAAAGGAACTTTACAGCACAACACATTCTGGAAGAAAAGAGTAAGGTGGTTTTTTTTTGGCTTGCTCTTCTAATTAAATGTTTGACTTTTCAATTAAAAAAAATTTGATTTAAAAAAATTCTCTAATGTAATTTAAAGCGTCTTGAAACTGAAAAAGGAGGTTTTGTGGCAGGTTGAAAAAAAGGTTTCTTTCAACAAGACTGTTTGCAGTTTTTCAGCAGCTTGGTTAATTAACTATTTTTTTGGGAGCTTACTCCAGATGATTTATGTTACCTGGTGTAATAACTTGAACTACTGAACAAAGAAACAAAGAAATCAGTTACTTCTGTAAGTTCACAAGCATTTACCAATGTCTCATGCATAAGTGGGAAAGAAGTATGATAAGAACTTTGTTTTTTCCCACAATGCATACATGAGTGTAAGCAAGCACAAACTGTCTTCAAATGATTGTACAGTCTCCCCAAAGTGACTACCTATAAAGCAGGTGTGGTAGTAGCAATGGACAATCAAATTTTACAAAAACCTTGCTTATGATGTTCTCACTGTTTTGCTATCCATTAAAGAAAATGTGTTATCTATGTGACATTTATTCCTAGAGAGGACAAGAAATACCTGAAAACTTTGGAGGACACGTGCATTCGTACGAATCTCCAGAAAGTTCTGATTTCGCAGTGCAGGAGGCATTGTTGTGGCAAGGTTTAGTGGAGCACATATCAAACTTCTGGCAGAATCTTCCAGAATACTGGGAGGAACAATGGCAATTATATGCTTTTTCCCAAACATGGCTTAGACATTTTCCATGCCCAGAGCATAATGGAGCATGTGGAGACTGTTGGCAAAACTGCTGCTTCACGGTTATGTTCAGACGAAGGCCCATACTGCACAATAGTGGGCCTCTCTTATGAAGCTCTGCGAAGTAATGAGTTCCAACACCAAGCCACTTAGGGTCAACTTGGTGCAGTCCTCTTATCTGGCAAACAAAAATCAACGCCTCTTGAAGAAAACCAGCTTTAGGGCAGTTAATAAATTCTTGCTTGGAGACATTTACCAAATTCATTCCATAGGACTGAAAGGATGGCTCAGAGGAGATGAAGAGACTATCACCTAATTGAAGCTGTAAGGGGCATATCTGAGGAATACTGAGATTTTGTTCTTCCAAGATTTCCCCAGTAATACTTTTATTCATATTCCAGCATTCAGTATAAAAGTCTGAGCAGATGTTTTCCCTTGGTGTCCATTTTACTACAGTAGGTTTTGGTTCCAGTCGCCATTCAGCAGTCATTTGCCTCTCACATATTACATGCCCATTTACAATGCATAATTGAAGAAAGCATGCAAATATGTGAACTGCTGATTTTGTTGTCATTGTTTCACCTGGCAAATAAGAGTTGTTTTTCACACCTGCTTCATTATCGAGGATAGTTTCCGAACACTTGTTCCTTAACGTTTGTCTGTATTTTCCATGGCAGCCTAGAATTCAAACAGAGAAAAATGTATTTGTTTGCACACCAAAGACAGCTGAATACGAAAACCTCATTACAAAAATAGAAAATACACAACAAAGGAAGGTTTACATCTAACTATGCTGATGTGAAACTGGAATTAGTCCAAATAACTGATCAGAACTACACCACTGTAATTTAAGTCAGAATTTTCTATTCCTGCTAAAGATTTGATTTTCATTTAGTACATTTCGCTGTACTTATGTATGGAAGAGAAAGAGCTTAGAAGCATACTTTATATATTCCCTCCCTCTGTTGACAAAAAATAATGATAACCAAGTTAAGATAGGACATTCGTGGCAAAACTAAGAAGTAAACCAAAACATCTCAGCTCTAGTCATGAGCTTCAACAATCAATGTTTTCCTGAAAACGATTTCTGATAAAGTAGATATTCTGAAGATGTAGGCATGTGAATTATGGCTTCAATGAAGAAAACATACAAGCATATCCTGAACTCCTTTATGTTCACATACACTCAGCAAAACATTTAATAAAATTCTTAGTTTCCAAAGTATCTTTTTGAAAATCTAAGGTCCTTAGTCATATGCTTGAGGTTTTTGATGTTTCACAGTCAAAGCCAGCAGATTACAGAGTCCTCCAGAACTGTTTAATTTCTAGAAAAGCATTTTTTGGCCCTTCAGTATATCTGGCAATTTTTATTGCATGGAGATGAGTGATTATAGAACAGAAAGAAAATCAAAATAGGATAATGAAGGTTATTCTTGGATTCATACTGAAAATGGTGAAAATATAATGATGTTTAAGACCTGGGAAAGACTTGACAATAGCTTTAAGTTAATAACAATTTGATTTGCCTTAAATATATTTTTCCCATTTTAGTTTTAGACTGCTTTTTTTTTCCCCTCAGTATATTTATCTTACACTTTAAGATAGTGGACCCTAAACTGACATTTACAAATGAGAAAATTATTGTAAAGAATGAATTGTGTCTTACCTTAGAAGCCATTTAATAAAAATAAACAATAGCATTTATATTTTGAAATTTGTTTACATTGTTTTAATTTTTATACAGCACGTGGAATGACATGTGGGTGTGTATATTTCTGTACCTACATAGACCTGGTCTACCTATAAAGTGCACATGGTATCGCTTTATGATATCGCTTTAATTACATCATTTCATTAAAAGTCTTCTTTTTCCCTTGTGTACTTAAAAAATATTTTGGAGCATACTTTGGACCATGCTGAAAGATAAAAATAGGACATGAAATAGGACTCTTTGTGGAAGCCTTGAACTGGAGAATATTAAAGGATTCAGTGTGCTCTGGAAAATTACAGGATAATATTGAAGGCTGGTACTCAGTCTCTCCTATTGTCACCTAAATTGAGGTGAAAACATGTAAAATTTAGCTATGTCCTACCCAAAAATTGCTGTGCATGTGAATCTGTCCCAATGACCTTTGTGAAGCAGAGTGATGAGCACTGTTTGAGCCTTTGAAGTTACCAGAAAAGTATGGACTATGACCAACCAATAGTAAAAATAGCATGTTTGAGGCTTAGAATATTAAACTCAGAAGGGGTAGAAACTAGATTTTGATCCTCCTCCTAGAATAGCTTTTGTTTTAATTTAATTTCTAAATCCCAATTCTGCCTTCAAACAGTTAAAGTACTCTAAAGACCTAGCTCCACAGCCAGACAAATATGCTAGTTTCTAGTTCCTCTTTCTGTCTCTGTATTTGCACCCTAGGAGATAACTCCCCATACTAAAAAAGAAAGGACATGGTTCTGCAAAAAACTACTAGCCTTGATACAGAATACTCATAGTTTTTCTATTCTGAGACCATTCCATTATCTTCAGAATCTCATGATGTTCAATGACACTATTAGATAATGCGCTATCTAATGTGTACCTTGGATCATTTAGCATTTTTTCTTTTAAGGTAACAGTGTTGAACTATTATATCCATTATAGCTGCTATAACACCTGTCACTACTATCAGGTGTAAAAGTCTGTGCTGTATAATACTGTATATTTAGAAATCTTACATTCAGGAACCCATTTTAACATACCTTTTTTCATAACGAAATTTTCTCAGGGGTAACTATAGCAGAAGTTTATAAAAGGTTATTTTTCTTTTTTAGACACTTCAAAAAGAAAGCTATTGCATGTCTAATGCAGAAGAATTCTTGCCCACTTATAATATAGTTTGCCCTTCATTCATGTAATTATGCATAGCTCTGGTATCAGACTTGTACAGACACACAGTAAAATACCTGGGACTTGTATGGACACACAGTGAAATACCTGAAGAAAATCTAACTATTAAAGTTACATAAGGCTGGATGAAAAGCAGCACAATACTATTTTGTAATAAAGGAGAACTAAAGCAGAAAGTTTTATGCAGAACCCCAGGGAAGTCATCAAGAAGCAAAAGTGAGTCCCAAGCTATTTTCATTCCAGTCCAGTATCTTAAAGATTGTGTTTTCTTTCTATTAATAAGAATTATTAAATACTAATGAAATAAATAAAGTACGTTTTAAGCAAGACTGGAGAAATACCCACAGAACATAAAGGACTCTAACAACCTGTCAGAAAAAAAAAACAACCAACCAACCCAAACCAAACCAAAACCAACTCTTTCAGAGAAGAGAATACACCCGAAAATGTTTAGGACCATCATGTGACCATGCTGGGGCCAGGAATTAACCTCCTCTTGCCACCTCCCCACACATCTCCCTCACACTTTGCGGACTGCCTGCTTGTGCTTGCAGTCAGCTCTGGTAGGATGGGGCTGCAACCTTGGATCAAACTGCTGTGAAAAGATCTGGGGGGGATGGGGCTTTGCTGGCGGTCTCCCCACCTCACTCAGGAGCTGCATTTAAGCTCAGGCTCTTGTTTTGGCCCTCACCTGGCCTATGCTGCGAGTGGGCTGGTACCTGACATTATACCTTGCCTACCTGGGCCTCAGCTGTGACCCAAATATTTAACTTACTGGCTTGATCTCAGGACCTGTCTCCTCACTGCGGAGCTGCCTATGAACCACTGGCTCTGTGTAAGCACTGCTCAGCAGTAACTAAAACAACCCAGTACTATCCAAACTATTTGGATTTCTTTCCAGCAGAAATCCAAACCGTAGCCCCGTACAAGCCACTATAAAGAAAATTAAGCCTATCCCAGGCAAAACCAGCACACCACCCAGGATAAAATTCTGTTCAGTTATTCTGATATTGAGAAAAAGAATAATGAAAATTATTAAACACTTACATAAGCACTGGAACAGATTGCCCAGGGAAGCTGTGGATGTCCCATCCCTGGAGGGATTCAGGTCAGGATGGATGGTGTTTTGAGCAACCTGGTCTGGTGGAAGATGTCCCTGCCCAGGGCAGGGGGGTTTGGAACTGGATGATCTTTAAGGTCATTCTACAATTCTATGGTTCTATGGTTCTATCTATTACCTCCACACCCAAATGTCTGTTTGGAGTCTGTCCCAGTTCCTCCAGGGTGGTTGTAAGAGGTTGGGGTGTTGTATGTAACACAATTTTTTCTAATGCCCTGTGCTTAATGGATTTCTGATGCTCAGTTCCTTACTGTCCCAGCCCTGGTATGGGTTGCCCATGGTTGCAGTCTCTGAGGATGTGCATAACCTTGTGGTATGGCATGCTTCCCCCAACATGTCTCCACCCCTAGCAGGTACCAGTAGATATGCCTGAGCAGTGCCATGAGCTCCTCTGGCTTGATGACAGTTTGGTGCACGTGGGTTTTCCCACCACTCTTTATGTCACTCTCAGAGCCCTCAGGAACTGTCCATGGGGAGCAGAAGGTGGCCTGATCCCACTACAAACCTGCTACTCAAACCCAGTCCTGTGAGCCTGTTACATCCCCCACAGCTCTCATTTACTTCACTCGCAGTTTTGTGTGCTCAACACTCACACGTAACAGTGTAAGATCTAGAAACCTGACAAAAAGGCAGTCCAAGGAGTCGCAGATGCAAAACAGATGCTAAAAAAAGTCTTATTTCAAATGTCATGGTTTCACCTAAATTTATTTCACCTAAATAAAACCTGTTAGAAAGAGCTGTTAATAAACCCTTTCTGTGTATATTCTGTCTTCTTTGTTTTTCTTTGTTAAAAAGCTTATAATCAAGCATGCTGTTCGAATAAAACATGGCTTTAGTTCTTAGCTTAAAACCTTTGGGGGAGCTTGCTTGAATAGATGGTCTATGCAGAGCATGCCTACAGAAAGTAAATACACTTCTCCAGTTGATGGAGGGTATGTCAATATACTTGTCTTTGTCAATATGCTCCATACAGCATCTTTTCCTACATTCTCT
Organism: Arenaria interpres; assembly: GCA_013399435.1. Classification (NCBI taxonomy): domain Eukaryota; kingdom Metazoa; phylum Chordata; class Aves; order Charadriiformes; family Scolopacidae; genus Arenaria; species Arenaria interpres. The sequence continues at coordinate 34,318 of VXAK01021242.1, forward strand.
GAAGAACTTGCACTGTCCCAGGATCTACCCGCTGTTGTGCTACTGATGCAGTGGCACAGTGGATCATATTCACATTTGGTGAAAACTGTGGTCACAAGACACGCTAGAGAAGAAAATTACATATTCAGACGTTTACATCTCAGCCAAACCTGAAGACAATTTCACAAGCTACTGAGAATGGCATTCTCTCAAGTCCCACTGGCTTCACTCTACTGAATTTCACAGGTTTGCTGCGTTCACTGATGATGCTTACGGTGCCTGGGGGAAAAAACATTGCTAGAAATATTATCAATGGAAATTGCTAAGGAACACATTGTGCTCTTGTGATAAAATACCTTTCTAATAATCCTTAATCTACATACTAATTTACATGTCATATTTAGTTAATTACACTACAGAAGTATTAAAAGAAGACAACAGTGTTTTTAAATGTGTTTTGTCCTTTAATACTGCAGTACTTGTCAACAAAAGGTCCACAACAATGCACAAGAGGATTCAAGCCCTTTAATAGTTATAGCACATTCAAAGAACAAGGTCCTGAAAGTGACCATCAGTGATGATGATGATAAGGAGCATTGACGTTCATTGAACCATGTATGGAGAGTTTAATTCAGTTACATTCCTTCAAAGAGCTTCCCTGATTAGTGGTGTATGAAGAATGAAATGAAAACAGATTGAGTTAGGACCAGATACATGTTTCGCTTGCCCATCATCATGCTACCTTTGCTTTTGCTGCTTAAACTCTGAAAATATTTAGTCATGACAGTAAAGCATGTGCAAACTTTTCAAAAATTGAATTAAATTATCTACCAATTTTATAATATGACCAGTCACAAAACGTGAAGTACCTTACACTCAGCTGATTTGAATATTTACACTAGTTTCCCTGAATTCGAATTGAGACCTCTGTGAATGATAGATAAAACCACCGAAGAAAAAAAAGAGGTAATAGATCATGCAGTAACGAGCTCTGAACCGTGAGCACAATTAGATCTTGAATGTTAGCATTTCTCAGTTTAATAGAAGATTACTACACCATGAACAACTCTATATGTAAAACCATTTATATGTGTTCAGTAATGCCTGATTTTACACTAAATCTGAGTGTCTTTTTAGCTTTTTGTATTATATATTGCAATGCACTAATTTTCCAAGTTGAACAAATGTACTAATATCAATAAATATTTTCAATATGTTTTTTATTTTTCAACTCTAGTTAAAATCTGACTGAAAAATCTAAATGCGTTGGATAGTTGGCTGTAACTTGTCTTTAAAGCCTAATACTTTCAGGAGTATGTTCCCAACACAGATCAGTAGTTCTTCAAATTGCTAGACTTAGAAAAGATCAATTTCAGATAGCTTACAATATCTTACAAATAAAAAATAATTAGAGAGATTGTGTCTTTTGATCTTGTTTCTAGGATTTTTCAGTACCTTTTTCTTTTCTACTAGGAGACATTTCTAAATTTAGGAAGCAGTCACTAAGACAACTCATACTAAATTAAGATCAACTGTACATTAACTTGCATGTAGGTGTATTCTTAAGAATCTCATTCTTCTATATCTTTTACAACCTCAGTATTCAAAATGTGGAACCATATTAAGGACATAAGTCTCTGGTGCAGAGAAAACTGATCTTTACTGCACTAAACATCCAGATCCACAAATCAATTTTGAATTGATTATCACCTTGTTTCCGTATCTTTGAGGTTTTCTGAGGTAGATATTTTATAGGTGTGTTTACAGTCACCTTTTCATTAAGATCAGAAATATACTTCTGAAGATAACTCCAAATCATCCCCTCTTAGCATATTTTAGTTTACATAATGTAGCAATCTCAGAACAAGTGAACCTTCGGAAGAAATAAAGCTGAAATAAATGCTACAAGAATGTATCTAGCGCACTCCAGCACTAAGAAGTGAGAAAAAGGTGTTGATCTTCTATACCATTAAACTGTTAGGTAGGTTCTTGGAACAATTGTGACCATTACCAACTCTTACTTTAACGGTCAGTTCTGAAGCACAATTTGTGAGAAGTCAGGCCAAGGATCATTCCCTGTAGGCAGTCAGAGTGCAGACACAAGTTCTGGAGGCGAAGCAAAAGTGGTAGTTTGAATAGGTCAGACAACCCCACTAAGGCTCAAGACTAGACAGCAGGCTCTGGAAATATTCAGTTACTAGAAAAATGTCTTCAGGTTTTTAATCTAGGATATGATTACACTATTTCAGGGAGTTGGGAAACACAAGACAAAAGATGATGTCTATGTTTAGACATTATTATTGTCTATAATTGCCCAGAATGTATGACCAAGAATGCGTGTCCAGAATATATGATTGCTGCTTTACTAGAATTTTGGAATATATTATATATAAAAGGAAAATAATTGAACCTGTGAATAATGGCAATAAATTAAATTATATTACTCACAACATTAAAGGCTCTGAGTGATAATTATCAGTTCAGCAGTGTTGTGTTTTACTTAATCCTAGACACTATGAATTCAGATTCAGCAACTACATTTTTCTTATAAATACTCCATAGCTGCCAAACATGCACTAACAACACATGCAATATATAATCACAGATAAATATTTAGGTTAACATAGAGATGAAATCTCATTCTTAGCACAATGTATAAATAGAATAGTAGAATCTTAGAATCATTTAGGTTCCACATAGGGAATGCATCCTCACTATAAGTAGCAAAAATTTATGATGTATATTCCTAATAGGTCTTTTATGAAGATTCCTAGTAGAGGTGACAGAAGCTTCCCTTTAGTTATAGAATTAACCATGATCATTGAAGCAATGCTTCTGTTTAATGATAGAAGCATTCCACTTAAAATGTTAAAATTTAATATATTTGATACCAAGTGTACAACGGTATATCTAGGTAACATGAGAAATTGAATAACTGGTTTATCTTTGTTAGGATTTTGCAAATTGTTACTTTACAAGGACAAAAATAATTAAACCACCTTCCCATTGCTCCACAAACTACATTCTGATCTAGACTGACTTGAAGGGCTTGTTTCTAATGATGAGGAATTTATTTTAGGCTTTTTATCCAAGTTGTCAGCTGTATTCTTGAAAGAATATTAAAAAATGGCAAGTAATGCCATCTATGATGGTTATGTACCATTTTTTGTGTTTTTTAGTTGCTTCCATCATAGTTTTCATGTGAATTCACAGAATAAAGAATTTGGGATATGTATATTTCAGGGATAAGGATGAAAATTCAGAATACTCACAATTCTCACTTGATTTATTTTGAAAGACCTGAGTAAATAGGAAGATGATTAAATCCTCCTAGGTCTTTAGAAGTCACTATTCACACTGAATATAAGCTAAACCTTTTGAAGGCTCTGTCAATAACCTGAGTTTTATCTAACTGACTTAAGGTGCATAGTGAAAATATTTTTCACGTACAGCGCAGAAAAATAAAGTAGTTTTAAAAGCCATCCACTGCTCAAGATGAGATGAACAGAATTTTAATCTAAATTTTTGAGGAGTTATGGATTGCATAAGAGAATTTCAGTCTTGATGTCAAAATCATATGAAGAATTAATAAGTGTAATGTTAGAAAGGAACTTTCAGTGCTCCTGAAACATCAGCTGAAACAGACAATCAGGGAGTTGTCAAGACCCTACAAATAGTCCTCAAAAGTAGATTTTATCTGTGGACAGAAAAAAAAAAAAAAAAGAAAAAAAATAAGATGTGTATCAACATTATTCTCCAGATTCTTATCACAAATAATGATCATGATAAGCTACCGTCTCCTGACATGTCTTAGTGTTCCTGTAACAGTATTCAAACTCTCTACTTGTGAGGAAGCAGGCAACTTGTCATCTGTTTCAATTGCAGAAACACTCTATAAGACAGAAAGTTTTATAAAGCTCTGATGAGATTGTGCTTGAATTTAATTGCCTGAAAAGAGCTGGTTTGAACCTCATGCTGCTTTTATTCAAGTGGTGATTTTATCCAACTATACTTGTGTTACTAGTCAAAGGAGCAACGCTTCCTGGCTCAGAGGAAAAAGGTTACCGGTGCATCAAAATTAATTTACATTTTAGTTTTCTTTTCTTAAAGCAACATTGCTCCAATGGTACATTTTGGATGGGTAAAATCCATATATTTTCCTCTGACTCTTATTATGATCTCAGAAAATTAATTTCTCACACAGCTGTGAGAGATTCCTTGCTGTTCTGTTGATCATTCATGGAAGAGGTGTATGTGCCACAGTAACTTTCAGCTCTGAGGGAAGGATGCAAACTCTGATTGTCAGAGCAAAGCAGAAACTGGTTCAGTGCTTCCTGCTGAGAGCACTTCATTTTTCCCAGTAGGTTTTTGTTAAACTCAGCAGAACTCAGGGAAAAAAAAACAAACAGCAAACAAACAAGCAAACCCACAACCAAAAAAAACCCCCCAAACCCAAAACAAAACCCCAAAGTAAAACAAAACTATACCCTTAGAACAGTTGACAAAGATTTAAAAAAAAAATGAGATCTCTCCAGAGTTTTAAACCTAGAAACTGATTGATGGATGCTGACCCCTATAGCCTCACCTATACCTTGAACTACATGCAACCCTTTCCATTTTTGGGGGGAGCCACTTGGTTTTGGATTTCTAGGATTATTAGAACAAGAAACTCATAAATTAGGGTTAATCAGACAAGAAGACAAGGATTTTTTAAACAGCATTACTAATAGTCATTGTGTAATTGAATGTTACACCCTTTCCTGCAATTTTCAGAGGTCTTTTGGATTGAAAAAATCTACCCTATTCTCTCTAGGAAAGTAACAAACCCGGTCTGTATTTCCTGTAGTCTCTGAAGCTTCGTCCTTGTTCTTTCCAAGATCTTCCTGGCTGTTCACGCTTGACAGTCCTTACTTACTAAGGTTCTTGCTCACCACCTTCATTGCAAGACCTTCTCCAAAAGCTCATACTGAGCTGCCATCAGACAAAGCACAATCTTTCACTCTTTCCATAGAGGTATCTAGATGCATCAGTCAGGACAGGGAACATATATAACTATCTCCTCTGCTGCCTAGTCACACTTATTTTAACATATTATGTACAACACAGCAAAATGCAAGCAAAGAAATAAAATTGATACCATCTATAAGTAGAGGGAGACAGATGTATCTTAGAGAGAAACCTATAAAAGTGATTTGTCAAGCTGAGAACTACATAAGAAATTCTAAAAGCAATCCAGAGTGTATAGTGTCCACCTCTTGATAAAAGTGATTAAAACTGTTTAATCTGAACTGAAACACAAAAACTTGATAATTTAAGAACCAAGAGAAGGCTTTCTTGTTTCCAAGTTTTATTATTCTTATTTTCGCACTACAAAAGTTACGCAAGGTTTGAAACAAAAACACTGGAAATTTTAACTTAAATTCTATATTTTGTTAGTCTGGGTTACAAATAACATCAGTCAGAGTCATATTTTTAAAATAAAACCTCTTCAACATTAAGACTTAAAAACAATGTTCAACATTCGGTAAATCCGTAATCTTATATTAACTAAGCTTTTCAGAAATTGGTATCAACATTCTAGAAGCTATAAAATATTTTTAGCTCATAGGAATTTCTTTTCTAAAGGAATGTACATATGTTAATAAAAATGCTGCCATTTACTTTTAGAAAATCCTAATTAGCTGTTCATGGGATTTTTTTGTTATTTGGGTTTTTGCACAAATATTAAATGAAAGAGGAATTAGTTTCAGATATATTGACTAACTTATCTGGAAATTCACCTCACATAATTAAAATTTACAATCAAATTATGTTTCAGTGTCACTTTTGGGTCTTTTAAGTTTTTGAATATTTTGTCGGCTTTTATTTGTGCATAAGCATTCTTATTAAAAAAGCAGTATCTGTTTAAAATATTTTGTCTGTTGATTTCCATAACACATTGCAATACATGAGCTATACTTGGAAATTTCGATATCGATTTGAACAAAATTACTTTTGTTCGGTGTATGATTTAATTCACGGTCTTGCATATTGCAGTTGTATTACTCTACTTTTCCATCTGTGAAATTCAATTGTCACAAATTCTTTTCACTTCTTATGGTCCTTTATCAGAATTAAGCATCACTGGCTTTTAAAATCTGCACATCTGAACAAAGCTTCTCGAAAAAGCATGAATTTCGCAAGTTTATTCTGTGTAAAATAAAGCTGCATTACATAAATAATACAGATACATTTATAAAATCTAGAAAAGGTGACATTTCAGTATTCCTAGTCTAGAAGTTGCCTATTATTTTTATTAATAATTTTTTATGTAGTCTACTGTATTGTGTCATGTAGAAATACAGATAGAAAAAGTCTAAAGTAAACTTAGATTTATAATTATGACATAATTTCTAATAATTTTAAGATAATTTTCTTTCCCAGAATGATAGCTGATTTTTTAGTGGGTTTTAGGTCATCGAGAAGATTTGAAAATTTGAATAGATAAATTATTTCATTGCAAATCAAGATCTGTTACACCTGGGCTTGGCTCCTGTGGAAAAGACTAGCTATAAAAGTGATACCTGAGATAGGGAATCAAAGATCAAACTTGAAGAACGACAGTCAAGGATGTGATTCTAGTGTCAACCTACAGTTGTACGTTGTTGGCAATAGAATACCCAGTTCTACATATAAAAGTGTAATCTGAATTTAGGGTTCTATATTTGGCTTTCACAGAATCACAGAATGGTTGGAAAGGGCCTTTGGGGATCATCTTGTTCAAACATCATGCTCAAGCAGGATCACCTTGGGCTGGTTGCCCAGGACTGTGGCTAGTCAGGTTTTGAATACATACACAGATGAGGACATCACAACCTCCCTGGCAATCTGCCCAACTGTTTGACCACCCTCAGAGTAAAAAAACCCAGTGTTTTCTCATGTTCATATGGATATTCTACTCAGGACTGGTGAGGTCACAACTGAAGTTCTTTGTCCAGTTCTGGGCTTCCCAGCACAAGAAGAGTATGAACATATTGGACTGGGTCCAGAGAAGGGCCACCAGGATGATTAAGGGACTGGATCATCTTTCATATGAGGATAAGCTGAGACATCTGGGACTGTTTGACCTGGAAGCAAGAAGGCTGAGGGAGGATCTTATCTGTGTGCATAAATATCTCATGGGAGGGAATGAAGACAAGGCAGCCAGACTCTTCTCTGTAGTCCCCACTGACAGAACAAGAGGAACCAGGCACAAACTGAAACACATTAAATCAAGACTCACTGACATTGTTAATATTATCTGAGCCTACATTGGGGAAACTAATTTGTAAATATGGTATGCCTTAAATGAACAAGCAATATTCCAGGGGTGAATTTTCTATAGATAAGACTTCTTTTAGTTTGGGGTTTACTTGGCAAGGTTGCGGTAGTGGGGGGGCTACAGGAGTGACTTCTTTGAGAAGCTGCTAGAAGCTTCCCCATGTCTGACAGAGTGTGACAGAGAGAAAAAGACTTCATTGATAGGTTCAAATTAGCAATTTATTTGGACTTCACTCCCAGGTCTGATTCACCACTATTGCAAGTTCTATGGATGCAATGGAGAATGTACTATTGCAATTTAAAAGGCAATTCAGAGAATGCACTCTTACGGTCTACAAGTGATCCCGAAAAGTACCAACACAAACCACAAGCGCACTAGACACTAGTATCTTAAAAGAATGCACTAATCATGATCTTAAAGCATGACAAATACCATGCATATGTTAATCACTTACCCTCTCTCTCAGGTAAGGCTGCTAAATTCATGGGAAGTTACCCTGTACAGTCCTGGACAAGGAGGGAAAGAATCTTCTGCAGACCAGCTGTATTGATGGAAGACTTCCCAGTTTTTCTTATGTCTGAATAGATTACACTATCTGGAATGTGGTGTGATCGCCCCTTAGTTTGTGTTCCTAATTTTTGTGATTTTTGTGATCTCTAGCACACAAAGTCACTGAATAGTGGTGGGATGGGACTCAAGGCATTTTGTTTAAGGGAGTATTCAAAGCTCCATTCAGGTCTTAGTTCTTATTGTAATGTGATGTGGAGTCAACCCCAGCTGAGCTTTTTCATGGCTCCCCCCAAGGCATCTCTGCATAGATACGAATCTGTCAAGGCAAGAAGAAGCTGACAACTCCCTGCATTTCACATTTTGTGCTCCAAAACCAGTTGGCTGGGTCCTCCCATTCACAGACACAGTGTGGGTTGGCTCTGAGAGGACCCGTCACTAACCAAGGCCAAGCCAATCCTCAGTGGTGGTGATGCCTCTGTGATAACATATTTAAGAAGGGGAAAAATCTGCTGTGCAGCTTGGTGTGCACCTGGCATCCATCCAAGGTTAACCCACCACAGTCATCAAGTTCTTTGAAGGAATTTAGAAGAGAATGAAGAAAAAGGAGGTTAGCTGTATGGCTATGATCCAAACATTTCAGAATTCACTAATAATTATTGCTTGACAAAATCTATCTTTTAACCTGAGTTGGAACTAGGGGTAAGAAGAGATTGGTTTGTCATAGTGATCTTCTTGATCTCCGTGATCTATTTTAATTCACTTTCTTCATGAGTTTAGAATCATAGAATATCTTCAGTTGGAACGGATCCATAAGGGTCAAGACCAACTCCCTGCTCCTCTCAGGACTGCCTAAAACTAAACCATATGACTAAGGGCACTGTCCAGATCTTCCTTGAATTCTGACTGCCTTTGTGTTGTGACTACTTCCCTGGGGAGTTTGTTCTAGTGACTGACCACCCTTTCAGTGAAGAACCTTTTCCTAATATCCAGTCTGAACTTCCTCTGATGCAGCCCCATCGCATTTCAGTAAGAGTAGAGTGATGAACAGATATGTTAAGAGACACTACTCACATTTAAAGCTTAACTGTTAAAGCAGCAATCTGCTGGTCCCTAGTGTTTTATTCCAGATTCTAGAAACTTAATAAATCATAAGCTAGTCTTGCTGCTATGCTCCTGATATTCTTGTTAAGATTTGAAGATGAAACTCAACAGCTAGGGTTACAACATTTAAAATATTCAGAAGCAATGGACACAAACCCTGAGCTGTCTAAGCTGCCATGTTTTCACTCACTTATCTATGACAATTTTTTCTCTGAACAATTGATCCTCTATGACTGCACAGTACCCATTGTCACTACAAGTTTTATTACAGTCAAGATTTGGGCAGGATCTGGCAAGTTTCTAACAGAATCTGAACCAGCGGTTGTATATTAACTTTGTCATGATCAGTGCTAAAGCTGCTAGGTTAGTGAAACTTGTTTATACAGCTTTCAGGTAGGTAGTGGTTTATGACTGACCAGCCTAGACCATAAACAGAGAAAGATCAATTCCTCAAATCTGATTTCTGAAGTCTAGATAGAAGACTAAGAGAATGCAGGGTTGCAAATATTTGCCCACAAAACTAATAAGCAACTCTCCACTTTAAAAATAGCTTATACGTATCTAATTAAGTTACTTGGAAATTTTCAAGTTTTAGTGGGTGTTATCAAATGTTACATGAACACCTATAAGAAAGATCATGGATCATTATCAGTCATGGATATACGCAAGCTACCTAACAGCCTCGAGAAAGAGTAATAACATATTAACAATTATATTAGTTCTTAGTATTTATGTATAATTGGGAAAAACTTGCAAAAGGTACGGTAATTTGTTCATAGTACTTTTTCTCATATGCTATATGTTTCATGATTATTGGATTTATATCTAATGTCCCTCCCAAAATCTAAAAAGCAGGTAATACTAATCATAGGAACTGTTTTCACATGAGGGTGGCTGTGACTGACCAATAATTCCCTACAACAGACAAAGGCTCAGAGAAGATGGGTAAAGGCATTGTGCCCATGAAGGTCAGGGAATAATGTAGGATGTGACTGATTAGAGTTGTTGCAAAGAAGCCGACTCTGTCTCAACAGAAAGGGGCCCAGAAGGTGGACTTTGCTTTACATGAACAGCTATCAACAGCTGAGTGGATCACCTGGTGGCGTAAATGTTTCTCCCCGAGTTCATTAAAAGTATGAATGTCTCCCTGAGTTAGCCAGACCAGCATGGGAGATATGAATACATGGCTAAACTCAATAGACACTATAAAAAACAGACAACTAGCAAAAGAATTTTGAAGACAGCAAGAGGCTCGGTCCAGTTTCAACCCAATTTTCCTTAGTAATGACTGGGGACAGCCAGAATTGTGACAGTGACAATATTATAGAGAACAGTAATGGAGATCGTATTAGTATTGTGATTGAACAGCATATTGCAATTTTTGCTATATTTTGCTAAGTTTACCTTATATATGTATTGTGTCATGCAGTATATTTTTTGTAACTCTGGGGAATCAAAAATCCCATGTAACATCAACTATCTTTAAGTAGTAAATCTGATATCAAACGTTTTATCTTCCATTTGTGGAAGGTAAAAGAACCTGATCAGAGGGTATTGGACTCTGGCAGTGGTTTACGTGAAGATCTACTTGACCACATCATTCAATATGATTTAAATGCAGACTTCTCATTTTGCTCTGTCTTATTAAAATCATGCTATGGATTTCACTAACATGTTTAAAAATAACTAAACTAAGATTTTAATTTAGGACAGTGGAACACTTGTGGTATAACAATTGTAGAGTGTCTTTTCATTCCTACAATTTTTTTCTTTGCTTTGTTCTAACTTAGTATGTATCTCCTCTGAGTCATTATCACTATAAACCATTACTCATTAATTGTGATGAATGTTATTCCTGTAGCTAATCATATAACAAGATTGCAGCACATTGGCTTGCATAAACATAGAAGAAAAAGACCTTCTCACATGTGTATTCACAGATTCAGTCTGCAACTTAAAAAATGTTAGAGAAAAAAGTTATAGCAGGGCCAAAAAGATACTGACTTTTCTAGAAAGTCACTAGAAATGCATTAATCTGCAGAACTTCTGTCCTTCCCTTATCGCCCTCCTTCTCTCTCCCCGCCTCCCATCTGATTTTATCCCTTTATACTTTTGCATTTGGCACATCTTACTTCTCAAAAGACTTTTGTATTCTCACCATACAGTGGTTGAAAGCCTCTTTTAATTTCCTTACTGTATCTTACTCATTTTCCCCATTTATAGCTATAATATCCTTTCTGAGAGTGGGATTTTTTTGAGTTGTGCATTTCCTATTACTCTGTTTCTGGTCCTTGCCTTATGAGTGCATCTTTCGACTTTCTTTTGTGGATACACTGTGGCATTACAAAAAGAATCCATTTAAAACTCTTGAAGCTTTTATTGCTAAGCCATGAAACCAAGAGCTGTCAGAATTAAGGCTGAAACTCTGGACTGACATTGGCCTCTTAGTATAAATCCAGCCCCACAAGTAATCCTCTTAACTAGTTCCTTTCTCCATGATCATACTTGTGGTTCAAATAGAAAATTATTATAATCCTTTAAGCAACAGAAATATGGTAAATTCAGTTCTTTCAAATTTGTAGTGAAATTATGCAGATAGACACAGGAAAGGAGAGGCAAGAAAAACCACCTGATCGTGTACTGAAGAGCCACCTCAAGTTATTTCTCATAGGTTGACTGCAGTATAGAATATTTAGAGCAGCAGTCTGACAGTTGCCAGAATGAAATGGAAATAAATGGATTCCTTAGAGACAAAAGTCCAACAATTTTTTGTAAGTTATGGATAGTAACCTACTTTCCCCTGATTTATAAGCAGGGCTGATCAAACAATAACTTGTTTTGATTATTTTAAGACACTTGGAGGAGAATCTTCCTCAACAAATTTTGATAATATGTTAGTTTTTTGCATAAAAAATGAAACTTTTCATAAAAAGTGTAAAACAAAATAATAATCTGTCATTTCATACTATTTTCCATTTTCAAATAGTTTGCTTTTAATTTCTTTGCCCCTTTCTTCTCTTGTTACTTTAAAAAGAGGGAAACCAGAAAAGTATCTGAAAAAAACCCAAATATTTTGAATTTTTTATATATTTTATTTTTGTCTATTAATCCAGTGACACTGACCCCGCAATTCCTTTTTTGTTAATTTCAAATCATACACCACTCTGCCAGTACCCTGCATGCATCCCTTTTTTGCTAGTGCATTACCACATTTGTTGTTGCCTTCTAATCATCATCTTACCTCCACACAACCAAATTGAAAAGTGCTGTATTTCTACATTTTTATGTGTGTCACTT
>VXAK01021242.1:54509-72594 GCA_013399435.1 Arenaria interpres
TCTATGACTTTATGTTTTATTTTAAAATTGACAATTATTTTTTTCAGAATCATTAATTGTTAATTTATATCTACCACATAGAAATGGAAAATGCTATTAAATTTTTTAACAATAAACATAAATAATAAAAGTTCTTTCATTTTAATGTTAGGGTAATTTTCCTTGCTACTGTTTTGCAGGTAAGGTTATTGGTTTTGCTCTGTAGCTGTTTTTTCTGCTTTTTTTTTAAATTTTAGAGTAAGTGTGTTCATTTGTTTTTTTGGTTTGTTTTTTTTTTTTTTTTTGTATAGAGATGAAAATGAAAATAAAAGTCCTTATAGAACAATTCCCAAAGCCAGCAGTGAAAATTACTGTCATACTTTTTCCACACAGATAGCTAAAACAGATGAAATATTTGAAATTTAGTGTGTTACTAGTGCTCATTTTGGCAAAGACTATGATTGAAAAAGGACTTGATTAAATAATAATGACACAAGGGACCAGAACCTGGTGTAAACTCATTAGGCACTAGCTGAGATTCACTTTAGCACCTACTAAGGAAACTCAGCTGCTTCTGCACCTCAAAATAACAATTTTCTCTGCTCAGTCTGGCAGGTAGAACAGCTGTTCAAGGACAGTATTTTCCCTAGGAGAAATTTGATTAAGGAAAGACATATGACCCTGTATAACCAAAACATTCACTGAAGTGTGATCTTCAGTCTGCAAAAAATAAACACAAAATTGTTATGTACCTTTCTACTGTACATTATTTCCTTAATGATAACATTTAAAGTAAAATATAACCTCTTTCCCTTGTCCAGATCCAGCATTCCACTGTAAAATAAATATATGCCTGTTTAAACCAAAGACTTATGTTCATTCGAGCATTAGGAGAAACAAATCAAACTTACTGTTATCTGGATTTCTGTGGAAAGCCCGGACTACAACATTTGATCGCTGTTGTAGAAATGACTATGCCATTCATTGTGCTTTGTTATGACTATTAATCTTCCTGCAAACAGTGGCAGCTCAAAATTAAGGCTACACTAATGAGACCTTAAATATGCATATTTTATTTAGGAAAAATTATCTTAAATATACTCCATGGCCTGAATGTCATGCACAATAGAAGTGAACTGTATTTAACTAGACCTGCTTTGAGGCATGCAATATGTCTGAAGTTTAATTTTATCTGATTAACTTCATGAAACACATCTGTTGATTTGAACTTTTTCCTTGAAAACTCTCCAGCTGCTTTCTGCATTCTGAACCTGACTTTCAGAACTACAGATCTATTCTATGTTAATTCATAAAAGTGATCCAGCAAGAAAGTGCCAGTAAGTTACCTGAGTTCAGTGTTTGTTGACCATGATCCTTCTGTATTGGGGTTTGATGGGGTTTAGGAGGCAACACCATAGCACATTTACAGATGTATTTACTCCATACTCACTGGAGGCAGTGGATGGGAAAGTCCACTAAATTTGCAGATCATTCACCTTTTTCCACAGTGTACATAAAAGAGTTGATGAACTGGGTAATAATAATTACTCTAAGGTATCTACTATCAGCCTTTGTATTGACAAAATAAAATTTGCTCATAGTCGATAACTGGGCTATAACCATGGTACTTTTCGCATTAGCTTTCAACTATAAGCTGACTCTTGCTAAAGTTATCATGGAAATGAGAGCTTTGGTTTGTGTCATCTTAAATATATCTTGTCAGCAAGGTGTTCTGGCTTTTGTGTGGGTAGAGGACTGGATTTGATGATGAATATTTGAGTGTGTGCTAAGAATGCCAACCTGATGATTTAAATCTTGGGATAAGCAGAGATGAACAAAGATGGTACGCATCACAAGTCAGTTGAGACAAACTAAGAAAAACACTGGTGGATCATCAATAGCAACTTCATTTTTACCACACCACATTTGCTATATCATTATTCTCTTAAAAGTATAGCAATGAACTGCAAGAACAAAGATCTGTATAGCTTGTTTCATGTCTCTTGCACAGGCAAATTGTAAATGCTTACAAAAGAGTCAAGAAACAGAGCTCATTTTGTTATCCCAGCTTTCAGAGACAGGCCGCTGAGGAACAGCCTGAGCTATTCTTGAGCTGAGGTAATAAACTTTATATTTCACAGCTTTTGATGAATTTCTTGATTCATGAAAATATTTTTTGTCCTCTTCAAGTCCTTCCTAAAAAGATAGGAAGATTTGGATATACATTAATTAATTATTTTTTTTCCTAATACTCCTCTGTTATTCTTTTGCAGATTCAAATATGAACATTTCTATACTAAAAATCTCAGTGAAAACATCAGAAATGAGTGTATCAATGTGTAAATAAAATAGTGTTTTTTGGAGTTCTGAACAATTTCATGTCAATATAAAGAGTTGTGAAAATAAAATTACTATTCTGTCTTTACCAACGCAGAAAGGCACAACCACACTCAGAAAGAACTTTTAGATCCCCAGTTCCAGTTAAGAAATTGATAAGCCTGAACTAATGACAGAGCACTTCCTGAAGAAACGACAAGTCATAAATATTTCATTTTCTTCTATACCAAAGCCTGTAGGCTTTATACACTGATTTTTAAACACTTAATTCTAAATAACTAAGTATGTAAGTTTCTGTACTGCATTAGAAATAAATTCTAATTTTAAATCTAAAAATGGGATGCACAACAGACAAAATGAGAAAGTATGTGAGAAGAATGTTAACTTACTAATATTAATACAAAATATGGATAAAAGGTGTGTATCACAAACTCTACCATCTACTATACTTAAGCATCTGCTAATGTGCCCATGTTCACATGAGGGCTCATGAACAAAAGCAACACCAGCTTATGTTTCAACAGGAGCAGCTGCATTTTCCAGTATTTTGTCTCTAACAGTAGCCAGTAATAGACACTCAGGAAATTAGGGTAAGAACCAGAGCAAGTGTGAGTAAATTGCATTTCGTCATGCCATTCAGTACTGATTACTGATTAAAGTAGTGGTCACTGACTTGTCTTAAGATTCACCTCATTTTTTTTCTACTTCCAGAAATATCCCACAATTGTTAAGCAATACTTTCTTTTGTTTCTTTTAACGCTGTCAGTTATGAATTTTAGAATGTAATGGCTAACAGTTCCCCATTTTTTTATGATATTAAACACCACATTTGTCCCTTTTTTGAGATTATACATGTGGATCATATCATGCCTTTCATAAAGATAACCTCTTGCTTGGGAAATCTAACTCAGATACTTGGTCAGGAAACTGAAGGCATAACTTTGGTTTCCACCTTAACTATCCAGGGTGAAAATCCCATCTCTTTCATTACAAAGGAGAATGCCCTGACAACTAGGCTGCAGAGTAATCTTGGTGTAATACAGTCCATAGACCAACCAAACAGATGAGTTTCTCTTCTTTAATTAAGTTGACAAGTACAGTTAGACTGTCTTAGTTCAAAGTCAAATGTGTAACACCTGCTGCATTTTAGACTTAACTGACTTCACATCAAAATTAACTGGGAGCCGTCAACAGTGGCATTACTATTTATTTGATCAATGTCATATGCCATTACTGGGTATAGTCTTCAGCTAAAGAAAGCGTGATTGAAGGCAGGAAAGAAGGATGCCCACATGTCTGGCCCTCACCTTCACCTTCTGTGTGAAAACCTTCCAGAGAGTAGATTAGATTGAGCTCATTGGAATGTGCTCAATTTTCAAAAACCTTCTGTAAATGGGACAATGGGGTTAAGGAGAGAGCCTGCAGTAGAAAAGACAAGTATACATTTACAACTGGAAACAAATTCAAAGCTAAGTCTCAGAAATGGTGAAAATGCAGCTTTCATGGGCATCCATGACCACACATTATTTTAACGTGCAGCACCTCTAAACCATAAAAAGTTACTTTATGGAAAGCAAAACTAGAGGAAAGTTGGAAGACCAGTTTGGGTAAAAGGAAATTTATTTTCAGGCTTGTATTTAATCCATTTCACCCATAGATCTGAGTATTTCACTACTTGAAGTGTCGCCTTTTTCCCATGTATTGATCTTAGAAATCAGAAGCTTGTTGCTATATACTTAGAGGTTTAAGGGCCATCACGACACTCAGAATCCAGTTGCAGTTAGTCACTATCTCAGCTGGACGTTGCTAATGGCTAAGGTTCAAGGCATGGCCCAGCCTGTTGGGCTGAATGAAAATGAAAATTTTGGAGCAGGTTTATTTAGGATTGTATAGGAATGCTAATCCTCTTCCAGAATCTCACATTTACTCAAGGCATGCTTGAGGGACAGCTCCCATCCATGACTTGAGTGGGTTTCATCTGGTCATCAAAGAGGGGGAAAAACCAAAATGATACTAATTTGCACTCAAAAAAATAGGGCAAGAGATCATAGAATCATAGAATCATAGAATTGTCTAGGTTGGAAGAGACCCTTGGGATCATCGAGTCCAACCAACTACCCTACTCTACAAAGTCATCCCCTACACCATGTCCCTTAACACTGAATCTATCTTCAGTTGCCATTACTTCTCTTTAGTACAATCTTTAAGTACAATATTTCTTCAGTGACTTTTGGGATATTGACACAATGGCTGTTGCAACACTATTTCATATTTACTACGTTTGAGTGAATAATTTACAAGTGAATACNAGAGGGTTCACCAAGCTAGATCACAGTTCAAGCCAAGAAATAAATGTAAACATACCATTCAGAAGGGGTGAATTTTTTTTCCGGAAGCAAATAAAATCAGATGTAGATGTATGTGTACCATAGAAATGTCAAAGACATGTCAGATATTTAACAGGCATAGGAAAAAAGTACCCAGTGTTCCTAACCCACAAATATCTCTAAGGGGATTACTTACGTTTCTAAACTACACATTTATATCATAATAAGTTAGTAATTTTAACTTCAAAAGTGAATTCTGTGGTCTGCACAGGATTACAAATGTATTAACAAGCCATGTGTAAAAATGTCTACAGAACCATTTCAAAGATTTTTGTCTAGGGCATTTTTATGGAGGATGCTAGGAACAATACAAAATAAATCTGAGATTTACTAATAACAAGAGTAGAACAAATGTATTCTCAAATCATTATCATTCTGATCTTCAAATCCGCAAAATACTGCTTCTTCCCTGTTGCTTTGTCATTGAGATTCATATTATTCACTTAAAGTTTGCATGAAAGCCACATTCTAGGTAGTGGTTCCGTGCTCAGCTTTGTCTCTCCAAGAAAAATATCTGTATGTACTGAAACAAAACAGAGGTCTCTATGGAAAGAGCATGTAAAATCTGTTCTCAGAAGTAATTTTGTTACCCCTGCTAACTTACATCACATTGTTAGATGTCATACCAAAAGTATACTTGCTGTATGTTTATGAAAAAAATTTTCTGATAAAGGACAACAGAGTGAGGGTTGGGAATGGGACTTTGGGATGTAAAAATTAAAATCCATATTTATGATTATTCTAACTTTTAATATATTTTAAAATAATAATACTTTTACTATCATAAAAGATAGAAATAAAATATAAAAAATACTTAAACATAGATATTCAAACTGAAAATGTAAAATTAAGATCTAGAACAATTGATTAAAAGAGTCAGAAATAGCAGGAAAGCACAGAAAAAAATGTCAAAATCGCCTTGTTTTGTTTTGTTTTGTTTTGTTTTGTTTTGTTTTGTTTTGTTTTGTTTTTGAAAAGTAATTCGACCTACAGTGCCTGAAGAACCATCACTCACAGATTGTTCCAGTTAACAGACTGTCACATTGAACACTACATGCAGCTCAGTGAAATCGGTACTGCTCAATAATTCAGAAGTTGTTTTTTTAAACCTCTTTCAATTATATAATATCCTCAGAGTCAATAATATAAAAGCAGCAGCTTTCCTCCTATGGAGAAGAACTTTTATCATGTCCTAAACTAAGTAACAAGCAATAAGCTCTTGCATTTTAAAATCTTCAAAACGCAAGTAGCTGAATTACCTTATCTTGCAGTGAGATTAGTGTAGATCAGGTCATAAAAGTGATGAATGGGCTCTAGTGTAATATTTGTGTGAACATTTTCATGGATAATCTATCTCAAATGCAAAAAGATTACCTAGCATAACCTACTGCATGTTTAGGAGATATTTTGTAGTGAAACCTGAAAAATCCTTTGTGTCTGCATTCACTTTTTAACAAAGCATATTTCATCAAGAATTACATTTAACTAATTCTATTTATGCAAGATTGAGATTAAGAAAGAAAGTACTCTATGAGACATGATATTTCATAGAATTGTTTCATAGAATGGTTTGGGTTGGAAGGGACCTTAAAGATCATCTAGTTCCAATCTCCCTGCCGTGGGCAAGGACACCTCCCACTAGAGGAGGAATTTATGTTAAAAAAAAAGCCCAGTTCAAGGAATAAACATGTGCATACGTATCAGAAGTCATTTGGAGAGCTAATTCAGATACACAACCTGTAACATTCTCAACAATGAAGTGCTCACCCTGCTTCTGAATGTAGTGCTCATTTCTCTGATATTTCTTTTCTGAGAAAAGTTATAATGCACTGGTTATTTTTTCTTAGCTGTAGAGGTGTGATATGAAGTATTTTTTGCAGAGCCACACAGGGGATTAATGTGAAGTTGGTGAATGAAGGCTGCAGTTGTAAGGTGTTTTACTGCAGGTTGAGAATAATTGCATTCAAAGGGAAACCACCAGGCTGAAAAACAAATTCTTACCCTAGTGATCTCACTAATAAGAACAAAAAGGTAATAAAGCGTTAATAACATTTGCCTAACCCAAAGATATGGAAAGTATCACTGATAGAACAGGAAGAACTGTAGTCTGTGGGAACAGAAATGAAAATTAACTATATTAGTATAGAGTGCATGATTGCTAATAATAGAAATATGCATGCATGGAGATGCTGAGTTGAAAAGGGCAAAGGAGGACAAAATCCTGTCTGTATTAATTCATCAACTAGCAGTGTAATGGAGACATGAAAAAGTCATTGAGTTCTTTAGGGCTAATAAGGCCATGTATTTGCAAGAGGTAAGGAGTTGGGCTAATGTGTGAAACACGGGAGAGACTTGGAATATTGGGAAGAATTGCCATGACCTAATTTTAGGTTTCTAACTGAAACATCTAAATTATAAGAAAAGTCTGCCTATGCAATTAATAGAAAAAGGTAAGCTACAGCGTATGTGAACAGTATTCTGAATTGTAATTCTGAATGACTTGCTTTACAGTTTTATGCTATGAGGAAAATATATTAGATTCCTCAGACAAGTAATGTGGGCTATTCTTTGTTGTACACAGCATTGGTCATTGTTTTTAATAGTTTTATTCAGATGCAGAAAAAGAAGTGATCATGAAATTAGCCTAATTTAGGCAAAAATACTAAACCATATTGATTTACTTATCCTAGTGAAATGAAGGCTATATAGAAATAGAAATTTATAATTTCTCATAAATACGTCACAGAGCTAAAATGTGATTTTGGCACAAGAACAAATTAGTATAAATGCACCAGAAATAAATTTAGGAGAAAATCCAGATATTTCTAACCTTCAAACTGCCGATGTTTTGGAGTAGTAAGTCAGGAGAATAAGTGGGGCAAAAATATCTTGCTAATTTCATTAGAAAGGTGAATCAATTTACAATATGGTTGCTTACGTTATCAGGGGACTTGGTTCAGTGACATGTAGAGACATTCAAGTCCTCCCAGAATAAGGCAAATTTAACCTGTAAGACTCAAAAGGGTTTTCACGTTTATTTTTTTAAGAATGTGCTTCTTATAATTTCCCATTTCCAGAACTTCAAGATAAATGAATTTGCACAAGGCTGATTTTTTTTCCCTAGGGACATAAACTTCCACAATAACCTTTGTCATTCCAAGGAGGTGAAATGGAAGTACTTCCTTTCAGTACTAATAAATAGTTTGGATGTGTAAAAATAGTGTTAGAAATTTGGATCACTTTATCCTCTTATTTCAAACAGTAATCATGAGAATCTTCATGTCAAAACATTGTTACTAAATGCTTTTAATTTATCTTTACAGCTACTGGGAGTCAATCACTGCTACCTGCTGACAGAAATAACCTCATTTTTTCAGTCAAACCACAGATATATATGAAAAAAAAAGGGCACAACAACTTGACATGCCATGTCAGTGTTCTTATGACATCATAAATTGCTCATTTTCTCCTTCTGACAATAGCTTTTTCTATCCTTTTAAGGTGTTATGACACATACAATTTGTACCTGATAATCATTTTGGTTTTGGAAAGTCTGAACATAGCCCTGCAGCAAAGGCCGCAAACTTCAGCTATTCAGAAGAAAGCACTGAAGGTATACTTTTAAAACAAAAGATTTATTTTACACAGACTAGTCTAGGAAATGTGCGGTTAGAAGAGTCTAGAAGAAATTGAAGTGAAATGGAAGACACAGATCTTATATTATAATGGTGTAATTATGCATAATTTAAAAAGTATTAAATACAAATGTAAATTAGCATTGTTTCCCCATATTATCAACATTCATCAAAGTCATGTGTTACTATTAACACATTAGGCATTAGGTATACTATACCTGTATCAGTATTATTGCATATTATTGCAGTTATGATAGCTGAAGGATGCAACGTAAGAAAAAAATTCAGGAAAGGAGAACATAGTTTTAGATGCTATCTGACATGCCTAATCTTTCTCTGTAAGCTAGGTGTAAATCTTTACATAGCTGAAAACAATACATCTTGGAGAACTCTGAAAAAAAGAAAAGAGAGAATAGTTCAGCCAGAGTGGGTATATGGCTCAGTCCTACTGCAACAAAGCTGGATCAGCCTCAGGAGTCCCTGTTAATTTTCTGTTTGCCACAACTAAGTACTCAGACAATCTAACGACCCCCTGCCAAAACAAGCTTCAGTTCTGATTACACATTGCCCCAGCACAGGAGCTGTGCTTGAACTGCTTGAGAACTGTGTGCAGCTCGGTAGTCCAATGCTATTTGACCATTCAACTTTATTTAGGTTAAAAGCTACTAAACTTACTGTGTGTGTGCTCAGGTGTTTGTTGGGAGTGCTAAACTTGAGCAGCTACTCTATACGGGTGAACCTGCATACCGCTGAACTAGAAAATAAAGCAGGGGTTTGAATGACTCTCTATTTCGTCTACTCCAGTAAATGTTTAAATATTTAGATGCAAATAAGCCCACCAGGTTTTATCCCCCAGGTAATCCAAAACAGGTGTATAATGTACTCTTGGAAAGGAAGATGATTTAACAATTTCTGATTAAAAAGAAATAAAAATGAGATGCCTTACTTTCTGGGTGAGTACGTAGACATATGCAACTGGATAGCAGAGAAACCAAAAATAGACTTCTGAATCTAGTCTCAATTTTCCTTTGCTTTTCTTTGTAAGATAAAATTTCTTACGAGATTGAGTGGGATGTATCCTTTAAAACAAAAGATGTTTTTAATGTTTTCATTTCTATTAAAAAAAACACCAAATGCTGTTTCTGCTTACTTTGTTTTGATTTGAAAGGATCAATTGCATTTACAGCTTTGACTTTTACTTGGCTTCCATTCCTTCTTTGTTTGTAGTTTCTTCAGACGAGTATGAAATTGAATGTGCCTAAGACTATATAAGAAGCACACAGGTCAATTTTTTTTCATCGTGAGTTTTTTATGTACCTTAATGGAAGCAGCAATCATATTGATTATTACGACTAAATGTACTGTTTTGCCCCATCGTTATTTCTTAAAAGGTGTGAATTTAGTCTTAAAATCTGTATCCTGCATTTTTAGGTACACCATTTGGGTCTGTCTTATTACCATTTGTCAAAGTCTTGACTTTCAAGTAATATGTGCAATTTTTCAAAAGATAAGGTCCAGTTAAGGAAGAACAAGTACTCTTTGTTAGGTTGATTACACTGTTACTTGGCATATTCATTCATCAGTAACATGCTGCTAATGATCCTATGACAAAGATTACCAATCTGTACACAGTTTACAGAGTGTTGTAATCTATTTTTCCAATGTTTATATTGGACAATTTTTGTATTTAACAGTATTTTGGACTTAGTATCTCTCACTCATCAATTCACCTGGCTTTTAATTCACTACATTTTCTTTCCTGAGATCAAGTTTAAAACTTATCTGAATCTCTCTTACCGACTGAGTCTATGTTAATTTGCATCCTCTTGAGTCACTGTGATTTCAACTGAATGTAGCACGTTGAGTTCAGTAAGAAGGAGTTTAGGAAAATACATGTGGACAAGGAGATTGCTGTTTAGTCTCTTGCTTTGCTCTAAATATCCAGAGGATCTCTTCTGTGTTCTACTGCAGAATAACCTCCAGCTTTTAATGAGAGCTGTGTTGACAAATCCATTATAGGTGGTAAATTACCCGCATACTATGATAAGTCAGAGGTTATTCAAAGAACAGTGGTGGAAACCACCATGACATAAATACATGAAAAAACTGCAGGTTACTGTTCCTTATTTAATAGCTCCCATTTAAATTTTCTTTTCTCTGACAATTTAATTTTAAATTTCCTTACATTCTCTTTTTCAGATGTCTACTTTTTCACAAATGCTTGAATTTAATTTCCAATTTTTTTATTTTCCTGTAATCAAATTTTACACTAATTGTATCTACTACACCTTTATAAACTTCATATTTTCCTCCACAGTTTATAATGATATTATTTAATTTCAGCCCATTTTCTCATTTCACCTTTCTTTTGTTTTTGTTGTTGGGTTTGTGTTGGTTTTTGTTTCTTTTTTCCCAGAAGACTGTTTCATTGAATTTTTTCACTGAATATTTTTTTTTTAGAGTTGGAGGGGACCATAGAGATCATCTAGTCCAACTCCCCTGCTGAAGCAGGATTGCCTAGAGCATGTTAGAGCATGTTACTCAGGCCTGCATCCAGGCGGGTCTTGAAGATCTCCAGAGAAGGGGACTCCACAGCCTCCCTGGGCAGCCTGTTCCAGGGCTCTGCCACCCTTACCGTGAAGAAGTT
Organism: Arenaria interpres; assembly: GCA_013399435.1. Lineage (NCBI taxonomy): Eukaryota > Metazoa > Chordata > Aves > Charadriiformes > Scolopacidae > Arenaria > Arenaria interpres. Next base: position 65,495 of record VXAK01021242.1, read on the forward strand.
TTTTCTCATATTTGAGTGGAACCTCTTATGTTTCAACTTGTGCCCGTTGCCCCTCATCCTCTCACTGGCAGCCACTGAAAAGAGTCTGGCTCCCCCCTCCTTCAACCCACCCTTTAGATACTTATAAGCATTGATAAGGTCTCCCCTCAGCCTTCTCTTCTCCAAGCTAAAGAGTCCCAGCTCCCTCAGCCTTTCTTCATAAGGGAGATGCTCCGATCCTTGAATCATCTTTGTAGCCCTACGCTGGACTCTTTCCAGTAGTTCCCTGTCCCTCTGGAAAGAGTGGAAAGTTTGCTAAAGCCTGCCAAATGCATGACAATTTCTTTCTTCATATCAGAAGACAGTGAAGCACCACTCAGCTTGATAATATCTGGAATGGGTGAAATGTTCTTTGTCTTTTCAGTGATTATTGAAATTAGTAATGAAACTGCTGATGGTCATCTGAGTATACTAGTCTTTTGTCACTAGAAAAAAGGCAGTATCTTATGCACTCTAGCAATCTCAAGGATAAGATGTTGAAGATGTAAAATGATTCATTTGTAGTGAACCTGAAGGGACTTTGATTCATTTTTACTGGATGTTCCAATCTGGAATGAATTCATTTGTTTACATTTTGGAGTATTAATCTCTACTATTTGCCTAAGCATGCTGAGAGAGATGTAATGTGAAAATGGAAAAGCACCACAATAGCTGAAAACAAACGCAAAATATTGCATATAAACTATTACCACTTCTCCAAGGAATTATCAAGACAGAAACCATATCTGGAGCTTGAAGTAAATGCTGCAATAAAAATGACAAGTGGCCAGAGGTGTGGTCAAAAGTACTGGGGAAAAAAATAAAGAACAAATGCCTTTTGCCTTTTTTTTCATCCAATGAATTCTGTTTAATTTAATGTTAGTATTAGGGAACCACTTTTGATCCTAACAATATAAATAACTCTAAAAATATGAAATGTTTGGTAACAATGTAGCTCTAACTCTCAGTGCATTTGTTATGCCATCTAACATCCCTTTTCAGGAAAAGAAAATGTCTTAAAAGACAAAAGTCAAAGTTTCTTCAAAAAGTACCAGCAGCTTCTACTCTGTACATGGCCAAGAACACATTGACTTATTCATGCATCACTTAAAGAACTTAAGAGACAGGCTTTGAAACCAATATTCCAAACAATGTCAGAGAAATATCTGAAGGAGGCATTTAGATAAAAGCATGTAACATTTTCATTAGTTCAGGTGAACATGAAAGTTTTCATCTGGCTTTCCCCCACATTCATCAGCAATAGTAATTGATAGCTAGAGGTAAAATTTTCTCTTGGCATTCTCCATAGGATGCTTGATGACCCTCACTCTTTCTTAATATATGCAGCTAATCTTGGCTTTCTAAATGTGCTTACTAATAGAATGCGTGTTAAAAGTGCATAAATAATTCACATCAAAATTATATGATCAATTAGCTGAATGGAATTAAGGCAAGAGAACACTGAAAGAAGAAAACATGCATATTTGATTCTTCTTCATCTTCAAAATAATTTTCAATTATTTCCTTTGGTAACAGTAAAACATAAATTGTGATGTGGATGTAACAGTAAACTGCACAAAGTAGAGTCAGAAGACTTTAATTTTGTAGAAATTTGATGTTAATTGGCTTAATAATCCTGCCAAAGCAATTAAAGCAGCAGTGGGTGGTTTGAGCATAATGCAGATCATTGATGCCCCATCAAACAATACAATTACAGCCGTATTTTGCCTGGGTGGATCCTGAATGACCACTCACACAGAACAGAGATTTCAGAAAGCCTCCATTCAAAAGATTTCAGTGGTAAGTGAGTCACAAAAGTGTTAAATGTTGTGCTGTTTTTGGCTTCTAGCATTGAACATAGGATGAAAGCTTTCACTTCAAAATATGATTTTAAAACAGGAAATGAGAAAGAAAGAAAAAGTGCTGCTTTTTTATGACCAAATGTTAAAAAAAACAAACAACCACAACCTAACCCAAACAAAGAAAACAAGATAGATGATTTTTGCTCATATTTTAAATCTAGTGCTTCTAGATAACTAATAAAGCAAAAGCAAGGTTTTGTCATTTATGGTTCTGAAGAATGGTTTAGGTTTCATTCATATAACTTCAACTGTCTTTGAGTGAAGACATACAGCTTGAACTCCACATTCAAAATTCAAAAAATGTATTCAAATTGTGCAAACAATTATATCAAAGCACAGTTTTTAACACTCTTGAATCTAAACAATGAATGAAACTGCTAACAGTCGCAGTTCCTTCAGTATCTTTATTCCCACTCTGTTTAAATAATTTACATGAAAATGTCTTTGCAATGTCTTCAAACACTAAAGTGTAAATATTCCATTAAAATTTTGCAAAATGAAAGATCAGTTTCTAGCCTTTTACATTGTATTTTTATTCTTTAGTAACTTGCTTTAGAAAACAAATTTATGGCCTTTAACATTGTAAGGAAAGAAAAAGTAATATAAAGCTTGGCTTTTGGGTCGTATTTTGTCTTTATCTGTTCAATTAGTCATCCTCTTTGAGGGCCAGATTCTTATCTACTGTGAATCAGTGGAGATTTCAAATGACTGTTTTACTGAGTCAAAGGATTTGAGAAGAGTATTAGCTAGAAGTTATCTGCTCTCTCTTTTTTATGTGCTCATTGAATTGTGTATTTTAGTGCTGTAAAAACTGCTTTGGACTGAGACTTGACCTAGCTTTTAAAATGAAAAATTTTAACCTGAATTAAATTTTAGAACTTCAGATTTTGTTTCATGAATATGTAAACCTCAGTCTTTTGCTTCAGAAACATCAAATATAACAATAAAACTAGTTATCTGCAAAGAATCTGGGAAATTCTTCTTATCTGGATATATTCACTATATAAAGTGGAGAGGTTGTTTCACTCCTGATTTTCCTAAAAAACTTAAATTTTCCTCAATAATATTAGAACTTTGCAAGTTGTCTTTCTTTTCTGTTTGAAGGGAATGAAGCTAGAACTATAAGGCTAATCTGTTCTGGGATCTTTATCATGCTGAAACTAATACAAGCCCTCTCACACCAGAAATTTATTTTGATATATTGTTGTTAGTTTTACTTTTTTGACAGATGTTTGCTCTTCAAATATGAAATATATTTTTTTACAGCATTTTATACCTGCATAAATCATAGATAAGTAGAATCGTCATAGATTCATAGAATTCCAGGTTGCAAAAGACCTCAAGGACCATCTGGTCCAACCTTTCTTGGCAAAAGCACAGTCTAGACAAGACGGCCAAGCATCCTGTACAGCTGAATCTTTAAAGTAGCCAGTGATGGGAAATCCACCAGTGCCCTGTGTCCAATCAGAATCTCCCCAGGAAATTATTTTCCATGTGACTCCTTGTAAAAAAAGAGACTCCATCATCTTAATAGCAAATATTTCAGTACTGGAACATGGTGATAAGCTTTCCCCTAAGTCTTCTTTTCTCAAGGCTGAACAAACCTCAGTCTTTCCTTATATGGCAGGCTTCCCAGTCATTTGATCTTAAAATCATAGAATCGTCTAGGTTGGAAGAGACCTTTAAGATCATCTAGTCCAACCATCAAGCTTGCTTAAGTGACCCAAATATTGCTTCATTGGCCTTATCATTTTGGTTCAGAGGTTGGTAGCAGATGTCTACTGAAAGATCCCTCTTAGAAACAACCCCTCTGATGTTGACCAGTGGCATTTGATAGGGCTTCCATAATTGCCATAGTTGACTTCTATACATTCAAGGTTCTTCTTAACATAAAGTGCGACTCCTCCTCGTCTTCTTTCCTGCCTGTCTGCTCCTTATCCTTGGACTGCAAACTATGGAACAACATATTTATAATGAAAAAAAATTTAAAAATATCTGGGACTCAATACAAGTAGAAAACAGTTGTTCTTGGAGAAATAGTGAAAGTAGACAAATCTGATGCATGCTGCTCAATTATAAGATGTATCTATAAAGGATCTATTGAAAACGCTTTGATCTGGATATCTTCCCAAGCACTTTCTTTTTGAGGAAGTCTACTGCTCCCTCCTATCAAGCACATCTGTTTGATAGCTGCTTTTATAGCTATACTTGATTATTTTTTTTCTGAATAAGCTTGCAAGCATTTTTGCCTATGTGAAAATTGTAATTAACTTTACTGAAGCACAGCAGTTTAAAGGTACATGGCATTGACCCAGGATTTTTTGAGAAGAGCTGCAGAGTTCAGTTATGTCTACCATTAGTAAAGTTTTTACTGTATTCATATCCAAAGATTTTGCCCTTTTGCTGTCAAAGCGATTTAGCTACATCTCTATTTCATGAGTCCAGGAATCCTGAAGTAATCTCTAACCTGCAGTAATAAATAAAATTTCAGAAAAGCTGACCCAAATTATTTACTATATGAGCAGGGGTTTCTTCACCTCTTTAAACATATGACTTTGATTTACAGACTGAAGTATTATTATGTACATTTTGGTGCCAATATGTATAGTTTTTCTTGAATATTTTCTGCTTTGCCTGTGGTAGTGGGGGATTTGTACTGAAAATGCTTGACTTTTAAAATGTAAACAAAACCTAACCAAATAGTCATACAAACCTAAGAAAAGTTTGTAACTGTATTCTCAATGCTCTCTGTGACCACTGATTTACTCATAGAAAAGCTATATAAATTACAGAAAAAACTTAAACAGAAACCTATGCATGTCTGAACTGTACAAAGAGAAATATGAAAATGAATAGGCTTCAGAAAAAAAACAACCAACCAAAATACAAAATGTATCAGTGGCTTCCATATAGCAGTATGATTTAAAAGGTTGTTTTATAATTATTTTCATCACAGTAAGCTCGGAAATTCTTGATAAGATCGACAGTTCATTGTTGAGACCACTGTCCAACTTCTACCAACTGGAAAAAATGACTAAAACCACAGTTTTGTGATTTGAATTAGAAGGGTTGGATTTTCATGAACATGCAAATACTTAGAAGTTTGTATTTTTTTTGTATATTGAGTTTACCCATGTAAGCTGTGTTGTATAATAAGGACTCAAATTCACATAAGATAAGAAGGGAGCAGTAAACAAATACAGGTCAGTGAAGAGTGGTCAGACTAATAGTAATATTAAATTGTAAAAATTGTTGCGTGAAATTTGCATAGTACACTTGCAAGAATTAAATTAATATAAAATTAAAATTAAATAGTGAATTCATAAAATATTAATAATTACAAAAATTATGTAAGAAAGACACTGTTTGTAAAGTCCTGCCACATAGAAACATTAGAAAGAAGATTGAGAACAGCAAATAAAATGACAAGTTTGGGTATTTTTTCAAATATTAATAATACTGTTTTTTCCTCTGTGTACAAATGGACTGAACCACATATGTAGGAAGAAGGGATTCTCTAAAATGACTTATTTCTTGTAGCTGAAGTCTTTAAGGAAAACTGTGGTAAGGTATCAAAAACTAGCAACAATTGACTTGTACTGCCTCCATTCTGTAGTTTAATGAATTTTTTGCAGATGTTGTCTTAGAAGCTATCCCCATGCACTTAGAAAATGGTCATACCTGAGCTCTCTACACGTAAACATATATTTGCCTGTTTCTCATAATAATAATAATCTTAAAATAGTTAAGAAGTGTGTATATTGCTAAGATTTTAGAGACTTCTATCTTTTAGAGTTTTTTTTCTTTTTCTTAGGTGGATGAAACAAAACCCACAGATCGTTGGTGCAAATGTCATTTGTATGTTACTACTTCATACTTTGAATGTCTTTCTGGATGTGACTGATCACCTACTTAGCATAATAATTTTTTTTTCTTTTACAGCAGATGTAGTAGTTAAGGCTAAGGAAGTGGGTAGTATTTTAATGTATTTACTGTTATTCTGTGGTACTTAGTCTAACTTCTTATTTGTGCCTTGAAACTAGGAGTGAAGTGATTACAAAAACTAGAGGCTACAAAGTAATGAATTTCCTTTAACTTTTCTTCAGAAAAAAAAGTGTATCCTTCTTCCATGGTTCCATTTTGACAGAGTGTGAATTGAGTGACCGAAGTGAAACTGAAGGAGTATATTAAAAAACTGAGTTCCAAGTAACTAAGTTGCACTTATGAACATTCCTCATGGTTTACTGAAAAAGGAGGATTACATCAGGATTTCATGGCATCTCTCTAAATTGATAGGGTAGCTATACTTTATCAAGACAGATTTTTGTTATGTCTGAGAGGCTATATTACACCTTGTTCTGCAGCATTTCAGAAGATAATGGATTATTTTTTCACATTCAATAAAGTTTATTTTATTGAAACAAGGAATCTTTCTTGAGATTACTTTTCAGTGCTGGATTGTCAGATATTTGTCAAACTATCATGGAGTTGTTCTATGTACCTTCTTGTTGCACCCACCATATACCTTCTCTGAAACTGCCTATCGTTATTAATCTTGCCACTAGATGGAGAATGTTAGTGAAATTATCCTTGGTTTACTCAAAGGACCAAATCCCAGAGAGTAATACATGGTATAAGCATATCATCTACAAAAAGGTCTTGGCTTGCTTCAGTGAGGAATTCTGTATGCCACTGTTTGACTACCACATTGCAAGATCTTCACTGAATCTTGCATCTTCAAATATTCTATGGCAGAAAAAAAATATTTCAATGCTTCTGCTATACTAGAAGTACACTGCAGTGGGCTTGCTTTTTATTCTTCCTCATTTTAAACACTTAAACATTTTTTCTTAAATTGGTTATTAAAGCTTTGTTTCAATTCAGATAATTGAAATAATTTGCTTGAAACATCTAAATTATGATCCTCAGTTTCTTTACCACACTCTACAGTTGGTGGAACAAAACTGTCCCTTCCAGAGAGTGGTTCTGGTAGACTGACATAAAAATTAGTGAGACTTGTGTAGAAGTTATGTGAATTTGTAATTATTGTTCTTTTACAAGGTTCTGGAGGCATTTCATAGAGAGTGTTTTATCTATTTTTTAGGATAACAAAAATCCTATTCATGCAGGCACTGGCCTATGACGTCAATGAACTGTACTTAATGCAACTATCAGGAAAGCAAATCGAAGTATTTCAGATATATTATTGGTGAGGAAATG
>VXAK01021243.1:0-20903 GCA_013399435.1 Arenaria interpres
CCAACTCTGTTGAATCTGTGTGTCTGTGAATCTGCGAATTGGCCTCAATAGATGGAGTTCCTCTTTTTTTTTTTTTAGCTCTAAAAGACTAAAATTGCGGTCTACAAAGTTGTGTTGGTATATAACTCCTTTAGGAGTTAGGCATTTAGCTGCTACTCATTCCTACTGGGAATAAGGAGCTAAAATAACAGCTACAGACATAAATCTCTTTCTTAACCTCTGAGAGCCAACAACTGACAATCAAACTGACAAACTCAAGACTATGTATATAGCAGCAGTGGGGTGAAACAGCTCAAAAGGAGCTCTGTTATCTAGGTGGTAGTAAAAGTTTTTTCACTATCCGTATATCTGATGACATGATGTAAATGCCTTGCCTTTGGAACCTGATTTGTAATTGAACTTTGCATTATACTGTTCCCTGGTGGCACAGTATTCAGCATAAGTCAAAACTTATGGACTCGTTCTCAAGTTGTAGGCATTTTAAATATAAAGACTCATTAGTGTAACGAGAAAAACACCTCACTCGCTGAATACCCACATTATTCAGGTACAAAAAAAAGAGTGTTTTGAATGCTACAGAGTCTCAGTTCCCACAGGACTGTGCAAATTTGAACTTTCAATGTTACGACATTTTCCCTGGAAAACTGAATTGTCCCATATGGGTTTCAGTCCAGCAGCACCTGATGAGTGCACAAAGCCAGACAAAGTAATTTAATGTACTGTGACTTATTTAATTTGCTTTAATGTTAACATGATAATTTATTTTATGTTCCTTCCAAGCCTGTTACATTACGTTTTCTCTTTTCCTTAATATAAGCCCAAGATATATTTGTTCGTGCTTCAGCAATGCTTTTGGTACTGTTGCTTCAGGGGAGGTAAAAATACTGGGGTTTTCCTCTGAGAATTTTTGGAGTATTTATCAATTGCCCATGTTGATCAGCATGGATTTGTGTAGGAATGGAATTAGGCCAACACTTGAGGTCACATTTTTGCAAATATTCAGGTACTGAACGAGGCAGGCAAGCAGTAAAATTTGCACACAGGTCAAATTATATTAAGGTCCAGATTCACAAACAGATGAAGACATTGACAGCTGAAAAAGCGTGTAACAATCTCAAAACTGCATGCTATATCAGGGAAGTGCCTAAAATAGGCAATAGGAATTGCTGAAAAGAGAAGAATAGCTGAAATATGACTTGTTGGCTGTTTTATGTGTTAAATTCTTCTCTACACAGTGGCCTAGCTACACCTGAGGTCTGAGAAATGTTTGGTCCCTTGTGTTGTATGCCCTTTGGCAACTATGTTTCTCACAGGTACCAGAGGATATCAAGTGAAATTATCAAGCGTCCGGTGGAATTTACCATCGCAAGATATTGTGGATGTCAAAAGTTTACATACACTCGAAAAGCAGTTAGACAAATTTATGGGAGAAAAATTCAAGTGCTATTAAGCGCAAAGTGTGTCCAAGCCACAGAGTGATGGAGGCTGGAAGAATATGTCAGAATATATATGCCTCCAATTATTTTTATTACTGTGTTTTTTTCTAGATATCTGCTTTTGACTGCATTGGTAGAGAGTATTGGCCTAGATGGACTTTTGCATGCTGCGCTATGGCCATTCTTATGTTCTTCCGTTGGGAGGTGAGAGCACAGCACCACAGCAGACTGAGCTAAACGGTGGAATAAAGGATGGAATGACAATTTGAACAATTTCTATATTCTTTATATAAATACTTAATTCCTAAATGGGTTTCCTGAAAACTCCTTGTGGCTCACAGAAAGAAAAAGACATATTTAAAACACCTGCTTTGTCTTGAAAGACCTGGATTTCCTCATAGAATCACAGAATCATCACAGTCGGAAAGGACCTCTGAGATCACCGAGTCCAACCATACACACACAAAAGAACCCCACAATCTCGGCCACTAGAGCATGCCACATCTAAACGGTTCTTAAATACCTCCAGGGATGGTGACTCCACCACATCCCTGGGCAGGCTGTTCCAGTACCTGACCTCTCTTTCAGTAAAGTAATTTTTCCTAATATCTAATCTAAACCTCCCCTGCCGCAACTTCATACCATTTCCTCTGGTCCTGTCATTATTCCCTTGGGAGAAGAGGCCAACAACCACCTCTCTACAACCTCCTTTCAGGTAGTTGTAGAGGGCAATGAGGTCTCCCCTCAGCCTCCTGCAAACTAAACATGTCCAACATAATGTGTGACTCAGTTTCAGTTTAGGCCAGAGGGAATTTATGTGTGCTCTGCAGTCCAGTCTTAAAATTTCTGCCTGGAAAGTACAAAGATAGGGAAAATGCTTAGGGTGCCTTGGGAAAAGGTCGGGCATCTGGGTAGGAGCAGAAAAAGAGACTGTGATGTAAGTGGCTCTGAGGTAGAGCGGAGAGCTCAGAGTCACCATGCTGTGTCCATGGTTCAGGAATCCACATTGGAAGGAGGATGATACCCGTGGTCTCATCTGTATCCTCTCTAAATTCAGACCCAGAGCTTTCCCTCCACTTTCCAATCTCAAGTACATCATGGTGGATTATTCTGCCCACGGTTCTCCACAGGAGCAGGATGTTAACTGCCACCAGCTGTGCTAAGATCTGGCGTGGCTGTGGTGTAACTCCATGAACACCAATGGATTGCTTCTTGTCTGTGCTGAGTTTGGAATTGTGCTCTCTTCGTATAAAGTTAGGCACACGTCATCCTCTCCTGACTGGGGCTCCATCCCTTACTTGCTATTTTCTTTTATAGTTGCTAGATTTATTTGTTAATTATTATTTAAATTGTGAAAATTGTTTGGAAATAGCTTGTTTTCCTTTTTATAGCTCATTAAAGTTAAGCTTCTGGAAGCAGTATACAGGAGCAATGATAAACAGACTTTAACTGCAGTTTCCTAAGATGGTTCCTTTAATGGGCTCATAAATACAGTTGCTGGTTGTTTATTCTTTCATTACTGGAATCTATGGTTTAACAAAAAACCTCTGGTAAATCTGCAAATATCTTTATTCCCCTTTGTAATGGTTATAGAGAACTTGGGTGCGGATTAGCTCCAGGCCAGCATTCCTCAAGTTTGAGTTCATAATGGCACATGATGTCTTGAGCCAGGAAGTGAAAATGGAGATGACATAATGCTCCTTCCTTGCATTACTGTGAGGAAATCAATCTGGAAGAGGGGAGCAGAATAGATCAGGCAGAAGTTTGTTAGGCTCCATGAGATACAGATGAGGGGGGATCTGATGATCCATGGTGTGCAGGATCTTCATATATATTGCTAGCCATCTTCCTCATTTCTATCTGTTATGTAATTTTAAAAAAAGATTAATTTTTTTAAAAATTAAAACATTTTAGATTTAAAAAATTTAAAAGAAGATTAAAAGAAAACAGCATCAATTTTCATAGATACACTTCTTTTTATTGACATTCATGAGCACATTATTGTAATAAGACATCTCCTTGTAAGCAGGATGACACCTGCTGTATGCAATCAAATGCCATGTTAGTGAGAGGTGTGGTCTATTTCACTTTGAAGGAGAGGGAAATTTGCCCATTTCTGTATGAAGGAGAGGGAAACTTATTTTGAGACGGGCATTACTACATTAAGCCTTGGGCCACCCCATATGCAAAAGCTTATGGACTCCTTTTTTACTCAGTGTCGAGCTTAGTTCACAAATTGCTGTCCTTGAGGATGAAAAGTAAAGTTAAGAAAATTTGAAGAAAAAGTTAAGAAAAGTTTGTCTGACAGCTTCTTTCTTAATTGAAACTTTTGGTGTGTGAGCACTTCCTATCATGGTTATGTATAGATGTGTCTGTAGTTCCCAGTAGCGCAAGGTCTGCTGCCCTTCTGTGCCTGCAAATTGTCTCGCTATGAAAGTAAAAATACATCACATTTTATGGTAATCACTGACTTTTTTTTCTTTTTTAGATTCCACTGTTTCTTTTTTACTTTGTGGCCTCCAGTCTTCATTTCTGTGAAGAAGGTCTTTTTGTTGGAACTTGGATAGCACATTAAAGCTTTGATTTGAACTACTGCCTCGCTTCCCAAGAGACAGGTGTCTCATTTCTCTTCTCAGAATGAACGTGAAGCTATAGGTTCTCATACTGTATCATTATTCATTACCTCCAAAGTTCTCCACCTTTGACAGGAGGTGATGTCTTGACCACATTCTTTCCCCAGAAAAGATGCCACAGAATCAGATAATGATGAAAATACTGTTTCTGGGATTAATAACAAGATTGCCTCAATCCAGACATAAGGCTTATTGCCTTTTTGCTGGCTTTTTTCTTGCATTGTAGGAGCTCAAGGCCAGGAAGGAATGGGAAATGTAGAAGAGAAAAACTATAATAAGCAGCTGGGTTCTGTGTACAAAACACAGTGCCGAAAACTCATGTCTTACTTTCTGAAAGCTCTGACAGCTGCTGGGACCAACTGCTTTGCTATCAGAGCCACACAGGGTAAACAACAGCCAACAGTACCATTTGAAGCTATTGAAAGTATTTAAGATCCCAGATTATCTCTGAAAAGCATCAGCAACATATTTTGGGAGCCATCCTACCCACCTGGGTTATTTCTTCATTAAAGAGGAGAAAGACCCTTTGTGTTCAGAAGGCTTTTCTCACTTTTATTTTTGTCAGTTGTTTCCACAGCAAATCACAAAACCGAACATTAAACACTTTAGAAGAGCTCTGCCTGATGGGTATGCAACAGTTTGGAGGACAAGAGAGATCTGTAATTAATTTTGACCTGCTGAATCACCTAGAGAAGTCATTCATTTATCTTCTGCTCTGCTCCCCTTATGTCTATTGGTGTCGTGAAGTCTTTGTAAAAAGGGATAGACTCTTACCATGAGTTTCAAAAGTCTCAGATCCAACAGGCCCTTAATAGTGACTGGGGCTTCTAGAAGCCACGTTAATTTAAATAATAATAAATTCAAACCAGTAATTATTCCATTCCTATGGAATAGATTAATGGTGGGGGATACACAAAGAGGGTCTTCACTGGCTTTGCCCACATCTGGGGAATGCAGATCCATGCTGTAGGAAGAACAGTTGAGAGAATTGCCACTACTAGATTTCCCTAGCACAAAGGAAGGACTGAAGAAAGAAAAAGCTAACTCTTTAGCCTAATCACTTCGGTGACAGAGTTCTGGCAGTTTGTTGTATGTAAGGGCAGCCTTTGCACATCCCAAGGAAAGGGCCACATGCATTCTTTCTCTTCTGAAAATGATGGACCTTGAAGTCCTCCCATGGAAGAGATTCCATTGCTGACTGATGATATAGAGGCTTTAAATATTCAGGTATTGGCATTCCCCCGTTTCTGAGGAAGTCTGGGCATCTCTAAGAGTGTTCAAAGAGGAAATTTTTTCACCTATGAAAAAAGTCACAAAACAAACATAATTTTCAGAACACTTGTTTGTTATGGCTGTAGGGTAATAAGCCATTAAGTGATCCTTTGTGGCTGTATGGATAATATTTTGCAGGCTGCAGATGGCAGCCTGGACTGACACCCGGTGAATTCATAGTAAATGCTTCCCTGCCCGTTCCAAGGAGCTGCCATGCCACACTTCTGTCTCTGTGGCTTTTGGCAATCTGTTGATTAACTCATACAACCCCATAGTTTGAAGGAAAGACTTCTTATATAAAACCTAGCGGGTGTATTCAACACCATTGTAGTGATGTTGCACCTTCTAGTACCGAGAACATCAGCAAGGATCAGATGGGTAAGCTCTGTAAAATAGCAAAATTCTTGCACAGTTCTTGGATAAAATCAGGCTAACAGATGTCCTCATTACTGATGATCAAGAAAATTGAACCAGCGTTCAAGCATCTGTATGAGGGTGGCTTTACCTGCCACAGAGAATGTGAATTACCTGTCCATCAGTGGGGAATCTTAATTCAAAGACTATCTCTTTGTATGTAATTTGCATAAGCATCAACTTAGAAAGGGCAAACGAGAAAGATTGTTTTATTAGCAATAGGCTGGGTGGTATTAATCTGAGAACTGCAGAGAATTCTTAAACAAAGCGTGTTGATGTGGGAGAAAGAAATAGAATCAGCTGAAAGGTTATTTGCTGAAGAGAAAGATTTGTCTTTTAAGTGTCCTAGAGTGGCAAATAATCTAACTGAAGTTTCTTTCTAACAAATTATGATCTATTTCTTTACCAAGGTGTTGATTTTAAGGATGATCTTTTGTAAAATGACAGCAAGAGTCGATATGTTCATTAAAACCTCAGTTTTTCACTTGGTGGTTTCAGTTCGGTCTTTCTGCACCCCACTTAAAAACCATTTAGTACCTTAGACATTTGCTTAACCAAAACTGTTGTTTGTAGGGGAAATATGAAGCTTAGATCATCTAAACAACTATTAAGTGCCTTCATTATCAGTGTTGTCCTGTGCTATGCAAATATGCCTCAACTAGTTTATGTCAGCTGCCCCAGCACCTGAAGTGGAAGATCCATTTTTGTGGAGTTCCTCATGAAAACTTTTAGGCCGCTTATGGTTTGGATATCTCCATGAGCTTGAAAGATTGAGGAGAACATTGCCTTCTTTTAACTCCTAATTTTAACTCCTGTGTAAAAAGTCACTAAGTTATCCCCATGTTACAACCCATAAATGAAGTTTAACTGCAGAGACGCTGTTGTTTGCCTGAAGAAAGCCTGCGGGAAGGCATCTGGTATTTGCTGGCAAGTACTAGAGGATCAATAAACCATCTTCCGGTGATCAGCCTCATTATTAAAAAATTGTGTGCAATCTTTAATATGAATATATCTGATTTAATCTTCCCGATGGATCAGAGATCTCTTTAGTCACTGACACCTAGATCAGTCTCTTCAAATATTGCTAAGGCATCAATGTCTGAGTTACAGAGTTTTCTCTGTCCCTTTTCTATTATCAGTATTATTTTACATTATATATTGCAACAGGAGGACAGAACTACTGACGTGTTTTCTCTTACAACTTATCATGGTAACATCAGCTCTCTCTGACTAATTTTTTCTTTGTTTTTCACACAAAGAAATATGTTTCACTTTTTGCCCTCAGACTTCTATAGGTTTGTGGAGACCTGCATGTGCAACCCATCCCAATAACCCTCTCCAAGTCACTGTTTTCCAAGTTTTGAGATATAATAATCTGTTGGTATAGTGCACATAATACAAATACAGCAAAATCCTTTGAGGAACACCTGCACTTGATGATATTTTTTCACTGACATCTCTCTTGTATACCAGCCAGCCTGTCTTTAAACCATTTAATATGTGCACCTGTGATATCGTGAGGAGTTCATTTTTTCATCTGACTATCACATGGTACTGAGTCAAACTAACACCTTAATAAATCTATTATCAACGTCACATACAGAATTAAGTCAAATAAGAAAATAATTTTGTTTCATGAGCTGTTCTTATAAAACTGTATTAACTGGTATTAATTATATTTCTACCTTTAATTTTCATTAATTGAATCCCATATCAACTTTAGGATTTCTGTGCTGGAGAGTGAAAACAGATTAACTGGACTGCGGTTACCGAGATGATATCTTTTTCCACTTTGAACATAATTGAGAAGTAAGCATCTTAAGATATATTTCTAACAACCACCTGAATTCTGAAGATCTTGGAGATATCTTTAAGGACTCCTGGCTGTAAGTTTCTTTAGATTTAAGTTACTTGAAAACTTCAAATATTTAGCCAGTTCATTCTCCAGACTGCCTGGAGGCCGCCGTGTTCTTTGCCCAACATGACATCCAGCTCCCTTGCAGTATGAGCGACTTTTCTCACCTCCACCTGGCAGGCTGCTCTCAGGTGACCTTTCTCTTTGGCCATCTGCCTAGAAGCATTGGTGGGAAGCCAACCAGTGGGTGAGCCAAGCAGCTGTCTTGCAGGTGGGACTGGTGCAGGCTCCTTGGATGCTTTCATAAGGAACCAGCTACCTGGAAAGGAATTGTTCTATTTTGTAGGAGGGCAAGTGTATAAAAAAGGAAACTTTTCTTTCACATGGAAAGCATAAAATGTTAAAACTTAATAAGCAGAAAAACTTAATCAAGAAGAAAGTGTCTGCAATTGTGACTCCTCAGCATAAGCTGTAAGATGTCAGATCTCGAAGGCCAGAACCTTGTCATTTGACTTGGAGCATTATTTCACACATTTCTTGAAATTTTATCTATTTTACAGGCAATCTGTCAGGAAAAAAAAAAAAAAAAAGTTGACATACAAGCATTTCTCTTTTGTCTCTTAAATCCACTAGCAAGAAATGGAAGGAAATACTGGATTTCTGTAGGCGGTAATTTTTGGGTACAACTGAAAGAACAAAACATGACAAACACAAATCATCTGAAACACTCAGTTTTACCTTTACCAACTGACTGGAATTTCCTTTTGAAAAACTTAAATAAATCCTGAATAGTTTCAGTCTGATTATATATATTGCTTAAAGTCTTCTGAAACCCGTTAAAAAATGAAATTCTCTCTTTTTTATCTGAATACATATTCATGTGTTTTATAAAGGAAGGAAACATCATTAAATGGAGAATAAGAAATGGCAAGAAATAAAATGATACGATGTGTGGAAAGCACAACAATAACCTCTGTGTTGGTAAACTGGGAGTTATGATTGCAAAGCATGTAGAAGACCCATCCAGAAAAATCTATGAGGAGTGTCCTGGCAGAGGACAGAGCTCTAGGGGTTACCTGTGGAAAGCTGCTGTGTTTTATTTTGTTCTGTTGGATGGGGAAAAATACCTCCCTAGACTCCAGAGAGTCAGGTCAACATTTTTGTTTACTGGCTGAACATTGAGATGAAAGATTTCCCTGCTGTGCAGTCATCTCTTAGTGCAAGACCAGTCCAGAAGACAAGAATAAAACAAAGGGCAAAGCAAATGGCCCAGATGAGAGCTGGTTGGGGAAGACAAATACTGAAAGAGTAATAACAATAATGATGCCAAAACAGGAATGGAGAACGGAAGACCAGCTGAGCATAAATTAGGGAACAAAGAAAATAGGATAATGGGAAAGAGATAAAGATTGGAAGAAAGACAAACACTGGGATGTATTGAAAATTCTGCCCAAGTGATGCTTAAACTCGTGCCATTGTTTTGAAGAACAGCTGTGTAATACTCTTGGGCCAAATGCTTACAAACTTGTTAATGCTGTACCTACCAGTGCGGATTGATCTACAGAGATAAATGGAACAAATTCAACCTTGGTGTACAGACATTTCTGTCCTCTGGGAAGAGGTCATACTTTTACATTTGTCTCATCCTTGTCACAGTTCTTAGATCTGCAGCCAACTTTCTGCATGGCACTGCGTGAATGATGTGAACTATGTCTATAGCTTTAGGCCAAAAACAAACTTGAAAATTGTCTTAAACACACTTAGCACTGTGACTTGCTTTCCTGCCGTTTTTCTTGTGGTTTCAACCATTTTTTCTTACCATGGTTGTAGACCATACAGAGGGGATTCATCTTGGGAATACACAGCTCAGATTTCCTGTGAGTACAGAGCACCATCTCTGCAGCACTGGGGATCCCAGGCTCTTCTCAGTCTCTTCCTCACTGAAAAATTCCAGACATCAGCTTACATGCATTCTTGAATATGCATTTCCATTTAAAGAGTGGAGGTGGAAGATCGGAATGGACTTTGATCCAAGTTCAGCAGAGAGCATGGCTATAGCTTGGGACAGTGATTGAAATCCACAGGTTCTTAGTCTCTTGGTGCCTGCCTTACTGGGTTTGTCTTTTGCTTAGCTGTTGGGAAAAAAAAATCTCTTATGGGACAGAAGACAATTCCTCTAGTATGAAATATGAAATGCAACTGGCCTGCCTCTCCCTCACCTCTGAAACAGAGGACAAAAAAAGAAAATATAACTTTCATTGTTGGTTTGGTCATTAATGACATCCTCCAGTAAATAGCTAAACTGCTGGTTTAGCTAGTGATGCAGTATCTGTCTCAGGTTTTCTTCTTGCCCATTTATTTGATAAATTGGTGCTTCCATCTTCCTTCTCCCTTTGGAGGTTCTAAGCCTCAGTGAATTTGATCACATTCACTCTTGCTGATCCCATGCTGAATGCAGCCAGGTTTTTGTGTGGCCATTTCTGTTACTGTGAAGCTTAGCTAAGCAGTTACATGTATTTTATTTGTTAGTCAGCCGTACAGACACATCAGTATGTGTCCAGTACGCAGTATGGATCTTTGGCTGGCTGAGACATGAGTAGTGTGCAGTACTCCGCAGACACAGTCTCTCCATTACCCTGATTTTGCTAAATGATAAAGATCTAGTGTTATTTGCTTGGCTGTTTTCTTTTTCTTTTATGACATGTCATAATTTTATGTGTTGATAACTGCTGAAACATCTCATTTCATGACTTCAGAGTTTTGTGTAAAGCCTTTTACACTCCTTCCCACAGCATTCTCCTGGAGAAACTGGATGCTCATGGCTTGGACAGGCATATGCTTTGCTGGGTAAAAAACTGGCTGAATGGCTGGGCCCAAATAGTTGTTGTGAATGGAGTTAAATCCAGATGGTGGCTGGTCACAAGTGGTGTTACACAGGGCTCAGTATTGCAGCCAGTTCTGTTTCATATCTTTATCAATGATCTGGACGACGGGGTTGAGCACACCCTCAGTAAGTGTGCAGACAACACCAAGTTGGGTGGGAGTGTAGATCTACTTGAGTTTGGGATGGCTTTACAGAGGGGTCTGGACAGGCTGGATTGATGGGCCAAGGCCAATGATATGACGTTCAACAAGGCCAACTGCCGGGTCTTGAACTTGGGTCACAACAACCCCATGCAGCACTGCAGGTTTGGGGAAGAGTGGCTGGAGCTGCCTGTCAGAAAAGGACCTGTGTATGTTAGTTTACAGCCAGCTGAATGTGAGCCAGCAGTGTGCCCAGGTGGCCAAGAAGGCCAACTGCATTTTGGCATATATAAGAAATAATGTGTCCAGCAGGACTAGAAAAGCGATTGTTCCCCTGTACTTGGCACTGGTAAGGCTCCACCTTGAATACTGTGTCCAGTTTTGGCCCCTTCACTACAAGAAAGGCATTAAGAGTCTGGAACGTGTCCGGAGAAGGGCAACAAAGCTGAGAACAAGGCTTATGAGGAGTGGCTGAGGGAACTAGAGTTGTTTACTCTGGAGAAAAGGATGCTGAGGGGAAACCTTCTTGCTCTCCCCAGCTATCTGAAAGGCGGTTGTAGCAAGGTGGGGGTCAGTCTCTTTTTGTAAATAATGAGTGATAGGATGAGAAGAAATGGCCTCAAGTTGCACCAGGGGAAGTTGCACCAACTGGAGTTGGAAGTGGCCTCTGGACATCTCAAGTCAACTCCATTGCTCAAAGAAAGGCCAGTTAAGAGTTGTTTGCTTAGGGCACTTTCAAGTTATGATTTGAACATCTACAGGGATGTATAATTACCCCCCCTTTGGACCCTTTTCATAAATTTGACCATGCTCATGCTGATTTTTTTTTCCCCTAGGAGATAGTCAGAGTTTTTGGTGTTGCAGCTTATGTTCATTGTTTTTTTGTGTTCCTGTGCTCCTTTGAGAAACAAGAGAAGCTCTGTCTGTGCTACACCCTTCATTTGGTAGCTGTAACACTCTGCGATAAGACTACAGTAAGATCCCCCATGAACTTTCTCTTCTCCAGACTGAACAAAGCCACCTCCTGCAGTTTCTCCCCGTATTTCGTATGCTCAAACTTCCTGGCCATCTTCATGGCCCTGTGCTGGACATGCTAGACATATATGGCCATGTTGATTGGCTTTAGTGTTGCTGGGCACCTCCAATTAATTGGCACAGACATGGGCAATGATTGACTGGGGTTATATGGGACTAATATTACTAAAATATCCAAGGTCACTCTGGGGTTCTAGGAAGGTATGCAAGCTGTAACTAGGAAGGTATGTGACAAAATGATTCCAGAGAAATAAATAATAGTTGACTGGTGAGAGGGGGGGACTATGTTATACTCAGAATTCGAGAAATTCTCTCTCTGCCACCTGAAGCATGACCTGGGAAGAAGAGCATGGGCAGCTGATCCCGTGTTTCATGAAAGGTGGGAATGAGTTTGGAGCCATCAAAACATGGTGGTTTGAATTATTGCTTAAAGGCACAATTAATCAGTTGTATCCTAATGACCTTCAGTGATTTTTTTAAGACATTGCTTTTTACTTAATAACTCTGGCACATGGTTCTTTTTGGCCTTTTGATCTGGGTAGGGTAACTCACACGGGATGGTCAATGCAAAACGAAAGTTCCAGAATCTCCCTTCAAAGGCAGTCTTTTGACCTGCTTTTGTAACCATGTACTCCCGATTACACTTCATATTTTCTGGTTTTGTTTGTTTTTATGTAAGCAGCTGTTTTCTCCCTGCTGTGGTTTAGTTGAGAAAAAACTTAACAAATGTGATTTCAAACTGAACAGAAATTATGTTCCAGCTGAAAACTCCCCAAAGAAATATAAAGCATTAAGGCAAACACACATCTGCTTTTGAATAAAACGAAATCCTCCAAGCGATGTTCAAAGATGTTGTCTAAGTAATTAGCATACTAACAATGAAGTCAGGTGACAAACTGAATTTTTAAGGCAAATAGATAGACAAAGTGGCTTTTGAAAACTTGGACCTAATTCTTCCTTCTAAAATGTTCAAATTTACATAGCACAAATTTACGAGACTTTAAATTAAACTTACAATGAAAACAACCAATGAGAGCAAAGATTTATTTCAGTCCGAGTGAGTTTTAAACCCTATATTACTTTATTTTTGTAAAATCTCCCAGGTGGAACGCCAATAGGGTTTGAAGTTTTGCCCATCGGACAGTTGCTGCTTAAACAGAAAGGATCTTTCTGCTCCCCAATGGTAGCTGTAGGCAGTTGCTATTCTTAAGGAATGTATGGCACTCAACCCCTCTATGCTAAATACGATATATGTATACCATTAAAGACAATCCCCGTATCAGAAAGCTGATAATCAAAATAACCAAAGTAGGTAAAGTCTCAAAAAAACCCCAACATCATAGCGTCTACAGCTTGTAAAACAGAGACTAGGATCTACACAGCAGCTCTATGGTTAGAAGATATCCAGATCAAGGTAGGGATGAATGAAAGAGTGCGTACTTCTCACTTTGGTGCTGCTAGAAGTTCAGTGTTGCTGCAAGGACCACTCCCTTAATAGCAAACATGACAGTCATTTTCTTAGTCTGTTTTGACTGTCCCTACCTCCTGCTATGCTTGAGATGGTCAGATTGCTCTTTCAGTGGACATGGAAACAAGTATAGCAGTCTTATTTTTCCAACTCTTGTGAGTTTTTAACTTTTAGATGGAAAAATTGCAGGTTTTTGTAGCATCCGGTTTCCCATTGCAGGGTCAACACTGAGCTCAGTCTTAATGTTGAGTTTCTCAATAACATTTTAAGAGTTCCCAGTGAACAGTGGATGTTGATAAAACAAATCAAATGACATTAAGAATTGAGCAGTTCTATTGGCACACAGTCAATGGTAGTGGTTGGCAGGGTGAGATCAGGGAAACAAGGGGTCACAGCTCCTCAGGCCATACTTGGAGGTGATTAATCAAAGTCCACCTACATAGCTTGTTTCATCTAAGTTGCATTTATTGTAATGTCACAGTGAGGTACCAAAGAGGCCCCTGGGGTATGGATGCCAAGTTTATCCTGCTAATAATCAGCTTGTAGAGTTCTGCTATATTTGCTACATCACAAATAATAGTGAAGAGATGTCGATACTGGAGTGAAAAGGGAATGTTTTTTCATATGCTCTTTGTTCTGTTCTCACTTTTATGACTGCAAACCAGGAGGAATTTAAATAACACCAAGTAAGTATAAATAAACTGGGTAGCATGATCTCTACACGTTTCATCCTGCCTGTGAGCTGTTACTTAGCTCAGCACATTCACATTAGGAAGGAGAAATCTTGAGATATCTGATGGTGAGGTGGGGTATAGCATTTTCTGCTTGACACATGACTGACCTATCCAACATGACAAAAGCTAGAAAGAAGCACATTCAAGTTTTCCTTTTAAAGATTTTTTTTTTAACCAGTCAGTCCAAGGCTGTTCCTAAGCAATTTTTTTGCTTGTGAAGAGGGTTGTGTGAGAGTGTGGATGGGACAGTGGTGAGGAGATTCATGGTTCCTTGGCAGGGAAAATACCCTCAATGCCTATAAAAGGTGGAAGAATAACTAAAGGAAATATTCTAAAAATGTTGAGGATTTGTTGAATAGGGATCATACTACTTTGCTTAATTTTACTATACAGGAATAATCTGGTAGTTCTGGCCCAGTGTAACTTAGTAACTTCTGTAACTTAGTGTTACAGAATGTACTTTTTGTGTTTGGTTTTGTCTAGTGGACTTGGATTAGATATGTAGGGTCTCTATAGTATGTTAGAGGACAGAGGGGTGTTTAAGTAATGAAACATTTAAGTAGTGAAGCCTAAGTGCATGTCAGAGAAGTAGTTTAGCAACCTTGTTATATCTGAATAAGGGTTCTTGAGCTTTCCTGCAGTAGATGTTCCCAATTTTTGTAAGCTGAAAAATATTGTACCTAGCTGGGAGGAAGATAACTTAATTTGTTTTGTACTGATATCTGTATGCTAGATACCGTGTGTGAAATATTTACTGAAAATAAGACTCGTGTCAGAATGAACAAGGACGTGGAGTGAACTAGTTAGGTAAGTATTTTGTGTTTCACAAAAGGATTCTGCCTCACTACTCCACTCTGTGGAGACCCCACTGGCAGTACTGTGTCCAGCTCTGGAGTCCTCAGCACAGGAATTACATGGATCCTATTGGAGCAGGTCCAGAAGAGACACACAAAAATGATCAGAGGGCTGGAACACCTCTGCTGTGAGGACAAACTGAGAGATTTGTGGTTGCTCAGCCTGGAGAAGGCTCCAGGGAGACCTAAGATCCACCTTTCAGTACTTAAAGGGAAAGATGGGGACAAACTTTTTAGCAGGGCCTGTTATGACAGGACAAGGTGTAATGATTTTCAACTAAAAAAGGTAGATTCATACTAGATATGAGGAAATAATTTTTTATGCTGAGGGTGGTGAGACACTGGCACAGGTTGCCCAGAAAGGTGGGAGATGCCCCATTGCTGGAAATAATTAAGGCCAGGTTGGACAGGACTCTGAGCAACCTGATCTAGTTGAAGATGTCTCTGCCCATTGCAGGGGGGATGGACTAGATGACCTTTAAAGGCCCCTTCCAACTGAAACCATTCTATGATTCTATGAAAGGATTTAGAAAACCTTTCACCTACGTAGTCTGCAGCCGAACACTGGGGTGCAAATTCTCTCAGGCAGAGGATTTGGTGGAGCCTGAGTCTGTCTCATCCTGGGTGAATGCACTGACTTCTGGTTTTAAAAAAATAAATATCTGCTTTTGTGTTTGCAGTGTTTTGTCTGACAGTTGTGCAGTGAACAGGTATGCTAAAGCCGTCTGTGCAGATGGACAACGCAGAAAAAAGCCTAATCAAGCACTTAGTATTTGTTGTGAAATAATTTCTGATATAATGAAGAGTTCAGGAGTAGACATTTTCAGAGTAAGCCCATAAGGAACCCTGAGATACATATGGACTTTTTAAGAACTTCAAGGGTTAGCTGGCAGTCAAACAGTGTGTTTTGGGGACCTTCCTTCTGGACATGTTCTGTGGACTAGATGGAGTAACTGCATGGCTACATCCCATCATCTAATTAATGCTTTATTAAAAATAAGTTGCCCTTGAGAGTCATTGTTGATGCTATTCATCTTGGACTTCCACAGGCCTTCACTGGGAATGCCAACACTGCTAAATATAAGAGGTCAGCGATCGATCAAAGCCAAATAGGACAGATGGGCTCACATCAAATCTGCCAAACAGATCTGTCTTAGAAGGCACTAATCAGAGTGGTCCAGAACAGAGCCATGGAGTGAGGTAATTAATTATGCAGTGTGCAGAATCAGGGTTCAATGCTGCTTCTTCTTCCCTGGTTCTCCTTACTTAAGGGGTGGGGATGTATCCTTTGGGAAACACACTTGTCAATGGTTGTGGTTATGTAGACCAGCAGTCACAGAAATAATGCTCTAATAAACTCTCTTGGCTTCAGAAACAGGGTGGCTTCATGCAAACTGCCTCTCAGAAACAGTCCTTTGAGTGTCTCAACAGGCAAACTATGTCCAGCAATTGTCTGGGGACACTGAGAGTTAGACTGGGACAAATTCATTTAATGACTGTTTCAGCATTTCTGTAATACTG
Source organism: Arenaria interpres (assembly GCA_013399435.1). Classification (NCBI taxonomy): domain Eukaryota; kingdom Metazoa; phylum Chordata; class Aves; order Charadriiformes; family Scolopacidae; genus Arenaria; species Arenaria interpres. The sequence goes on from VXAK01021243.1 coordinate 16,247, forward strand.
ATGATTGTACGCCGGTGCCTAGACTGTTTCCTGAACAGATTTTTATAGTGACAACCTTATTGACTAATGTGGAATCTATGCAATGGCATTGTGTCCCCAGTTCTGGACCCTGATTACGTTTTACCTCCATAATAGAAGATGAGTTGACTTTTCTTGATCTTGTGTATCCTTGAAAACATCAAGATTTTTTTTCCAAAGGACAAAACTAGAGAAAACATCATGTCTATCTGTGTTGCTGTCCAGGGGACTAGATTGGGGACCTCAATGGGGCACCTCCTTGCAAAGTGCAGAGTCAATGTAAGAAGAACTTGGGCAGGGGGACTTTGCCATCGAAGGTTCTTCAGCTTTGCAAAACACTAGGACATAAGCTAGGACCTCCCTTGGTCGAGGGAGGTCATTCTCCTTCTCTACTCTACACTGGTGAGGCCACAACTGGAATACTGCCTCCAGTTCTGGGCCCCACAGTTCAAGAGGGACGGGGAACTACTGGAGAGAGTCCAGCATAGGGTAACAAAGATGATTAAGGGATTGGAGCACCTCCCTTATGAGGAAAGGCTCAAGGAGCTGGGACTCTTTAGCCTGGAGAAGGGAAGGCTGAGGGGAGACCTTATTTATGTTTATAAGTATCTAAAGGGTGAGTTGAANCATGATTCCATGATAACCTGCAAAAAACAGTGCTTAGAACCTGGGCTTAAATGATGTGTCTACACATTACACAAAAGTATGTATTGAAATATAGAAAAGATGTGGTGTTGGGGGATATGGTGTAGGGGAGAACTTTGTAGAGTAGAGTTGATGGTTGGACTCGATGATCCCAAGGGTCTTTTCCAACCTAGATGATTCTATGATTCTATGAACCAAGAACCCCCTTTTTTTTTCACTTTAGTACCTAAACCCTGAACCATATCATAGAATCATAGAATCATAGAATGGTTTGGGTTGGAAGGGACCTTAAAGATCATCTAGTTCCAACCCCCCCTGCCATGGGCAGGGACACCTCCCACTATAGCAGTTGCTCAAAGCCCTCAAAGCCCTATCCAGATCCTATATCCTTCAGATAGAGTTAATTCTTCCTGTATTTCCCTTCATAGTGCAAATTTGTTAGAGCTATAGCAGAGCATTTCCACTACATAAACTTTGGGGGGCAGGAGATGCCCTCCAAGACCATCTGTAAACTGCTGGAATTAAATCAGGTTAATCCATTTATAGAAAAGTGAAATGGAAACATAATTTTAATGTGCTCCATAAGATGAAGCAAGTGAGCTTAGAACTTGAGCTTTGCTGTTACCTAGAAGAAAGAGATTCAGCAAAAACTCAAATCCCATTTCCATATATATTGCTGGTCTTATCACTGTTTTGTCTAAAATGTTGAAGTAATCTTAATTATCTGAACTACAATCAAAAATAAAAGTCAGCACTGTGCTCCATCTTATTAAAATTCAGGGTTGGGATAATGTTACTTTGGAAAAACCTCATGTATATGCCATAAATTAAACTTCCAAGATTCAAATAAATTATCTTCCCAGCCAAATTATTTTCTCGTGCAAAACAGGAGCACTGGAAAAATTCCCTTAAAATGAGTACATTTGGGGTTGATTTCTGGAAAGCAATAACTAATATAAATTAATATACATAGTTTTTTCTAAAATATTATCTAGGAATTGATACATGTGGTTTGCATATGCAGAAATCATTCTTAGCTTCCACCAATTGATTTTGAACACTTCCTTCGGCTGCACATATACATCGGTTCCTCTGTGATGAAAACAGCTACTGCAGTAAAATGTGAACTTGTATACTAATGTAGTTCACTAATGTGAACTAGTATACTAATAAGTATACTGAGTCAAACAGTTTCTATCATTCCCTGTGGTGAGGTGCCAAATGTTTTAAAACTTTTGCTAAGATATTTTTACATTCCTAAGAATTCTGATTTTTGCCTGTCCCAGTTTTTCAGGTGCGAAAGTTAGACATACGCTTGGTGGTATACCTGCTCTCAATTTACACAATGCTTTTATCTCTATATCAATAGTATATGTTCATTTTTATGCATTTGCATGTCAAGCAAGGTCCCATGCCCTAGATTATATATGTGCAAAAGATGAAGGTGGTCCTTTTGTTTCAGTTTTTCAACCATAAATAGACAAAGGGTGAGATAAAGGAGATATCTGTATTTTCTTTTTGTAAACAGAGACCTTTGTCTGCAGCAGAGACAGAAATCAAGCCTTTATCATGAATCCAGTCCTTCATGCCAGGACCAAGCTTCCATCCTCGCTCTATGCATGAGTCTCATTTTCATATTTCATCACATTAATGATTGTTTCCCACAGTTGCATGCTGATTATCCTGCCAGTTAAACAGAAAAACCAGGTTTATATCATCTGCAAAGAAATTAAAACGCCTACACTCTTGACAATAGATCGTTGTATTTACATTACCGTTCTGATATCCAGTTGTACCTGGATCAAATAAAGCCCTATTTGAATTGAATGACAATATTTTCTTAAGACCTACGAGACTATTACTAGGGACTTTAAATGAGTCAGTCCAGTTTCTTCTATAATTCCGTAATAGTAAACTGCTTTCCGAAGGTTTCTTGTCATTTTTCACTCATTTTATAAGGGCAAAGCTGCAGGAAGAATAAGTTACAGAGGAACATTAATTAGCATGAAGCAGCAGGGCTATGTAAATTATGAAGGAGGTGCTTTTTGCTGAGTTACAGATTGACTCCTTTCGTAATCAAATGCCATTTTCAGTACAACTTCTTTTCAGAATGAGACAGGCAGAGAGGAAATAAGCATCTGGTGAAATACATTACTCCTTGTTTCAGATACTTCTTAGGTGGTTGTCTAGAATGACATGACTCAGATGATTAAAAAAAGAACAAATACAGAAAAAAATAGGTCAGAGGTTCTCAGTACCAATTAATTTAGCATTAAAAAGGAATAGAGATGGTTAAGCCTCATGAAAAATTGAAACAGTTCAGAAATGTGAGTAAAATACTGTCTTAATAAGATAATAGGAATTATAGTATTTTGCGTTTTTCTTTGAACCTCTTTATGCCATAGTTCCAAATGGGACCTTATAGACATCAGATGTGTAAAACTCTAGAGCTCTCATGGAACCGTCAGACTATTTCAATTAATACCTGTTTAAGAATGTCACTTTTTCTCATTTTATGTTTTTCAGCAATTAAAAACCATCACTGTACATCATTCTGCAATTATTTTTATCCATTTCCTTTACCAAGGGCCATGTGTGCACCTGTCATATATGCTATTACTCCCCACCGCTGAAATGCAACCATCTCCAGGGCAATTTGGTCTTTGTTGATGCTTATAAATGGAGGCACCAGCTTCCTGACATAGTTCCAGAAATTTAGACCAAAAAATTTTCAGGATGCTCTTTTGTCCCAAGAAGTTTGTTTGCAAGTGGGATTTTCCAGCTGTCTCTCATATATGCATGGGAACATAATACTAGTGCCTCGGCAGGAGAATAAGAGACAGGGGACTGAGTTGACACATCAAATCCCTTCACTGAATACAAGGACCCATTCTCCAATGCAAGTGTGCTTTCCTTGTCATTTGATTAGAGAGAAGAGCACTCTCTAGAGAAAAAGAGTTTTGTTCAGACTAACTCTTCTTCTGCCTAACTCAGAGTTAGATGCCTACTGTGAGCCTGAGTTCAAAATAAGGGTCATTGATTCACACTTCTCCATGGGAAAAAGTAGTCTTGTTGCTTACATTACATTCATCTTACAGATAGCACCCTTTGATCAATGGCTGTGGGTAAAGGATAGCAGGAAGATCTTGTTTCTTTCTTGAACTTAGGCTCTGTAGGGGATGCTACATTTTACTTTTATTGTAGGTGGCCTAAATTGGATCTTGGGCTTAACTGTGACACCTGAATGGAGATGAGTATCACCAATATACTCCAGCAGAAGTGTACAAAGTTTACAGGGGTGGAGGCTCTTATGGCAACAGACACAGCAACTCAGATTTCCTCTTTCATACTCAGTAGATCTATTTTTCTCTGTCTCTTTTACTATTTACTAATCAGAACGGCACGGGTATGGCAACTCCAGAGTCATTCCAGATATTTTGGAGCAAGCTTCATTAACACCTGCTCCTCACCATCATCCTTCCTTCATATGCCAGACATTTCCAGCAGTGAACAGCGTCAAGCTGTCAAGGCAGAATCAGTTTGTCCTCTAACAGCCAAACCTTACTGGGTACGTATCTAACTATGCAAAACCAAGCACTGTGATGTAGCTCCCCATTAACAAGACCTCACCAATAGGTATCACAGAATTGCAACCTTGCTTAGGTTGGAAGTGACCTCTTGTGATCATCTAGTCTGATATGCCTGATCAAACAGGATCAGTTAGAGCAGGATGTCCAGGATGGTCTCCTGGTTAGGTGGCAGGAATTGAAGGAAGCTGGAGATGATGTACTTCAGAAGTTCATGTAGATTCAACTCCCTAGAGCCCAAAGTATTCGCAAGTTCTTTGCTTTTGTCTTGTTTAAATCTCTTTCCCAGTATTTATCATAGAATCATAGAATGGTTTGTGTTGGAAGGAACCTTAAAGATCACGGAGTTCCAACCCCCCCTGCCATGGGCAGGGACACCTCCCACTAGACCAGGTTGCCCAAAGCCC
>VXAK01021243.1:21435-32408 GCA_013399435.1 Arenaria interpres
CCTCTCCAGCCTGTCCAGGTCCCTCTGGATGGCATCTCTTCCCTCCAGCATGTCAACTGCACCACTGAGTGTGGTGTCATCAGCAAACAATTTACTTGACTGAAGTAATGTTTTCACTTACTTTAGTGGCTGGATGGAGAGTGAGGTTGTCACTGGATTACACTGGGACTGCAGATTTTGCCAAGAAGAGGCAGAAGCAAGAGATCCTAGTATGGCTCTGGTGTCACTTATTTTTCCTTTGAGGTGTAAGAGACCAGGAGGAAATATGCAGAGTTGCTGTTTCCAGCCCAGCCTTATGACTCACCTGAAATGTGATTGAGCTTCAGCAGCCTGTGGGCACAGATGGCTTGTAACGGGAAATGGATGGAGACAGGCATTACAAAGAGGGGAGAACAGGGAAAGCAAAGAGAAAAGAGAAGAGGGCTTCCTCTAATAAAATAGGTATCTCTGTTTAAGGCAGTCATTTTTTGTCTTCATCCTTACTGTTCCCTCTTTCTGCCTCGAGGAGTCCCTGACAGGTTATATATCCTACTTCCACAGTGATATTTCCTCCATTGCTGTTTAGTCTGGAAATGAATCTTTTAATCCATCACTCCAGGAATATTTGCCAGCACTGAAATTGCAATTAAACCAGGAAAGGAAGAAATGGCTGTGAAAACAGGATTTTGGTAGAATGGACTGTTTGCAGTCCTATTCTTTTTATTTGGTGGACTGCCTTCTTTTTGTTTAGCAAACAACTTCCAAATAAATGTAAAAAGACCTTTGAATAACCTTGCCTGGGCCAGATTCACTGCTGAGGTAAACTGGGGTAAATTAATTTGCTTTATTGGCTTTTTTTCCGTACTTGTACAGAAGTAGAAAAGAGCAAATTTTCAAATGTGTGGTTCCACAAAAAGATGTGCTTATATAATTTGGATGCATACATTGGATACTTTTTTTCCCCCTTTTAACTGTTCCACTATCATAATAATAGGCTAGAGCCACATCTATGCTAGTAAATTAAATAATGCCAGAGTATGCTCCTCTGCCCTTGGAACTCAGTCATTTCCACTGTTGTGAGAATTGTCCCTGGCATGGTTTCGGCTGGAGGCATCTAGAGTTCCGTTAAATGCCTCCCAAGCCAAAGCTGGGAAGCTTTCAAGTGATGATTCCCAGCAGGCAGTTTGAATATGGACATCTTGCACTGGAGACTGAGAGTTTAAAAGGATGGATAAAAGCTGTACTGTGCCATTTGGCTTCAATGTCAGGGAACAATTCTGTAACATTTTTGTTCATTAGTAAAGATATGAACTGCAGATATGGCCTGCGAGTGTTACCAGCTAATGGAGAACTACCATTAACTTGCATGGTAAGGAACTAAGCTTTTGGTGATGAAAGTCATGATGTCAAATGATCAAATGAATTACCTACAAGACATTATTAGACTGACATTGGGTTAATATTTATCTATCTATCTATTTAGACAGGTAGAAATATAAACAAAACATCTGTCCCAGATACACACTTCGCCATCCTCTGAATGTATAAAATGTACTGTACATTATCTATATGGGGTATACCTGAGCCCTAGACTTAAGACACAATGGGCTTCTTAGACTTATGGATAACGAGTAGACTATAAAATACATCTACTGCTTCTAGCACATGCAAGGTCTTACATGCAGTAGCATGTGAGCTACAGAAATGGTCTGCATGTGTGCAATGAACAGGTCCGGGATTTCTGATAAGCCCACCAGCCTGGTACAAATGCACTAAGTCATTAGCTTTCACCTGATGAATTTTCTAGTCTATAAAAGCAGGATCTGGAGAATATACTAATGCTATCCCTGAAATTACACATCAGGTTCACTTGCTTGATCCCACATTTCTACCTAAAAATCTCACAAAATTGCCGAGTTGAAATGATAGTGACTTACTAGTAACAGCATTGAGTATTTGCTAGTTGAAGGGATGACCGGGCACTTTCCTTTAGGTTAACGAGGACCCAATTACATACAGATTTGCCAATGTGGACTGGAATTAGTTCAAAAAAACCTTTGGGATTGACACTGGTCTTTAGGAAATGGGCATAAACTTATGTTATTAGCTTGGTAATTTATTCAGACTGACTGAGGGAAATAGAAGACACTGAACTTCATCTCACAGATTTTAATGTCGCATCCTATTTCAGAACAGCATCAGACTTCCGAAGTGAAAGTGACACGGGGATGTCTGGAATACAGTATAAACCAGCTAAGTGTTTTTCCACCAATGAAGGCTCTCATCATCCATTAAAAAAATTCATCAGTATTTAAGGACTCCCTTTCTGCCCTTTGCCTCCCAAGACAGAGAGGCCAAATTAATTTACAAAAATGCTGAACTCCTAAAAATTAATGATATCATTACTATTCAATTGCAATACACTGTTGGACAGAGAATCATGTAATGAATAAAGTTCTTTCATCCCATCCTGATCCAGCCTGGTGCTTTAAATATCTGAGTAGTTCTTATCACTTCAATGCAAGTAAATGTGGCCTATATTCAAAAGGACCACTTAAATCTGAGTAATTCGTATTGAGATCAACCACTTGTAAGGCAAAATCAGTCACGTTCTTAACTGCTTACCTGTACCTTAAAATTAAAACGTGCTTAAATGCTTTGATGAGGTAAAATTGTCTGGTCCCTGAGGACACTACTCGTCCTTACTGTCGCCGCCCAACTCCCCTGGGCACCCTCTCTATAACCAAGGACCCGGTTTCAGCCCAGCCCTGCATCATCAGTCCATGCCCCAGTGATGCTGCAGGATGCTGGTCTGCACCTCCACCATAGCCCTGCCTTGCCTGGCCCCAAGCTGTGGGCTGATATCCCAACCTGTCCTCATCCCAGCTCCATCTCTACAGCCTTCTGAGGAAAGGAGGGATGGAAATTTTCAGTGGAACTTCTTTCATAGTGAATCTAAAAATTGCCAGCTGTATAATCCATTTATATGGGAGCTGCATACCTCTTCTCAATTTTTAATATTATGTATTTGAAGTAGTTTTTTTTAAAAGGCTAGGCCAAGTGATTTACACCTCTTTGTAATTAGATGTAGCAATAAGAATAATGTTTCATATTATACTGGAATGTTCTTTTAAACTTTGTCATGTAATTTTAAAAAACTTAATAGATATGGTGATTGGTATCTTAATTCAATTGTTACTTGACTTGTGGGCTACTTTTTGATTTGCTCGAATAAATGGCTAAGTTGTCTGAGACATAATTGTCTTCTGTTAGGGATTTCTTTGAATGCATTTTTAATTTCTAAGTGTTTCAATTCCTGTCTTGTCTATTCAGACACTTTTTTCTTTTTCTAGTAGCATTAGTGCCAATAATGTTAACTGGGTGATACTGCTGAAATAAATCATATATTCAACATGTATATTGTAATTTTCAGAGCTCTCCCTGGACTTTCATCTCATAAGTCCTCATTTTAAAAGGGAAATGAGTATTGTTATCCATATTTTCCAGATAGAGCACTGGGCACAGAAGTGAAATGCCACATTTTCTTATTCCATTTCTAGCTGTCTCCAGGCAGAAGCTTGTGAATCTTGACAGTGCTTGGCATTTCTCTGCTGTTCTCCTGCATACTGAAAATATGACTGAGCTACTGAAGACTACCACCATCAAGCTTTGGTGCTTTGGCTATCTCTATTATAGTAAATTATATGTGTGTGAGACCACTCTCTATCTGTGAGAACAATCGGCATAACATGAAAAATGTCTATGTGACTAAATCTCTTCAACTTCAAATGGGGAAGATTGCAAGCAACCTGTCTGTAGGATCAAGAGTGGTTTCTGGTTTATGCTATCACCAGTGTCAGAGAAATGTCATGGATAATGCTAGTTGCCCTTTGCCAAAAACTGTGCCATGGACTACTCTAACAAAATAGATAATAGTATTCCATTGTCTTTACATTTTCACAAGCACTGTCTTATTTAGTAGTACAGTCTCAGCTTTTGTGTCTGTAGGTCCAAGTGCCCATCAAAGCACCTGCTGGGATACCACATTGTTCTTCAGGAATTACGTGATCACATATAAAACACTTTTCCAGACAGCAGTGGTGAACTTGCATAGCTTCATGCTAGATGTTGGTATTTTTCATTTTCAGTCTCATCAAGAAGTTGGTGATCATCAACTCTGAAAGCAAAGATCGCTAGCAAAGATCCTATAGATATGTGACACACAGTTTTGATATTCACAGGTTCACCATTTTTGGCATAGACACCAGGCAAGATATTGACCATTTTCTCCATGTTTTTGAGGCCACTGTTCAGAAAGTCTTGGTAAAAACAGTTCTCTGTGTGCTCTGATACTTGCACAGAAGAAACTATGATAAAGTCTGTGCCATGTCATTTTTACATGGATGGGACTAGCACACATGGCTCTTAAAAACTGTCTTCCCTTACATTCTGTGAACAGGTAAAGGACTGAAGGGACTGTAGCTACTCATTGCTCCCTAGATTTCACTTGACTTACTATGCTGGCACTATATTATAAATAGGAGGACCAGACTGGACTTTTAGAAAGGAAATTTTGGGTGGGGGTCAGGACTACTGGAGCATGGCCTGAAAATGTGGCATTTGGGGTAAGGTACTATCAGATGTAGAACACCTCAGGCTATGAGCTATAGGACTACACGTAGGGACACCTTGGAGCAAGGGCTAATTATCCTCCAGATTTGCACATGGTGTTTCTTGTTGGGTGATTTCAGTATCCCTCAGAGGATAATCTGGGAATTTAGCTTCAAAGGCACAGCCCAACATGCCCATCAAGGCACTGGAAGTAGAATGCAGTCTTTAATGATCCCAGCCCATGTCTGTAGAAAAAATCTTATCCTTGTTATTGACAGTGGGAGAAAAGAAATGGAGGTTGTTTTCTACATTTAAAAGTAGAAAGGACTATTTATATGTGATTTGCCCAGTGACAGGACAAGAGGAAATGGGCATAAACTTGAACAGAAGTTGTTTCATCTAAACATGGGGAGGAACTTCTTCACTTCAAGGGTGACAGAGCCCTGGAACAGGCTGCCCAGAGAGGTGGTGGAGTCTCTGTCTCTGGAGACATTCAAAACCCGCCTGGACACGTTCCTGTACAACCTGCTCTGGGTGGACCTGCTCTGTCAGGGGGGTTGGACTAGGTGATCTCCAGAGGTCTCTTTCAACCCCATATCATTCATTCATTCTGTGATTTTGTTCAGTTGATCAGGTAATTTTTTTGCCTTTCTTTATTTCTATCCAACTTGGCTGTCTGTGAATGTGAACATTTTTATCCCAGAGATCTGGAATGATATCTCACTGTAATACATACAAACATAATGAGACCCCTTGTGCTGGAAGGAATAAATCACTGTAGGTTTTGTTTGCCAACCTGCAGATCTCACTGTATCTGTGCGTGCTATAATGACTCGCCTCCATCAAAGGCATCTGACCAAGAGGCTGCTCTTCAAGTATTTTATTCAGCAGTGTACTGGACCTCGCCGGGATAGAATTAACTTTCTTCATAGCAGCTTGGATGCTGCTGTGTTTTATATTTGTGTCCAAAACAATACTGATAACATACTACTATTCTAGCTATTGCTGAACAGTGTTCGCACAGCATCAAGGCCGCCTCTGTTTCTCACTCTGCTCCTCCAGTGAATACTCTGGGGGTTGCACAATAGGTTGTGAGTGGACACAACCAAGCAGATGACCCAAACTAACCAAAGAGATAGTCCATATCATACAATGTCATGCGCAGCAACAAAAAGGAAAAAGAGGGAGTTTTAGGAAGATTAGATTATTTTATTTTTTCTTGCTCAGGAACTGCCTGGACATCATTTTACCCATGAGGGGTGGTGATTGCCTTTGCGTTGCTTGTTTTGTTGTTTGTTTGGGTTTTATTCTTTCTTTCTTCTTCTACTTATTAAACTTTTTTGTTTAATCTCAAACCCCAGGTTTTCCTGCTTTTACTCTTCCTTTCCATTTCCCCCAACCCACTGAGGGTGAGGGAGGGGAGGGAGCATGTGGCTGTGTAGCGCTTAGCTGCCTGCTAGGGTGAACACACAACAAGCAATTAAACAATACATTCGAGAAAACAAAATAGCAAAAAACAAAATTGCAAAACGCTTACTCTCATCTAATCTTGTGCTTTGCTGTGAGCTCAATAAGGTAAAGATTCTTTGTGAGGTACGGGAATTAACTTGCATGCTTCTCTGGGGATAAGGAGGTATGTCTGCAGTGGAGACACTGAACAAGCTGGCTTAGAAAGGGGAGCCATTTAGTGACGGTAGGATGGAATTTCTCAGCAGGACTAATTAGCCCAGGCAAAGCGCAGTTTCAGTGCAGTGCTTCTAGCATCCTGATACTGTGTTGTTAGTTGTATAAACATCACTCTCCCTGCATCCCGCCTGGCCTTCAGGCAGCTCAGTTTTCTAATATCTTCACTCTCCCTGTATGCTCAGAGGCCAATTTCCATAATGCTCTCTCATTTCTTTGTGTCAAGGCCTGGTTATGACCTCTTCTTTCCACCTCTGATATTTATTTTTTTTCCCGTTAGTTTCCAGGCAAGTAATTCAGGAAACATACCAGTGATGGTGGTGTTGCTAATTAGAAGCTGCTCAGTCTTTACAGCATGTAAGCAGTGCTCTGAATGACATAGCTTATTGTGGGGTGAGAAAAGGGAATCATTCTGCTCTCTCCTTGAGAGTCTGACACACCATCATACAGGTCCATTGCTGAAATTCCTCTGTTATAGATGCCTGTCTTACAGAAACCTTCCTGTTTTTATCAGAAGAAACTGAAGACTCGATGCCAACTTAAAAACAAAGGCAAGTCCCATTTCCCACTCCTTGTTACCAGAAGAGCACAAGTAGGAACAGAGCATCTCCTTACTCTTGTACCCAGAACTAAGCTGCAGGTATTTTGCATCATGGAGTTAACTTCACCTAACCTTGGGCATCTAAATGTCAGGCAATCTGACTAATCTACCTTTAGATGCCCTAAAGATCTGTGAGATGATTCTCAGTTTAAAGGAGATTTACTGTTCGGTTTCAGTGCTCTGTTGCAGCATGAACACCATGACACATTCTAGCCGTAGATGAATTTTATCTCCAGGTGTGTACAGCAGTATTGAAGTCTCAGTCACTCTCACGCGGAGCCAGTGCTAGTGATGTACAGATTTTAGAGAGATCAGTCAGGGCCGATATGCCTTCAGTCCTTGAGTCATTGAATTTGTCTTTGTATGCCAATTTGTAAATTCCTTATTTAGGCACTTTAATAAAAGCAGCCCAATGTCTTGATCCTATCTATAAATGTTTAAAATGCTTTGTTTCTGTGATAAAATAACAGGTTTGTTAATTAAAATTATTAAGTAATATCCCTCCTGGAAGCTGGGTCTTTAAGCATTTGAGAGACACTGATCTCATGTGCCATACGTGCACAGGTACTTAACACACCCTTTTACTTCTTCCCTTTATTATTTTCATTTAGAGAAAAACAAATTACCCCATGACTGAGGCTGAACATTTGGTTCCTTTGATTATTACAGCAGGCTCAGCCATGTAGTCAAACACTGTGAGGCCATTCATTAATTTTCCAGGTTGCTCCAACTGAGCTTTAAAGATTTTTAATCAGTCCCTGTGCTGTGATACTGTGCCCCCTTATGCAAAGATTTTATGCAGTGCTGAAAGTTCCTTTACCGTATAAAAGGAATCTGCAAGAATGCTTGCCAAAGAATGGTCGTTTTCAGACAAACAGCATATAGGTCCCTAGTGGGTGGTGCAAGAGAGCTAAAATGTGAGAGACTTTATTTGACACCAACTTCTTAATCCTGCAAGGTGACTAAGAGTAGTCTTCATGGTCTATAAATGCTTGTAGAATACAAGTCATACAATCTTCCAGAATCCACATAAAATGATCAGATTTATTGCCTGTGGGAATTACTGTTGCCCTGAGTGAAAGGTCTACATGACTGCTCCGATCTAGATATTTATGCCACCTACTATGATCTCTGAAACATTTCTTCCTTGATGAGTCTGTGGTGTTCATTGCAAGAGCTGACTGCTTTGGGTCAATGAATTGAACAGAAAAATAAGGCACTTTCAGGTGGTTATAATGGGTGAGCAAGTGAACATGAACTCCTAGAATGAACTTGTTAAGAAAGGTAATCCTTGGATGAATAACTGTTGTAGACGAGTCATTTTGGTCTTAGATACAACTTTGCACTATGTGAAACTCAATGTCCACAGTCAAAAATACTGATAAAATTGGAGAGGATGGAGAAGAACCTCAAAAATTATTCAAGGACTGAAGAAAAAAGACTTAGTGAAAGAGGTTAACCAGCTTTTGTGTCAAAATGACAGAAAGGTATCATTATAGTATTCAGGAATAAACTATTGGATAACAATTGATGTTTTATTCTAGCAAAGATGGCTTAATGAGAACCTAGATTGGAATTTGAAGCCTGGCAGACTTAAATGAGAGACTAGGAGAAAATAAGATTTAAACGGACTAGGAGGAAGAAGTGATCTGCTCCTTGTGGAAATGAGGCTCTCCTCATATCATTGGATTAAGTCTGGATACATTGCTGAAAGTTGATATACCAGACACAAATTGCTGTGCTCTATGGAGGGTAAATCCGTAATACACAGGAGGTCAGACTAGTTATTTTCATGATTGCTAGTGTATTAACCTCTACGAACTGCTGAACTTAAATAGCTGTACTATGATTTTTCACAGATAGAGGGTTGCTTTACAGACAGGGCTAGGTTAAAAAGTACTGATATTTTTGTGTGAACAATTGGAAGTGTTCAGTACTTAAATGTTTTAGTACTGTGGTCTAGATTTTTATTCAAGGTGAGGTTCCCACTGGCTACAGTTGTCACTGTGAAAGTTTTGAGGCTTGTGTTGGATTTATGTAAAAATTTGATGGTTAAGGCTTTCCTAGTGTTACCAAAAAAATATCTGGCAGCAGCAAGGGTAGAATGCAGTCTGGCCAGGACAACTTTTAGCTGTATTGCTGATAACAGCGTCTTTCCTTTTCCTGTCATCCCACCTCTTATGACTTTATGTTGTCCTCACACACATTTGTTGCTTGATGGCAATCCGCTTTCTGATAAAGGGGTATAAAATCATCATAGGTGAAAATGTTTTTAAAGACTCCCTCATGTGCTAGGAGCCAAATTAGTGGACACATCCTCAAAAGATTTTTAAATTTCCTGGCATAAACTTGTTTAAATCCCCTGTCCATTTGAAACAGTACTGTCCCTTTAGGGACAATAACTGTTCCAGTAGGGACAGTTATGCTTCATAGTATAAATTCATACTAGATGTACTTTGGCCTAGGGAATACTTTGTAGTATGTATGTGTGTGTGTATATATATATGTATACACATATATATGTATTTATATATCCCTGTTCATGGACATGGAATTTATATGCAAAGCATAGGATGCATCTCACTGTGGTGCCTCAGTTGTTTGTTGGGAGAATCTAAATACTGAATGCCTACTACAGGAAGATGGACTGAATAAATCTTACTTGGTTAATCATAATGTTATGCTACTTCCTTTGTGGAGAGGGAAACAATCAAGTCTTCTGCTCTGGACTTTGTGTCATTTCTAATTAGTTATTCAGCTCAGATACTGATATGCATAACATTATGGGAACAATAGGCACATGGAAGAACCAGAAAAAATAGTGGCATTTTAAATTCCAGAATACAGAGTATGACAAAGCTGTGAACAAAAGAAAGCTGCAAGAAGAAGATGACTGTGAGCTGAGAATTGCAATATGTCCGTGAGCCAAGAAATTATATTGGTATTTAGGGCTGATGCAGCACAGATGATATGAACAAAAAACTCAAGGTGATAAATAAAGTCAGATTATTCTTAGACAGAGTCACATACATTATATAGCAGTGAGACAAAATAGATCAAGAAATGCTGATTAAAAAAAAAAAAGCTTGCAAGGTTAGAGGAATTTTAATCATGGGGAATTTTAATTACACTGATATTGATCAGTATCACAACTCTGAATACCCTTCCCTTACACAAACTCTGAACACTGTGCTCTTGAAGTAATGGTTCTGCTTATGCACATTGTTGAACAGGCTGCAGAGCTTGTGACTGGTTGCTTTTTGGCCTTTTAAGACATCACAAGAAATGAGCCTACTATACAATTCACATTGAGATGTCTGGTTCTTTGATGGGGTTAAAGAATGGTGGAAAAAACCGGTTCTTTTCTTCTACTGTTTATAATAATTTTGATGCAGTTAAGAATAGTTTATATTATAGAAAATGGGTGTCATTGCTCAGTTGCCCAACATTACTGATTGAATCTCATGGGAAAACAGGTGAGGAAGACAGTCATAATCAGAAGTTCTTATCCTAGCATTATTTACTTCTTATTCTCCTCCTCCTAAATTTGTTACATTGCAAGGACATTCCTAGCTGCTGTTAAACTATTTCTAGGAACAATGGGAAGAATGTAAAGCTTTCTCTTACTGAAAAGAAATAGAAAATACTAGAAATAAATTGATTTTGAAGATCTTGATGTATGGGTAAAAGCAACCCTAATAAAAGAAAATTTATTTGTGCTTATGGAAAAAGATAAGAATGCAACAGAATCCAGATTATGCAATAGTCACCATAGGCCTCCTGCAGCAAAGTAGAAACCTTCCTACAAGGACCGAATGCATCTTTCAAGTTGACATCTTCCTTGATTTTCCATGATGTCATGGGGAGCAGAAAATAGACGGTATCATGCTGGATTATGGCAAGTGCACAGACTTGCACTTCAAAATCTGTAATATTAAGCAAGAACTTTGAAATGACAACATTAAACCCTGTGCTTTTGCATAGGTTTTTTTGTGGTTGTTTTGTTTGTTTGTTTCTTTTTTAAATAAAAAGCATCACTCAGAAGACAATCTGATACAGAGTATGAACCAAAAGACCTTTTTCATGCTGGGACTGTTTA
>VXAK01021243.1:32695-50698 GCA_013399435.1 Arenaria interpres
TTGGATGTGTTTAAGAGTTGTTTAAATGTGGTGCTGGGGGATGTGGTGTAGGGGAAAACTTTGTAGAGCAGGGTAGATGGTTGGACTTGATGATCCCAAGGGTCTTTTCCAACATAAATGATTATATGATTCTATGATTCTATGTAGTTATCTGAAACATCTGAAATATACTTTTAACACGGGAGCAATTGCAGTCTTGGGGAAGCCACTAGCACTATGACTGCAGCCTTGAGTTCAAATGTGACCTGAAATGTTTAAAATCCAAAGTGATATATTATTTTTTTCCAGGAATGTGGCAAGACCCTAAATTATTGTAGGTCCTAACAGTCCTATAGCAGGGACTGTTTCTATTGCTTACGGAACTTATTTATTACAAAGGACTGTTTAGTAAGTAGACTATTTAATGCAGAAATAAGACTAAATTCAACAGATTGCAGTGTGAAAGTTTTTTATTTGTTGTTATCAATAAGATCAAAGTTTGGGGCTAAGTAAAAATGGACATGAGAACGACTTACATCAATGTAGAGAAAAACAAGCCAAAACCAAACAGAAAAGTCAAGCATTTCAATAGACCTGTCTCCACCTCAAAATCTTATTTTGAGGATTTGAGTGAATCTAAACAGTATGAAACTAGTTAATAAACTTTTGACTAGTGTCCAAATACAAAGATGCTGAGAAACAAGAAGGCAATTGGAGATGATTCAGACACAGTAGATGTGCTGAAGACCATTGATGTAATTTTCTTGACAATATTCAGTGGCTGTTACCTGTAACTGGGGTTGAGGGACATTTCCTAACTCTGAAGAAATTATCAGAATTTGCTTTTCCTTTTTGAAATCTTAGCACATGCCTTGGATCTAAACACTTGTAAATCATTCTGTGGTTTATTACCACAAAATCAGCTTCAAATTAAGCAGTATACCTTCAGCTGTTTCCCTTGCTCTTCATTGTTTTTCAGCAGAAAGAGACGACCTATGAGTTTAATTCTGGTAAAAACTCCATGTCAAAAATTCTCTGACTCCAAGTTGTTTAATTTAGTGCTACAGGGGAAATAAGCTTATTCACAGTAGCTGGTGGCCTTACAATCTAGTGTGATCATATTCAGGCTAAAAGGGTCAAGACCTTTAAATGATTACCCAAATAATTTACAGGAGGGACACTTTTTTCCTCCTACTAGATCAATATTTCTCCAGAAAAAGAAGTCTGTATGTAGAGAAGGAACACTAGATTCCCAGAAAATAAAAACCACCTGGTTTACTTATTCCATTGTGATTAGATTCATTCCAGTGTTTCCATCTGAATTCTTAGCCAAACTTCACCGTTAACTAAAGCTTTCTAATAAAAAATACTAATGCAAACAATTTACACAAAACATAATATTGGCAGAAAGGTATGCCTAAAGACTCACTTCTGCAGAAAAAATATATTAACAGTATACCTTATTCCAGTGAGCAATGCAGATATATAAGACTCCAGTGAATTGCTGAGCAGGGATAGAGAACATATGGAACTCAGAGTTAACACGAAATGTAAAAATTGTACTCATTAAGTCAAACAACCTGATGAGATTGCCTTCCTGCTTCATCTATATTTCAGCAGGTCATACGCTGGTTCTTTACCTTTGGAAGGCAAACTCCATTGAGAAAGGCTGCACAGCAAAGAAACTTCAGGAAGATGTGAGCCTGAGTAAGTGCAGGATTAGACCAGCTGCAGAATTTGACAAAATTTCTCTCCTATTAACATGTGGAACTTTTTCACTTTGTTCTTCCAGGCCAATCTGAAGTAAAGGTTTTAGAATATTATTGATATTCGTTAGCATAAGCCCTTTACTCAAAACTTTCATAATGTGACCTGTCTATATACCTCATGTACATTAGTGTGCTCTTGTTGTACTGTCAGCGTTTTCTGCGGGTAGCTAATTCTATCATATGATTTTCAGTCACAGAATTCTGTGGGATTAATTTCAATAGTCAAGAATTCCTACCTTTCCGATGACTGTGTTGTAAAGATCCTCACAGAAAATACTGAAGATTTAGTATTTATTCCAATTTTACATTTATATGAAATGTAGATTTTCACATTTATTAAATTAATCAATTTTAGATATGAAGAAAATTGGAAGAACCCTTTTTTTAATAGTCATACTTACATTCAGAAAGGTTGTTATTGCTGAGTGACAACATGGGAAGTTATACTATTGAATTAAATGTAAAATGTTAGAAGGCTTGTCATACTTCATAATCCAAAGATTATCTAGTAATTGCTACTTTAGCAGTACCCCTTGGACAGGTCAAATTCCTTGCAACCCAGGCTGTAACTGGATCAGATAGAGCTGAGTCTCTTGAATAACACAGAGGAATCTCCAAACCGGACACAACATCTAAGTGGTCCTGTGAACACCTGTAACAAATACGGATTACTGTATTGAAAAGCTATGCATCTTTTAGCCCTGAAAATTCAGTCATTCGTATTGTGCAAGGAAGATATTTTGAGTGGGGAGGAAACACAAAGCCTATGTCACACTCTTTTATCAAACCTTGGAAAGGAAAAGGTGCTCATTAAAGTCAGATGATCACATTTGCCATTTCAGACAAAAGGGAATTAGGAAGAGAGGACACCTCATCATTCAGTGAAAATAGAAGTGTCATCTGCATATAAATGCTTAAGGCTTTCCACAGCCATCAGTCAGGTTTATAATAAGGAGAAAAGTACAGTAGGAGATGTAACACTGACCCTGGCAATACAGATAATCAAATGGGCTTGGGGAAAAAATTATCTCAGAGTAAAGGTCTGTAGGATGAGTGTATTGTGGGGATGGAAAAGGAGAGATACCAGACTGGGACAAAAAGGGAACATCAGGTTAGAACACCACATTGAGAGGCAGTGAGAATGAAAGCTTAAGTACTGTGTTTCATTTACCTCTTTTTGTTATATGGCAGAGGAGATGTGATTTTCCTTTAGAGAGGTGATTCTGGAAACGATAATGCAGGTTTCTGAGTAGGAAAAGTCAGCAAAAGCTTTTCCTGCTGATGTTTCACCATGAACAGTAACGGACCTGCTCTCTGAGTTGGGCCAACTGAAGGGAGCATGCCGTGCCGGTGGCTATGCCTCATGGGGCCACTCTTTGCAGAAGGGTCAAGCAGCTCCCCAAGGAAACAGCCATTTAGGGAATTGCGAGATTCCACACCAATGGTTGTTTAGGAGAGAGGGACAAGGATTCATTTTACTTTTCACTCACCAGCAGAAAACCCTGGAAATTCTTTTCATCATTTCCAATCTGATTTAACTGAATTTCTGAGGAAGGCTGGGCTGGGACTATGCAGAACTTGAATATATTTCCCAAGACTCGCTTGTATGAACTTGGAGAAGTGATTTACTCCCTGTGCACTAATTTTTTTGTTGTCAAGGAGCGATACATGTCCTTCACTTTATAGGAATTCTTTATTTAGCTAGTGAGCTTGTTGGTACACTAATGGTGTTTTTTATAGCTTAGATATAGTTGGATCATCTACATATAAGCGTTGGTGATACAAGAGCAGTCCTAGAAATAGGTTAAAATAAAAGGCAAGTCAGGCTGATGACAAAAACTTTTCCTTTCTCTCAAGAACAGCAGAAGTGTGGATTCATGTAGCATGTTAATCAGACTTAAAAATCCTCACACCATTCAATGGAACAGCCTTTTTTTCATTGGTATAACTTGCTTTAACAAAGTAAGGAAGTTTTTGGGTAGGGAATACCTCTGCACTGCCTGTGTGCTAGCTCAGATTTAGATTCATGAAGGTAGATGGTCAAGGTATCCCAGGAATGGACAGAGAAAAGATTTAAAAGCTGAGTTTGATCTGAATTTTTGAGAAATGGTAGAGCATTTCTCCAGAGTGCGTTACTGAGATCGCTGGAGGACATTTGGATGTTAGTCCGAAAGTGCAGGAAGCACTCCAAATCTCTGACCACAGACCACGTTTAGCTTAAAAATTATATAATTAAAAGAAAAAACAACTGAACCCCCCACTATTGATAGATTGATTCAATTTATCCAATGGTTTTGAACTTTCAGCTTGCAGATAGTTCACATTTTTAAACCTTTCTGTTCTACTATATAGATTGTTGTCTTTTGTTGCATAAGAGTTTTTAACGTATTCTTAATCCTAAAGCTGGAGCTTAAAAGAAAATACTGAATATCACTGAGAAGAGAGAGAGAGAAAGAATCATCATGGCAACAGATCTTACACTCTAGCTTGGCAGCTTAGAGGATCTCTGACATTTGCTTACAGGTTCTTAGATTGCACAGGATTTATGTTTTTTGCCTTTCTTTGACCCATCTCCACAGATGGGATACAGAAATAGAAACAGTGCTTTGAATATAATTTTCTGCAGAGCTTTTCCTGCTTTTCAAGGGTTTTCTTCTTCTTCCGTGGGAGGACTAGTTCTTCTTTCTAACCATATTTAAGAAGGGGCAAACTCAAAATAATTTTGCATCCAAGAGCATGCATATCACTGCTTTGCAGTTACATTTGCATTACATTTCTGGCAATGGTCATGAATGACTGGCATCAGTTCTGACTCATTATTCATTCCTCGAAGGACTTGGCATATCAGCAAGAGGCAAAAAACTCACATTCAATTTCATATTGTTTCTTCTGACAGGCAGATGCACCATGAGCAATTTTGCTGGAGGAATCACCTGGGAAGTGGAAAAGGAAAGTGAACTCTGGAAGTCCCAGAAAGGGGCACATTTCTGCAGCAATTTGACTTGTGTGAAGAAAATGACTATCATCAAAAGGATTACAAATGACAACGTTTACCCAGCTCATTCAAATAGAAGTCAGACAGGTAGTAAATGTGCTGGACAGTAATTGCCACTGTAATGGAGCCACTTCTGGTGAGTGACAAAATAGCACTGTGATGGAGAAGAGGGGGATAAAGGGAATGATTATACAGATTAGATCAAAAGTAAGTGACACATGTGACAGGAAGTGAACGTGGGTATTAGAGCCAAAGTCTCAGAGACATCTGTGATTTTTTCCTTCGTGCTATTCTCCACTCTTACACCTCTTGCTTCCCAGTCTGCGGGCCTCCTTTGAGCAGACTTTTAGCAAAGAAGTGAGATACCTCCCAGACTTATTAAACATTGCAATAAGCCCTGATTTTTAATTTTCATAAGCCAGTCACACATTACCATCAGCAATGAGAACTTGCTTTTCCCCTTTGATACGCCCTAAAGGCTCTGTAAGCATCTGTGGGCTGTCTTCGTAGCCATTTTTTAACTATATTCTATCAACCTTGACTGACAATGTTATTGACAAATGCCTTTGTGACATCACGACTAACTAAATTAATAGCAGCAAATGTGTCAATTAATTTTAAAATACAGAAAACAAACCACCTTCCTTTTCAAATGATACTAACACAGACAAAGACAGGCAGGGTCATTTATCAGCCATTTCTCCTTAATTTGAGACATCTTCAGTGATAAATGCCTGCTTGATTAAGTGGGACAGTCATTCATATTAACTATGGGAGATAAGGCTATCAACACTCAGTTGAACATTTAAAGCTTTAGGAAGCAGCTCTGTGAAAGGAATCTTTAAAGGAATTTCTGTCACAGACAGCTCTGTAAAGTGGGGTTGGCTGGCCTTTCTCCTACCAGATGTCAACATCCTCCTTTAACCCAAGACCCACTGGTTCAAGAGGAGGAGGTAAGCCCTGCTGGTCCTTCAACAGTGAGCAGAGAAGCCTGCGGACCCTCTCATCAGGAGCAGCTACACAGGGTAGTGTTCCAGCAGGGGACCGTGTGCCCTTGAGATCGTTTCTTCTATGGAGCATGACAAGAGAACCACGGGTGGCAAAGGCTCTAAAGGGCAAGGACAGGAAGGAATGAGAAGCTAGTAATTGTGTGGGACATTACATGCTCATACACACATAAACATTTTAAAGGAGCTCAAAGTCACTCATTTCAAAGTCAGAATTATGTTTGCAACTACAACTTCAATTCAGTGCTGCATGTGTATGTTTTAAAATTAATTTTAACATCACAGGATCCCATATCATTTCCCACCTGGACTCTTGTCTCACTTACAGAAAAATGAGACTCAGGCAGTCACCTGGCATATAAAAACTGAGCCCTAGCAGTTAAAGTTCAGCAAGGTCAAAATCCCCTGGAAGCAGGACCTTATTATGGGAAACATGCGGTAACTGCAGTAAAAGAAAGGACCACCTACAGCTATTAAAAATACATGGAACATTGTCTCCCTCCAGAACATTGCCACTGATGTTTTTCAATTACACTGATGTGAGTTTTAATCAGATTGAAATATGTCTACATAATTAGCTATAGGGACATTTGACTGATGTAGCAACATCAGCAGAGAAGTAAAAAACAGCCATAATATCTATAATGCTATGATAATGAACAATTAGAAACAGCAATGTGTTATCTGCATTCTAATTGCTCTTTGTAGTGCTCAGAGAGGTTTGATCGAGGATGTGGGTTTTGCTTAGATTCTTGCACAAAGCCCATTTACAGCAACAGAAAATTTTATGTTGCCTTTTGTGGGCTTTGGGTGAAATAATCCCTGGACAAAGAGAAGGAAGAGCACAGAAGCCAAGGTTAGAATTGCAATGTCTTCAGAATAGGAGCAAATCAGAGACCCCTTTCCAATGTCGGTGATTTAAATTTCATAGAATCATACAATGGTTAGAGTTGGAAGGGACCTTAAAGATCATCAAGTTCCAACCTCCCTGCCATGAGCAGGGACACCTCCACTAGAGGAGGTTGCTCAAAGCCCCATCCAACCTGGTCTTAAACACTTCCAGGGATGGGGCATCCACAGCTTCTCTGGGCAACCAGTGCTTCACTACCCTCACAGTAAAGAATTTCTTCCTAATATCTAATCTAAATCTCCCCTCTTCCAGTTTAAAACCATTACCCCTTGTCCTGTCAATTGTATTCTGTACCCCTTTGTTCCACTTTCTAGCTGGCCTGTACATTTCTGAGGCATGGAATATGTGGAAGGTCCTGCATGTGATGTGCTGTGCTGGTATTTCTGTGTCAGCACTGTCTTCATCTGTTTGGCAGGGACATTTTGTAAAAGGAAGCCAGTTCTTCACCCAAATGTTATGGAGGCAAGAATTTGTAGGATCTTCAGTTAGTGGCCACTTGGTTTAACCTAAAAAGAAAGGTTGCGTGCCTTCTAAGGAGCTGTTGAAGAGAGAAAGAAGCTTATATACTAGGCTCTCCAATCTGTCATTGGCAGAGGTTATGGTAAGCTTATAGCAGAGGCAACTCCTATGGATATGCCAGATGGTGAGATAAGAGGGAACAAATTGCTCACTGGAGAAGATGACCCTATTGTGTAGTTTATTGCTGGGCCCAGTCCCAGCATAGGCCCTATGAAACATAATTTCTAAAGGTAGTATATGAAGTTGTGGTTTTAACTCCTGTTGGGATAGCAGGTGTGCAGGCAGTCTGAGAACGAAAGGACTAAGCAAATTGCTGCAATGAGAGCTGCCTGAATTCCCTGGAAGGAAAAAGACTCACTTTCTGTGAGCAGATTCAGGAGATGAAGCAGATCCAGAGAACTGTCCTCAAGAACCTCTCTCAAGAGGTGTCTCAGGTTACTTCAGTTAAATATGTTGCAAACTGTTTTGTTTACAGTTATTCATTCATACATATTCATTCGCACTATCTAGATTCTGGCTCTGTAAATATCCATTTTGCATCCTTTTTTCCTCATTACAGGTGAATGATTTTTAGCAAAAGTCAATGACACCGTGAATTAATTGCCAGAATGAGGTATTGATCTCCTTTTTCCTGTAGGAGATGTTGAACATTTTTCTCAGTTAACATATTAAACTTAATGTTGCAATTAAGCTTCCTTGAGTTGGGATCATCAGTGTTTTAAAAATACCTCCTTATCTTTATTGTAAGAATTCAGAGTATCCAGACTTCTCTGTTTTTATATTTTAGCTACGCTAAGGTCGATTCATTAGCTGACAGAAATCCATCCAGATAAAATATTGGCATCTATGTGTGTATTTCGGGCCTGTTCAACCAACTTACTCCATTATCCCAATTTGTAAAGCTGGCCAGTTAAGTGTGTCATTTGTATTACAGTGACACATCCTATAATCAGTAGAAAGTAAAACAAAACTCCCATAACATAACAGTTCAGTCATCCTGCTACAAGAAACAAAATGAATGTATGTACCATTTGTCCGTAGTTGTTTGTGGTGGGTAATTGTTTGTTTATAGTTTAATTTCTCCATTACATGTGTTAGGATGTGTTAAGCAGTAAGAATAACTGTATTGGATTGATTACCTCTTTTAATTGAATTTTGGGTTTTGAGGACCTGTACGATGTTTTTAATTTTGTGGAGTGTGTGGGAGGAGGGAAGTATCAATAATCATTGGAACAATGAAATAGCTAAATGCCTTCAATCCAGAGAATAATGTCCCTTGCAGTCAGGGATAACAGAGAACATTAACCCTTACTTTGCCAAGGTCATGTCAATATTGCATAATTAACAATAGGATCCATTGAAACGTCTGAACATTTAGGCTTGCCTTGTCATTGAGCAAACATTCCCACAAGAAACCTTCTTTTACCTTTCATTATTTGCATTGTATCTGCCTTCTCCAGAGTGTTCATGTACATCTGTGTGTGTGAACACAGATGCATGTCCAACAGTTTGTTGTGATAAGCAATATCAGGATCCTTTCTTCTTCAGGTATCTCACCATTTCTCACTTTTAAAGAGGAATTGTGAGATGGAACTAGAGATCTATCTATATTCAGTGATTTTTCTTACCTCCTCATTCTGAAGCAGACAGTTTAAAAGCTGAGAGTAGAGCAGAGTTCAGGTTCGGGTTGATCAAACTTGTGACTTCAAGCAAGTAGTCAGGTTTTTCCTGTAGAGACTGTAGAGAAGAATGGACTTTAAGTTAAGATCTCAGGTTAATAATGCAGTTGTGGAAGTTTCCATGAATAACCACTTACCCATGAACTACCTTTGTTCTGAAATCACCTCTTGGAAGGAAATATCAATTTTAGGCCTTCTATGGCAAGTGAAGCTCTGAGCTGAAGGAAATCTTAATGGGATTTTTCCATGATCAATGTGAATATAAAGGCCTTTGTTGCTAACAAGACTTTTCAAATAACTTAATGTCTCTACAATGCACATGCCAGACTATGTCCCAAACTTACTGTGAGAATTATTCAGGAGAGATATTTTTGTTTTATATTTTCCACTTCTCTCAGTATGAAGTACTGCAAAGTGCTTCTGGCAAATGACGTTAGAATAACACTACATCTAAAACTTAGTTAATGACCTGATCCCTTTCAGTACAGGGAATAATATGTATTTACTGACTATACTTTAAAAGATATTCAAAATAACTGTCAGTGGCCTAATGGTTCACGGTTTTGAATTTCTTCCTGACTGCCTTGAGAAAGTGTTTTAGTTAATGAAGAGTTGAGGATAAAGTTTTGAGGTCCTCCTAGTTCTGTCTGGATAATGGAAATGGACCTAGCTCTATTACAGATGTGATGAGAGGTTAGCTTTATTAGAAAATATTAGAAGGAAATAACACATAAAGAGAATTAGAAACACTTGATCACCATCAAGTATCAGTCATGATATTTCACAAACCCAGTAATTGCTAATATATTGCTAACTGCCATGTAATTTTAAATATCTGGTAAATAATTAATTCTATTGAAATTTCAATTGAGATTTCTGAATTACAGGTTACTTGAAAAAGAGATTATCTATTAGAGCCGAACAGAATGTAATAGAATCATACATTGTCATTGGTGACTCTTAATGGATGCGTGTGGACTCTTAAAAATCTTATTAATAAATCCTTTATATATTTTATTAATGATATTAAAATAGTCAGGATATTTTATTAATAATATTATTAATAGTACTACTCTAGGCTTTCAAAATTAGGAGATATATTTTAAAAAGAATGACTATTAATTCTGGGCAAAATATAATGACAATTTTCGATTGAGGGATTTACAGGGTACATGCATGTGGTCTCAAATAACTTATTTGTAATTAGTATTGTTCCAGATAATTTTAATAAAGGACATGTATATACTTAATATTGATATGTATCATTAGTTTGAATTCTGAATTTATTCTGGTTTTGCTTATGTTTACTGAGTATTTTTCTTCCCAGTGCTCGCAAAAAGGGTTGCAAATGTGTTCTTGTTTATCCATTTGGTGAATAAACATGGTGTATACTCATGTTTGTATATGAATTTGGGCACTGATGAAAATGGAATATCTTACACTTGTTGTCCTCTGCTGAAAATTATAACCAAATGGTGTGGAGCAGAAAAAAGCCAGAAAAAGCCCTGTGTGATTTGAATGACCAGCTGTACAGCACAAGACTCCTGGCGTTGTTGGAGTTTGACTGGTGGTCAGATCTTGTGCTGGAGAACTGTCAGTTTTACCCAGAGTAAATGAAATGTGAAGCCAGTGAGCCATTTGTGAAGACCGGTTTGAACTAATAAAATAAGGAATAAAAATATATAAAGGAATCATTGGCTAACAAAAAAAAAAAAGGTCTAATTAAACAGATTAATTTACTGATTTTCTCAGCTCTATTGAGCTATAACAAAGGACTGATAAAGTATTTTGCACCTATCCAGGCAAAAAATGTATTGTTTGTATACTGAACCATTTGGAAACTTTTGAGTATTGCAAGTGTTTGGTTGCGTGTCTTCCTTTGAGAGTTTCATCCAGCATTTGCCAATGGGTTATTTTAATTTTTCTTTTTTTTCTTTTTTTCCTTTTTTTGGGAGAGGGGGTGCGCAGGATGACAATTTCATTACTCAGCTTGGTCTCCTCTCTATGTCCAGGAGATGATATAGCTATAACATGCATTTTATGATTCCATTAGCACTGTCCACATCAGATTATGTGGTGCCCCTTTTCCAACACAGGTACCCAGAATCAAGGCAATTAGAAGCTCATGCCTTAGGGTGGTGCTGGCTAAACTTATTTCAAATGGAATTGACATGTCTAAATGCCTTTTAAGATTATACTCAGGCTTTACTGCTTCTTTGTCCAGTTCCCTATATATAAAGTGGGGACAAAACCAGACTCTTTCTGTTAAAGCCTCCTAGAGTGTATCTTAATTTTGGAAAGTACCACTCCTTTGTGGGATTTGTAAGGGACTTAGAAAAATAAGGGCTTGTGGATTTGTGGTGGGTTGACCTTGGCTGGCAACTAGGTGGCCACCAAGCTACTCTGTCAGTCCCCTCTTTATGAGGATGTGTGTGTGGGCAGAGAATAAGTCAGGTCAAGACAAAGACAGTTTAATAAAGCAAAAGTGAAGGCTGCATGTGGAAGCAAAGGAAAACAAAAGATTTATTCTCTGCTGCTTATCAGCAGGAAATGTCCAGCCGCTTCCTGGGAAGCAGGGCTTCAGTATGTGTAGTGCTTGCTATAGAAGACAACCATGGTAAAAAATGAATTGCCCCTCTTCCTACTCCTTTCTCCTAGCTTTTACTTCTGAGCAGACATCATATGGTGTGGACTATCCTTTTGGTCAGTTGGGGTCATCTGTCCTGGTTATGTTCCCTCCCAAGATCTTGGGATGGGGAAGGGAGAAATCAAGAAATTGGTAGAACAAATGTCATTTGTGACACATTATGCTGGTTTCTGAGTTTCTCTTCATTTAAAAAAAACCACAAAAAACTATACCCCAAAACTGTGGTCACAAACAGCCTGTTGTTTAGATTTATTACTCTGAAAATCAAATTCAGCCCATGAATTGGTGAATTTGTGTGTGTGGTCTGCTACATTCATACATTCCTAATCAAAGTACAGGTGAAATATTTACTAATCAGAATAGTCAGGTCTTGAATATACAGGTTTAAGATGGTCCAAAGAAGATGTTTATTCAGGTACCCCAGTTGCACCCTAAAGCTGGCATAAATGTTTTTCTATACATTTCTATAATACATAAAATTGTCAAATCCTTTATTTCTCCAGCTTGTCAGTCACTGCATATTCACAACTACTTCCCCACTTTGTCAGTCTGCCTTCACGATACTGCATTATAAATTTTGCTCAGGAGTAGAAACTGCATTAACCTTTGTGAGTTCTGATGCTTTGTTTACTTAAAGAAATAAGGCCAAGTGTATTTATACTGATGGCAGGAGACTGCCAATGATGACAAGAAGCTCTATAAACCTCCAAGCTTTTAAAATCCAGAGAGAGAGCTTCTTCTCATTTGTTTCAGCTTAAAATTTTTCTTTTCCTACATTTCTTGTTTAGTGCTCTTGATTTTGAATGTTTTCTCCATACAGAACTTGACTGCAGCTCTCAATCTCAGGCACAGGAACCTATAATTCTCTGTTCTCTGGAAAAAAAAAAAAAAGAAAGAAAGAATAAAGTAAGGCATTATTCATTGCCATAGGAACTGTTCTCACAGCATGGATCCCGAAAAACCGAGCGACAGCTGTGGTTCCTTTTACAAAATATCCAAAATCCAGCAGCTGGACACAAGTCTGATAAACTGCCAGCATTATGGCAGCCCCAGATAGAATTTATTTTTCCTTTGAGTACTTTTACTCAGTATCCTTTTCTTTTTTTTTTTTTTTTCCCAAGAGATGGTCAAAAGTCCATACCGTAATGTCTCACTGAACACCAAAGCTCATATTTCTGTAAAGTTCGTATACTAAACTGAGGCAAATTCCAGCTAGTTGATGGTTAAATCAGAAGATGCATTAAGAAAGCTTTGAAATGAGAACATAAATTTCTAAGATGTTGTATTGCATGAGTGAAAGCAGTTGTTTTTTCGGGATAGAATGAATATTCAAAGGCAGCAATGCTAAATGCTGAAATGGTGATATAGTGCAGCACATTATACCTGAGTTTACTATTTGAAATAGATTTGGAAAAGCTCAGGTGGACATATTTAAACATAGGAAAAATTAAAAACTATTGTGAGAGTGTTTAAATCCTAGAACAGACTGCTCAGAGAGGTTGTAGTGTCTTCATCCTTGGAGACATGCAAAATCTGACTGCATATGGGCATGAGCAACTACCTTTAGCTGACCCTCCTTGAACAGGAGGATTGAGCTAAATAATCTCCAGTGGTACCTTCCACAATCAATTATTCTGCACTTCTGCATTAAGAACAACCATGAGTAGCAGTTTGCATGAAAACTTCTCTCTCCTCTTTGTGCGGGGACCCAGAATCTGGTGCCACTGGACTGTAGGGAGTCTGCTTCCTCAGCAGCAGGCATCATACAGAGCACAACACCTAAGTAAGGGAGCTGGAGCGAGCAGTAGGAACATGGCTTTCATAACTCTTCATGGTATGAGGGAATGTAACACATAAATAGAGGGATGAGCTAATTCAGTCTTTCTGGAATTTGGGGAGAGTCTGTCTATTGGGTTGGTCTTCTGTCGGTTATGGTTGGAATGCTACAGTCACTTCTGAACAGCTCATTATCAAAATGATATCAATAAAGTAGAGGGTACCCAAAGAACAATAACAATGATAATGAGTCTGGAAGGTAGGACTTCAAAGACATTAAAGCTCATTATTAAGCTCCTCACTGTTACTGTGAATAAAAAAAGTTAACATGACCAAAACATGAGTAGTTTGTAAGCAAGTGAGCGGTGAACTTGTGCAGATCACAACAGCAACAAAAATGTCATTCTGCTGTGAGCAATGAATAAAAGAAGATGGACCTCAAGTTTATGATTGTTTGCATGAATAATAATTTACCATTTAGAAGTTTATAATAATGTGGTATGGGAGACTGAGGTACATAACAAAGAACCTGAGAAAAAATAAAAGAAGATATGTAGGCAACAGGTAGCAGAAGAGTTAACCTGACAGGCTATTTATCTGTTAGACTAGGCATCCCTCAAGACAAGGAAAAGATAAAATCAATGTTTCAACCCATTACAAAAGATACCAAAATAGCAAACAGAAATCATATGCCAGGGAAGAATCCCAACAGTAAGAGGAAGACTTTACATAATCTAATTGTCCTTCCCATATAGCTTTTAGGAGACGGTGGCTCGCAATTATGAAGGAAACTATGAAGAAGATGTGATATCTTCTGACAAATATGCAGACTGTTAGACTGCACTCCTCAGTGCGCTGTTCATTATCTGGCAGTGTCTAGCCCAAACCAGATGCCAAAAATTTGAATTGGTAGTGATCAATTTGTAGTGTTGGCAGAGTTGGCAACATTTTTTTTTGTATAGCATATATGCAAAAAAAATTGTTCCCAACTCTTCCAACACTACAAATTGATCTCTACCAATTTTAAAACACACCCTGAAACCTGAACGTAGCAAGAAGTGCAAAAGTTCGCTGGGGTTGGATTCTGGGGTCTTCACAGACCATCTACTTGTCAGAAGACACTGACTGGAGGACCTGGGTGCTCAACTACCTATATATGGCAAAATGTGGCAGGCCAAATGGTGTCCTATAGTTCAAGTTCAGCCAGTAGATAACTAGCTGACCCAAACTGACCTTGGTCTGGTGGTGGTTTTACTTTTTCTAGGGATTGGATATCAACACAAACAGTAAATAGCCTCAAGATTAGGAACTCAGCCTTCCTTAAATACACGTCTAGGCTTTTATACATGTTTATTACTGCAATCAGGGAAACTAATCACCAAACAGACAGGTTACCACTCACTGGTTTGAGTGTCAGTGTGTTCATATTGCCATTCATTTCCTAAGAACAAGCCCTCCCTTCCTTTGCTGTGACAAAAAAGAAGTTGACCTTGTTAAGTTACAGTGTTTATTTGCATGCTAAGACTGATTCTGCAGGTTGTGCAGAGAATTCCAAGGTCATTACTGTCGGCTTCTACTGGAACGGATGACTATAAAACCGGATCTCTAGCTGTATATTCTCAATATATGGGTATATCATGGTATAGCTCATTTGAAAGGAAAGCAAACTGCTTCAGTGTGAAAGCAGATGATGCATTTAGAACATGTTATGCTTGTGCAGCCTCCAAAATATAAAAAAGGGGACCCTTTTAATATGAGCATAGTTAATAGAGATCATATAGCTTGTCATCAAGTTGGCTTAAACAATATGTAGGACTCTTTTGAAAATTAACACATTTAGAGAATGTAGTCCTGCAGCTAAGTAATACTGTGTTTTTCATTGCTAGTAATACATCATAGGGTTTGCACTGAGTTTGCAATGCCTGAACAGTACTGAAGATCGTCAGGCTTGGTCTACCTGAACTTGTCCTGACATGACTGTAGTTTTATCTTGATTTAGTTACATGAGTAGAGGCAGGTAATGGAAAACTCAAGGATGTAAACAGCTCAGCCATGATCAGTTAAAGAGATTAAGATCAGGAGCTGGACAAAACTGGATTTAGGGATAGCAAAGAGAACAAAGAACAAGTATGCAACATCCGTAAAACAGCATTTATGTATTAAATTTGCATGTAACATCAAGATGCAAACCATTGAAGAAAAAACAAGATGTAAAAGAGTGTTAGCAAACATAAAATCACCCCAAGAAGATCCCAAGCAGGAAGAAGGAACCGTCACCACCAGCATCATACTTCTCCCAGTGAAGGAGTTGGTATGCTGTCAACTTGTGGTGCACCCATTCTCCCTGCCCCAACCAGATGGAAGCCATGAATGCCAGGGCCTGGATGGCAGCGGGAAGGTGAATATAATACTGGGAAAAATAGTAGAAGGTAGGGACTAGCTGTATAACAGTGTTAAGTGTTTTATTACTATTGATACCTTTTCTGTATGGTGGTATTATTTAGTTTCTTTTTCTTTTTTTTTTTTTTAAATGCTTAGTAATAATAACTATTTGATTATCCTGTTAAGATTTCAATTATAACACCAATATGTTCTTTGTTTTACATATAGCATGTGTTTCTTCTTTCCTGTAATAGAACTTTGAACTCACCACCAAATCATACTCTTTTTTTTTCCTGAATAACTTAAAGCAGTTTATAATCCTTCACCCCCACTCTACAATAAATCCAGCTACACAAGCATTTCTACACCCTCCAGTTTTTATTCTGTGCATGACATATTCAAAGGAAGAGGTCTGTAAGGTACTTCCACTTGAGCTATGGACCTAATATCTTCTGTCTGCCCTATAGTCAACAAAGAAAAATAGGCATTTTCTGAGTCCAAACCTTCTGATCAGTTATATCTGTTTACAATGACAGAGTGAATGCCATGCAAGTCTTTCACTGAACACACCTTCACAGACACCTGAAAGCTTTCTGACTCCTGTCTAGTTGACTACTGGCTCCAGCTTCCCCCAGATAGTCTTTCAGGGATGGCTGGACACTTAAGTGCAGCTGCATTGCTGTTTTTTGAAGAAATTACATCACCAAATGCCCCCAAAAAGGCTCTGGTTTCAGACAGATGGCACAAAGAGACCACAGGAGAAGACAAGACCGAGAATTCTTTCACTGTATGTCCTGCTCATTCATTCATCTTTTCGTTCGTTCATTCATTCATTCATTCATTCATATGTCATATAGCCTTCCTTCAGCATACAGCTCTGTCACAACAGCTACTGATATTATGTTTTCATCTATCCTATACTTTCTACCTCTGTGTATCTCTTACCTGCAGGATTACCTTGGTAAACATGTTGCTCAAGCTTTGACACATAGAATGCTGGTTCAAAGTGTGCAGGAAGGTGACCTCCAAGATTGCTTACAACACTGGCTGTGCTAAATCAATTAGATTTTTATCCAGTCTTCTTGGTTGTATAGTCCTTATGTGCACGGCACGAGAATATTGTCAAGTCAAGATGAAAGTGTTAATGAAGGCGCAAGATTCTGTGGTATTTCTTCTCAGTTTAAGCATAAGCTCTAGCACAGGGAAATGATTTGGCACAATCTCTGTTCCTGGCACTGAATCCAACCCTTCAGTTCTACTTTAAGGGAGAAAGAAGGGGGAAAAAAAACCCCTCAAACACAAATCATACACGGTTATCAATGGGAGAGGTTTTCAGCCAGGAATATTTATTTTTAGACCTACATCTGTGTTTTGTGATATTCATACACAGATATTTGAAGAGAATGATAATAAAAATGTGGCTGATTGCTGTTGGCTCTCCCTGGGAACTGAGGGCACTCAGGCTCTTTGTGTAGTTAGAGCAGTCCAAGACACCCAGGAATGGAGAGCTTTTAAATTTACGGTCTTCTCCTGTTGCAAATAAGCTCAGAAATTATGTAGGGAGCTGAAAATAGGCATGAAAAGAAAGGATATTATTGTGACTAAATCAAGACACAATGACAGCAGAACAGCAAGATTCTTGTTTGAGATGTAGAGTCTCAAATGGGACCAAAGAAGGGCAGAAATATGTGAGCAACGTCATATTTTCCAATGGATTTGAATACCACAGGTTCCATGAGCCATTAACCCCATCACAGCAAAATTCATGAAGGCCAGTATCTGGGGGAGACTTCAGAAGGAGATCTTGCCTCAGGACCTCAAATGTCTTTTATTATCACAAGCAGGATTGTACCCGTGAAATGCAGCAGTGTAGTTCTAAGGGAAATTGCAATGCTGCAAATTCTATTGCAACATTTCTAGGTTCAACAAAGATGCGCTTTCAAGGATACACCAGCACTCTTTTGGAAGGAAGATCAGGAAGCAGATATTCAGTATCCATCCCAGTAGTTGAAAAGCTAAACTGGAAGCAATTGTTCTCATTTGAATATCTGAAAAGTATTCTCCAAAGCTTTTCCCTTGTAGTTATTGGCAGTGATACCTAGAATCATAGAATCATAGAATCATAGAATGGTTTGGGTTGGAAGGGACCTTAAAGATCACGGAGTTCCAACCCCCCCTGCCATGGGCAGGGACACCTCCCACTAGACCAGGTTGCCCAAAGCCCCATCCAGCCTGGCCTTGAACACTTCTGGGGATGGGACATCCATGACCTCCCTGGGCAACCTGTTCCAGTGTCTCACCACCCTCACTGAGGGGTGAAAGAATCTCTTTCTAGTATCT